>NW_026847882.1:27884055-28076634 GCF_025583915.1 Anolis sagrei ordinatus
GTTGGAATGTGTGTGTAGTTGTTAATATTATTGGTTAGTTTTTAATAGAAATGATTCCTGCAAATATAAGTAAACACATTTGAATCACTTGATGTTTCTTAAGAAAAAATACAAAGACAGGATGCATACATTGGTGGTGAAATTTTCCATGAGACACATAGAAATAGCCTGTGCGGTTAATTCGTTAATTCGTTAAACATTCGTTAATTTTCGCATATACGAAACGACAACAAAACATATTTTCAAACCCGGAAGGGTTTTTAAATATCGAAACGGCAACCCCCACAGTTTTAACGAGCTTTCGCCCGTTTCGTAAATGGGGCGGGCGGGGCGAAGGGGCGGCGCGAGCGTGCACCCAGTGAGCCAAGCCCCGCCCCTGCCTGTTGGGCGCGAGCGCGGCTCCCGATTGGCTGGCCCGCGCGCGCTCGCCCTTAGGGCACTGGTGGAGTTTGGGGAAAGTAGCTATCCTCTCCCCCTCCTCCTCCTCCCTCCCGCCAAATACATCCCTTGAAGTTGCTGTTTATTGACCAAAATGCAAAGCAGGGAAGAGGGAACGGCAAGGGCGGGTGCAAGGGGAAGGGAGAGCCTTTCAAACCGGGCTGACAAAAACATTGCAAGGAAGGAGACGAAATCCTTCTTTTCCTTTTTCTCTCCTTTCCTTTGAAACCCATATTGGAAGCAATCCGCCTGGAGACGGCGTTGCTTGCTCGCCAAGAGCCCCCACTTGCAGCCTCCCCTTTGGATCAGCAACAGTTTTCTTCGTGTCAGGAGCGACTTGAGAAATTGCAAGTCGCTTCTGATGTGAGAGAATTGGCCGTCTGCAAGGATGTTGCCCAGGGGACGCCAGGATGTTTTGATGCTTTACCATCCTTGCGGGAGCTCTCATGTCCCCACATGGGGAGCTGGAGCTGACAGAGGGAGCTCAACCCATTCTCCCTGGATTCGAACTGCTGACCTGTCAGTCACAAGGGTTTAACCCATTGTCTCATTAAGAGCTCCAAGACATGCCTGTGCCTGACAGGGAGTGCTTCTTTATCGTGTCAGGATGACTTGAGAAACTGCAAGTCGCTTTTGGTATGAGAGAACCGTCTGCAAGGACGTTGCCCAGGGGAAGTCCAGATGTTTGATGTTTTATCATCCTTGTGGGAGGCTTTTCTCATATCCTTGCATGGGGAGCTGGAGCTGACAGGGGAGCTCACCCCACTCTCCTCGGATTCGAACCGCTGACCTCTCAGTCAGCCGTTCTATCGGCACAAGTGTTTATCCCGTTGCACCACTGATTAGCAACAGTTGTGGTTGTATTCTTTGTAAAGTGAGGCGTGTGGACTCCAGGGTTCTTGCTTTTCTCGCCATTCACACACACATCCTCATGGAAGGCAGGGAGGAGAGGAAATAGACATTGACATTTGGGAGTTGTAGTTACTGGGATTTATAGTTCACCTATAATCAAAGAGCATTCTGAACCCCACCAACGATGGAATTGAACCAAACTTGGCACACAGTTCTCCCATGACCAACAGAAAATACTGGAAGGGTTTGGTGGGCAGTGTCCTTTGGTTTTGGAGTTGTAGTTCACCTACATCCAGAGATCACTGTGGACTCAAACAATGTTGGATCTGGACCAAACTTTGCCGGACCAGGCTTCCCCCTCTTTCCTTCTTTCCTTCCCCTGGCCCCTTTCTCTTCCCTTCCCCTTCCTTCCTTCCCTTTCTTCTCCTTTCCCCTCCCTTTCCCTCCCTCCCTTCCTTTCCTTCCTTCTTCTTTCTCTCCGTGGTACACCGGGCCAGGCGCTGCCTCCGCTTGTTCTCCTGGCACGGCTGGGAGGGAAGCAGGTGGCGTCTCGTGGCCACGGAGAACAAGAGAGCACAGCAGAAGAAGATCTGCGGCCATGAAGCACCTCCTGTTCCCCTCCCAGCTGTGCCAGGAGAACAAGCGGAGGCGGCGCCAGGTGGGCGTGGCCAGGCAACGCTGGCTTCTCCGGGCCGGGGAAGGGAAGGAAAGGAAGGAAGAAGGAAAGGAAGGGAGGGAAGGAGGGAGGGGGAAGGAGAAGGAAGGGGAAGGGGAGAGAAAGGGGGAAGGGGAGAGAAAGGGGGAAGGGGAAGGAAGGAAGCATTCTCTCCTGACGTTTTGCCTGCATGTATGGCAGGCATCCTCAGAAATAACGAAGCTTTGGAAGTGTTTTTTACGCATGCGCGGGGGTCCGCCATCTTTACAAAATGTTTTGTAAATATTTACGAAATTTCGTAAATACCAAAACCTTTTTTGGGAAAGTTTTGTAATTATTTTAAATATCGAAACAAAAAAACACCCCAATTACAAATCGATTTTAGAAACAAATTTTTTCTTGATCAAACAGGCCTAGAAGACAACCTTGCAAATATTTTATCTTTCACTTTCCTGTCCCTTTTTATGACTTGTTTCTTAACCTCTGTGGTTATCTCCTGATTTATCAGCAATACTGAATGGGTTTTTTCACATCAGTAGGCACCATCCAACAAAATAAAACACAACAATCACAAGGAATCCAAGAAAAATGCATCAATGTCCACAACCAAGCAACGTTGGCAAGTCCAATGTATTCATAAACATTCCCACTTACAACAGGCACTTTCTTTCTCTGGCATTCATTGCACATACTAGTAGCAGGCCAATACACAACCAGAGGAAATCACTATTTGTTAGGCTTTACATTATTTCTTTCTGAGTGTGTCACTTCACTTGCATTTTTTGTTCTGTCATTTTTTTTAAAAAAAAGAAGGCCTGTTAATGAATTCGGTGTGATTGTTATCCTAATTAATTTTAGATAGCAATGAAAATGGAGCTTGCTGAATAGATAGAGCAGAGGATGGTCTCATCTGTGTTCTGCTTGCAAAGAGTGGGCCATGGGAAGCCTGGTGCATTCTTGGGAACACAGTTGCATCACTCTTTGGAGGTCACAATTGCGCCTTTTGCAAAATCTTCATTTAACAAGAAGACTATGGCTATGCAATCTTTCTCATATTAATTGCTCATTCTCTTCTTGGAGAGATTGCATCTCCTATCTTGAATATGAGAGAGAGGTTGTTTGGGTTTCTTTTCAAAGTAGTAAATGAGTTTCTGTTGTTAGAAAAAAAGGCTTTCTCAAATTCCTCTTCCTTGTATGCTGGAAATATGTCAAGTACTCCTAGAGCTTAGGTTTTTGTGGGGTCCAATTGAGGGTATTAGGAGAGAAGAAGTTGCCAGAACTTAGAACAAAAATGCCAGCCTTCCTCTGTAGATTGAGTGGTTATTTATTTATTTGTCGTGTCAGAACAACCAGTCTAACAGAACAAAGCAAACAAACAGAAAAGTACACAACTTGTGAGTTTGGTAGCTGGTTAAATGTCCTTTGACCAGTATCTGCCCACTTGGAGTGCTTCCGGTGTTGCTGCAAGAAGGTCCTCCATTGTGCATGTGGCAGGGCTCAGGTTGCATTGCAGCAGGTGGTCAGTGGTTTGTTCTTCTCCACACTCGCATGTCGAGGATTCTACTTTGTAGCCCCATTTCTGAAGGATTGAGTGGTAAGGTAATATGTCCAGCCTCGGGAACCACGTGGTCTTCAGCAGTTGCCACCAACAACACCTTTATTGATTAGTCAATTTTGACCATATCAAAACATGCAAAACATACAAAACATACACATTTGCCCATACACACAGTAAAACCGTGATGCATTGTGGGGCAGCGGAAGCAAATCCAATATGGCAACCAGCAGAAGGCTAATGAAGGAGATTGAAGAAATCTGCAAGTGTGGAATGAAGAATTTCCATAATATCCAAGTTGATGAAGCTAACTATTGACTTGGCAAGAGCTTATCATCCTGGTCAACTCTCCATATGACAAGGGGAACTTCAGAGTTGAAATCAACTTCCCATTGAAACCTCCTAAGATTACATTTAAAACAAAGATCTATCACCCTTTCAATGAAAAGGGCCAGGTTTGTCTGCAGGTAATAAGTGCTGAAAACTGGAAGTCATCCACCAAAACTGATCAAGTAATCCAGTCCCCCACAGCACTGGTGAACGACCCCCACTCTGCGCACTCACTTCAGGCTGACCTAGCTGAAGAATATCCTAAAGATCATAAAAATTCTTTAAGAACGTGGAAGAGATTGCAAAGAAATATGGTGAGAAGTGACCAGCGGACTAAAAACAAAACATCAAAATAAAAAATCTGACAGACTTGACGTCGGCAACGTATATTGATAAGACCCAGAACAGTGCATTTCAGACACACCACAAAAGCAGGACTCTCTGGAAAATTAATAAATTGCACTTTTTGGTGTCCGCTTGTGCAAAACTTTCTGCAATTTCTTAATCAAAAGTGGTCTAGGTAACTTGGATTCAAGCTTTCAGACTCAAATACCATACTGGCTCATCACATTATATAATATATTGGTTAGTATTAAGCAGAACAGTTCATGAGTAAATCAACCAGCAACACTGTGAACCTTTGGAAGATGAAAGAGTGGGGAAAGGGAGAGAATAGTCTCAAAATTTCATTGAGCTGATAAAAATCAGTTTACCCTGCAGAAAGGGAGGAGAGAAAAACTTCAGTTCTAATTTTCCAATTACAAGGAGATATTTTAAATTATTTTTATTGGGTTTTTTTATGCCAAGACATATAGCAGGCAGCAGTGTTATTGTGTTATGGGATTTTTCTGCCCATAATGCCTCTGTGGAAAGATGGTGCCCCACTATGGGTTTTTTTTGTGAAAACCATAGAATCATAGAGTTGGAAGAGACCTCATGGGCCATCCAGTCCAACCCCCTGCCAAGAAGCAGGAAAAATGCATTCAAAGCACCTCCAAAGAAGGAGCCTCCACCACACTCTGGGGCAGAGAGTTCCACTGGTGAATGGCTCTCACAATCAGGAAGTCCTTCCTAATGTTCAGATGGAATCTCCTTTCTTGTAGTTTGAAGCCATTGTTCCACGTCCTAGTCTCCAGGGCAGCAGAAAACAAGATTGCTCCCTCCTCCCTATTACTTCCCCTCATGTATTTATGCATGGCTATATGTCTCCTTTCAGCCTTCTCTTCTTCAGCCTAAACATGCCCAGCTCTTAAAGCCACTCCTCATAGGGCTTGTTCTCCAGACCCTTGATCATTTTAGTCGCCCTCCTCTGCACACTTTCCAGCTTGTCAACATCTCCCTTCAATTCTGTGATGCCCAGAATTAGACACAGTATTCCAGGTGTGGTCTAACCAAGGCAGAATAGAGGGGTAGCATCACTTCCCTGGATCTAGACACTATGCTCCTATATATGCAGGCCAAAATCCCATTGGCATTTTTGCCACCACATCTCATTGTTGGCTCATGTTTAACTTGTTGTCCACAAGGAACCCAAGATCTTTTTCATACGTACTGCTCTCGAGCCATGTTAAGATCATTTTGAATTCTGCTCCTGTCTTCTGGAGCACTGGCTATCCCTCCCAATCTAGTGTCGTCTGCAAACTTGATGATCATGCCTTCTAAGCCTTCATCTAAGCCATTTATAAAGATGCTGAACAGGACCGGGCCCAGGACGGATCCCTGCTGATGGCACTCCCCTTGTCATTTCTTTCCAGGATGAAAACCCTCTGGGTTTGTCCGCTTAACCAGTTACAGATCCACCTAACCGTAGTTTTGCCTAGCCCACATTGGACTAGTTTGTGTGGCAGAAGGTCATGGGGGACCTTGTTGAAGGCCTTACTGAAATCCAGGTATGCTACATCCAAGGCATTCCCCGCATCTACCCAGCTTGTAACTCTATCGAAAAAAGAGATCAGATCCAAAATACCTAACTGACCGCCTCTCGGCCTATGAGCCCACGAGGACTTTGAGATCTTCCGGGGACGCCCTGCTCTCGATCCCGTGGAACACCCTTCCCGTGGACATCAGGCTAGCCCCCTCCCTGCTAATATTCCACAGGAAGTTAAAGACCTGGCTATTTAAGAAGGCATTTGATCAAGAAATGCAATAACTGGCAATTGACCATAGGAATGGAACAACGGAAATGATATCGGACTGTGGCTTGACGATGAGACGATTCGGAATGTAGTAGTAATTTTGTAGTAATGTTGTTGTTTTGATAAGATGTTTTTTATGATTATGATGAATTGTAGACTGTTTTGCACTATGCTTTGTAGATTGCACTTGTTTTTTCATGTTGTACACCGCAATGAGTCGCCCCTGGGCTGAGAATTGCAGTATATAAATGCAGTAAATAAATAAATAAATAAATTAGTCTGGCATGACTTGTTTTTGATAAATCAGTGTAAACTATTAGCGATGACCACATTTGTTTCTAAGTGTTTGCAGACCACTTCCTTAACAATCTTTTCCAGAATCTTGCCTGGTATCGACATGAGGCTGACCGGACGGTAATTGTTTGGGTCATCCCTTTTTCCCTTCTTGAAGATTGGGACCATATTGGCTCTCCTCCAATCTGATGGAACTTCTCCCGTTCTCCAAGAACTCTCAAAGCCTTTGACAATACAAACTCTCAAAGATGATTGCCAACGGTTCAGAGATGACTTCTGCTAGTTCCGTCAATATTCTTGGGTGTAGTTGATCTGGCCCTGGGGACTTGAACTCGTTTAGAGCAGCCAGGTATTCCTGGACGACTTGTTTCCCAATTTGGGGTTGGATGTCCTCTAATTCCTCATCCACTCCATCTTGCTGAAGTTGAAAATGACTTTCTTTCTGTGAGAAGACTGAGGCAAAGAAGGCATTAAGTAGTTCTACCTTTTCCCTACCCCCTATCAGCATTGTCCCATCTTCTCCTCAAAGAGGCACTATCACCTCCTTGTTCTTCCTTTTTCTACTGACATAAGAAAAAAAGCCATTTTTATTGTTTTTAATGTCCCTGGCAAGCCTGAGCTCCTTTTGTGCTTTAGCCTTGCGAAGCTTTTCCCTTCAGGAGTTGGTTATTCATCTGAATTCTTCTTTGGTGATTTCTCCCTTTCAAGATCCCCTACCCTGTCCCTGATCAACCACAAACAAAGAAGCTACACCACATTAATGATGACATTAACTGAAAAATTCTACAGTGCTCTACCCTGGATTGTCTGAAATTGATATTGGAATCTAGATGGATAGTTGGGCTGACATCAACACCAGGGCCCTATCTTCCTAGTGTCCACCACTGGTGCTGCTATTTCACTCCACAGCAAAACCTTGCTGCAAACCTTGCTTCTGGTGAGGTCAAAACAGGCCACCCAGCCATGTAATCACTGGAAATGACACTGCCAATAAGGATCTGCTGAGGGCTTGTATTATTCTACAGTTACAGATTTCATTACAAACCAATAATCATAATAGCAGATTATTATTATTTCTTACTCCTAAAAAAATAAATAAATCCATAAACAGTTTCTATTGTTTCTTCTGTTGGCTAATCTTTAAGAACCAATTTGGGCCAAACTTATCAATACATTTTCCCATCATCAGCACTTCAGCCCATTGCCAGCTTACAAAACAAACAATATTCTTGAAGCTATAATCATATATCAAAGAAGTAATCCATATTTCTTTACTTCCTGTTCTTTATTTATACTATCCAATAAAACTATTTCTGATAAAATTGTACAAACGATCTTTAAAAAAAGATTTAATTAACATTTGTGTTTTGGACCAGTAGTGTTTGGATCAGTAGAGCCAACAATGTGATGTGGCAGCAAAAAAAGCCAATGGGATTTTGGCCTGCATCAATAGGAGCACAGTGTCTATATCTAGGGAAGTCATGCTTTGGTTAGACCACACGTGGAATATTGTGTCCAATTCTGGACACCACAATTCAAGAGAGATATTGACAAGCTGGAATGTGTCCAGAGGAAGGCAACTAAAACAATCAAGGGTCTGGAGAACAAGCCCTATGAGGAGCGGCTTAAGGAGCTGGGCATGTTTAGCCTGAAGAAGAGAAGGCTGAGAGGAGATATGATAGCCATGTATAAATATGTGAGAGGAAGTTACAGGGAGGAGAGAACAAGCTTGTTTTCTGCTTCCCTGGAGACTAGGACGCAAAACGCGAGGAAACAGAAGGGTCGTTCTACCATATGTGGTGGTCGTGCCCAAAAGCGAAAAGATACTGGAAGGAAGTACAAAGAGAAGTGCAAAAAATACTGAAGATTAACATCCCCTGGAGACCAGAGATATTCCTACTAGGAATGTACGACTTAGAAATTGACCAAAACTCGGATAAATTGATGTTCCTGATGATGACAGCAGCCAGAATCTGCTACGCGTGAAAGTGGAAGCAGAAAGAAATACTGGACGAAGACGAACGCTTAACGAAGATACTTGAAATTAAAAATATGGACCGACTTACCCCTCTTATATTAAGGAATAAAGGCATTAACAGGAAAGATACAAACTGGGAGAAGGTGTCAGAATACTTTAAAGAAAGAAACAAGAAGATCCTAACAAACTAACAAGACAAAAACTACTGAAAATGAAATCTAAGGAAATGAGAGGGAGAAAGGAATAGATAAGAAATGGAAGAAGGAGAAAAAGGAGACGAGGAAGAGAAAAAGAAGAGACCCTTATGATGATACCGGGAAGTCACAAGCTTTTATTTTCTCTTAATTCCCTCCCCCCCCCCACCACCCCAAATCTTTCCCTTCCCCCTGTTACCCCACCACTCCCCCCCCCCACCCCTCCCTCCCCCACCACTCCTTGCCCACCGCCCCGTACCCCTCCCAAATCCCCCCTTGTTTTAATTACTTGTGAAAAACTTAATAAAGATTATTAAAAAAAAAAGAGAGACTAGGACGCAAAACAATGGCTTCAAACTACAAGAAAGGAGATTCCATCTGAACATGAGGAAGAACTTCCTGACTGTGAGAGCTGTTCAGCAGTGGAACTCTCTGCCTCAGAGTGTTGTGGAGGCTCCTTCTTTGGAAGCTTTTAAACAGAGGCTGGATGGCCATCTGTCAGGGGTGTTTGAATGCAATATTCCTGCTTCTTGGCAGGGGGTTGGACTGGATGGCCCATGAGGTCTCTTCCAACTCTATGATTCTATGATTCTATGATTCTTACAAATCTACCAAAAATTAAGAAAAAATTCCCTCTTTATTTTGAAATCCCCTAAACTTTCTGGGACATTTTCAACAACTTATTTAGGCTTAGATAGCATATTTACATCATCTTATACAATTTTTTAATTTTAAATAGCTCCACAGATTTTAGATCTTTGGACCATATTTTTCTCACACATTTTCCTCATACATGCACTACAGGTTTTTTTTTTCTGTCTCTTGTTTCAAAAGCCATTTTTACACATTTTAAATTACATTGTTGTAAGATTTGAACAACTCTAAATAGACCTCATTTTCTTTAACCTCCATGGCTGCATTTCTGCTAACTCGATTGAATCTTTCCTTAAGTTTCACGTAAGCAAACCAATTAAAATCCTTGCCTTGCTTAAAAACCTCACATTTCTTGATATCCTTAACATGAAGAAATTGACTAATTGGTATCAGTTCTTCTAAGAGCAACTGAAACTGTAAGTTGGCTTGGAAAAGGGAACATTGAAAGGTTGTAAAGGAGTATCTTAAAATATCTAAACAGATGCCATGTAGAAGATGCAGCAAACTTGTTTTCTGCTGTTCAAGAGACCAGAACATGAAAAAATGGATTCAAATTACAAAAAAGAGAGAGATCCTACTCAAGAACTTTAATATGCAAGCAGGGGCGGCTCAACCCATTACGCAAAGTAAGGATTCGCGGTATAGTTGATTTTGCCACGGGGCGCTCTTGAGGCGCTCTTGGGGGGAAATAGACCTTGACATATGCGAGTCGTAGTTACTGGGATGTATAGTTCACCTACAATCAAAGAGCATTCTGAACTCCACCAATGATGGAATTGAACCAAATATGGCACACAGAACTCCCACGATGAACAGAAAATATATATCAGTGATTGGTTGGGGGTGAGGGGCAAAATACTGAAAATTACCTAGGGCCGCCTCTGTATGCAAGAGCTGTTCAGCAGTAGAATGTACTGAGAGATTGGTGGACTTTCAATCTTTGGAGTTTTTTAAACAGAGGTTGTATGGACACTTTCAGGAGAGCTCTTTTGTATATTTTGTATGACAGAGGTTGGAGTGGTCATATGGTCCCTTCCAACTCTAAGATACTATGCTTCTATAAAAGAAAATTCCTTCTGATCCTCAGTATATAGATGATCATATTTTACCTTCCTGTCTTTTGGTGTTAGCACTAAGGGAATTTCTATGATGAAACATTTCTGTTAGTAGTACTGCTACTACTAAAGCAAAGTATGAAAATTTTAATAATCACTAACAGGGTAGGATGTATAAGGACTCAAACTTTTAGTTAGAAATTAAGGGCAGAATCAACTAGCACAGTGTACAATATATAACGTTAGATATACTTATCTACATTGCATAGGCACTAAGAAATATTGTTAGCAGATGCCCCTGGTGGTGCAATGGGCTAAATCCTTGTGCCGGCAGGACTGCTGACTGACAGGTCAGAGGTTTGAATCCAGAGAGAACAGGTTGAGTTCCCTTTGTCAGCTCCAGCTTCCCATGTTGGGGCATAAGAGAAGCCTCCCACTAGGATGGTAAAACATGAAAAAACATTTGGGCATCCCCTGGGAAACATCCTTGCAGACAATAAATTCTCTCACACCAGAAGGTACTTGCACTTTCTCAAGTCGCTCCTGACATAAAAAAGTTAGTAAATTGCAAAGAAGCATAATGGTACACTGGAAAAACAGTACACTGGTGTGCATCAGTACCATCTAGCTCAGTGTTTCTCAACCTGGGGGTCGGGACCCCTGTGGGGGTCACGAGGGGGTGTCAGAGGGGTCGCCAAAGACCATCAGAAAACATAGTATTTTCTGTTGGTCATGGAGGTTCTGTGTGGGAAGTTTGGTCCAATTCTATCATTGGTGAGGTTCAGAATGCTATTTCATTGTGGGTGAACTATAAATCCTAGCAACCAGAACTCCCAAATGCTGAGGTCTATTTTCCCCAAACTGTTCACATTTGGGGATATTGAGTATTTGTGCGAAGTTTAGTCCAGATCCATCATTGTTTGAGTCCACAGTGCTCTCTGGATGTAGGTGAACTACAACTCCAAGTTTGGTTCAATTCCATCATTGGTGAACTTCAGAATACTCTTTGATTGCAGGTGAACTATAAATCCCAGCAACTACAACTCCCAAATGACAAAATAAATCCCCCCAACCCCACCAGTATTCAAATGTGGGTGTATCGGGTATTTGGGCCAAATTTGGTCCAGTAAATGAAAATCCATCCTGCATATCAGATATTTACATTACGATTCATAAAAGCAGCAAAATTATAGTTATGAAGTAGCAACGAAACTAATGTTATGGTTAGGGGTCACCACAACATGAGGAACTGTACTAAGGGGTCACGGCATTAGGAAGGTTGAGAACCACTGATCTAGCTAATAGCACAACACACAACAGGAGCAATGTACAATGGTCCCAATTTCCATCGGCTCCAATGTACATCAATCACTTTCAAGCATAACATAGCAGCAGCCCTTTGCTGGATACAGATATTACAGAGATGTCCAATTCCAATTCTCCCTGATTTAAGTCCACTTACAGAGATGTAAGTCCCCAACAGGATTCTGGTCGAAGTACCTAAAGTGTTGGACATGGTTAGATGACTCTGTCATGCATTTTCAAATTCTCCCACATGTACATTCATAGCTTTCTGTCTTGAACAAGAAGACATTTCTCAAGTTTGATAAATAAATTGTACTAAAATGAACAGAAATTTGATTCACCCACTTCTGTGTGGAGAAGCCCAATTTATATCCAGACTAACTCTGAAAGAAGGGGAAATATGTGGTGAGGTTTTTTTTTTTTCATGACAGGTGAAACTTGAGAAACTACAAGTTGCTTCTAGTGTGAGAGAATTGGCTGTCTGCAGGGACATTGCCCAGGGGATGCCCTGATGTTTTAGCATCCTGTGGGAGGCTTCTCTCATGTTTCCACATGGAAAGCCAGAGCTGACAGATGGGAGCGCACTCTGTCTTGCGAATTCGAACCAACGACTTCAGGTCAGCAGTTCATCTGCCACAAGGGCTTAAGTCATTATGCCACCATGGCTCATATGTGGTGGGTTGAGGATGTATTTGTGTATAGAAAATGGTTAGTGACTTAAATGATGATCCTTTTCAATATTTTTCCCAGTATAAAGTTATGGTCATGCTTTTTCTTTGGGTTATATAAACAAACGCATAATAAAATCTCAGTCTGGTTATTCCCATTGCATAACCACTTACATTTCTACTTAGGAGTCACATGTAGGTGCACTGAAGAAAAAAAAATCATATTGTTGTGAACCCTTGCATAAATGGCGAAATCACTTGCAAAATGTGCGCTGAATATTGCTCTTCTGCTAGAAGAGCTAAGACTGGTGCAACCGCAAGAGTAAGTACTCAACAGTATTTTGGCAATAGTATTGCACTTCAAAATACCCCTAGGATTATATTTCCAAAATGCCATACATTATTATATTGTTATCATGCACACTTTTAAGATTTCATATACCTGTATCACCTCCATTCTGATCTCATTCACACATCCATAGGAGCACCCACACTATAACGTCATTACCAGTGTGATGATAACCTGAAACTTGTCAAAAATGTCATGAGAGTGAAGGTCTGTCTTGGTAAGATATGCAATGGTAGTCAAATTGTTTCCCCAAAGCAGCAGCAGGGGGGTAGTTAGGATAAGTATTAAGTAAAGCAAAGGAGCCTTAGGACATTTATTCACTCTGATCATATAACGCCCAAATCCTTTAGAGCTTTGCTCATCCTCCATGGAGACCAAATTACCTTCTTTACACAGGAAAAAAATAAGAGGTAAAATAACAGGCTTGCCACATCATGCCTATTTAATATGTGTGTTGTAGCCTGTGCCTGCAAAGATGTGATTATTGGAACAGAATATAATATCCTTCAGAACAGAACTGCAGCTTTAAGTTGATTAAATCATTGGATTATGACCTAATCAACACTAAGAAAAAGTGATAGCCATTACTTCCATATCATGGACTGGTGAATCTACTCTGGGCTTTTGACTGAACTTTTAAGGAGATATTTGACAAACCCAGAGGGTGCTCACCAATGCTTCCTCTTCATCCTGGAAAGAAATGACCAGTGGACTGCGGCAATGTTCTGTCCTGGGCCCGGTCCTGTTCAACATCTTTATTAATGACTTAGATGAAGGGTTAGAAGGCAGGATAATCAAGTTTGCAGACGACACCAAATTGGGAGGGATAGCCAATACTCCAGAGGACAGGAGCAGAATTCAAAACGATCTTGACAGATTAGAGAGATGGGCCAAAACTAACAAAATGAAGTTCAACAGTGACAAATGCAAGATACTCCACTTAGTCAGAAAAAATGAAATGCAAAGATACAGAATGGGGGACAATGCCTGGCTCGAGAGCAGTATGTGTGAAAAAGATCTTGGAGTCCTCGTGGACAACAAGTTAAACATGAGCCAACAATGTGATGCGGTGGCAAAAAAAGCCAATGGGATTTTGGCCTGCATCAATAGGAGTCTAGTGTCTAGATCCAGGGAAGTCATGCTACCCCTCTATTCTGCCTTGGTTAGACCACACGTGGAATACTGTGTCCAATTCTGGGCACCACAATTGAAGGGAGATGTTGACAAGCTGGAATGTGTCCAGGGGAGGGTGACTAAAATTATCAAGGGTCTGAAGAATATGCCCTATGAAGGGTGGCTTAAAGAGCTGGCCATGATTAATCTTCAGAAGAGAAGGCTGAGAGGAAACATGATGGCCATTTATAATTATTTGAGGGGAAATCATAGGGAGGAGGGAGCGAATTTGTTTTCTGCTGCCATGGAAACTAGGAAGCAGAACAATGGCTTCAAACTACAGGAAAAGAGATTCCACCTGAACATTAGTAAGTACTTCCTGACTGTGAGAGCTGTTTAGCAGAGGAATTCTCTGCTCTGGAGTGTGGTGGAGGCTCCTTTTTTGGAGGCTTTAAAACAGAGGCTGGATGACCATTTGTCGGGGTGCTTTGAATGCAATTTTCCTGCTTCTTGGCAGGGGGTTGGACTGGATGGCCCATGAAGTCTCTTCCAACTCAATGATTCTCTTCCAATTCTATGATTCTATGAATCTATTTGAAGATAAGGATCAGCACCATGGATAGCACCTTTAAAGTTCATTAAGAAAATGCTCCCCATTTATGACTAAACAGATTGAGGGATTATTTTTTTTTGTATAAAAGAACGAACGAAAGAAATAGATTTAAACATAATTATTTATCAAAAGTTCAAATAAAATGTTGCTCTCTCTCTTGGGCTGGTATGTGCTGTGTCAGATGTGACACTCTCTAATAAGGAAAAGTAGTCTGTTGTTTTCTGCAGACGTATTGTTTTTATATGCAAATGCATGCAAATTTAATCAGTTAATTAATCAGCTGAAACTCATGCCATTAAGAAACTAAAACTCCTTTAATTGGATGACAGCTCTGATTATTATGGATCTTCGGGCTTACCATTCACATTCCAATGACTTTTGAGGCTGTAAATCTTTCCTAAAAGTACAGAATTGCAGGATGGGGGTGTTGAAGGGAGTTCTGATGAACTCCGGAGGCCTTCCATTTTGAATCAACATGGTAAAGATCAAGAAGAAGAGTACTTAAAATGCATTCAGCTTCCAGGAGATAAATAGAAGGAACAAATTATCTTTTCTTCTTTCCTCCCTTCCCAGGGCTCTGCCTCCTTTTTCGGACATATATTTAGCTTGTCTTTAGCTCTGAAAGAACGGGGAAGTCAGAATAGTGGTATCCATGCTTGTCTTCCTTGCATCTAACAGTATTCCAAGCTGGTCATCCCTTTTGCCTTGCTGCTTATCTTTCATTCCTCTTCTTCATGGCATCCTACCTCTAGCAGCTGTGCCTGTCATCCTGCCTCTGGCTGAGCAAGCAGGGAGATTAGTTGTGCCTGAAACCATTGCCAGGGCTATATCCTGGATTAGGCTGGCAGAAGCAACATGATTCTCTCTTAAGTCACTTGCAGTTGCAGTATCTTTGAGGGAGAGATGGTAAAAACATTGGCCCAGATCCTGTTGATAGCTCCAGCTAGTGCAGATCTAATTGAATTGGTGAGATTTTCCTATATGTTGACACACCATGAAATAACAGGTTCAATAGGTTTAATTTGGTGGGACTTAAACAACAGGATCCAGGCTGAAGACTCAAGAAAAGAAGAGAAACTGGAAAGTGCAAATGTCCTCTTTTGTACTTAGATGTGATACAAACGTTCAATATGGCATGTTCTTGTGAAAGTGGAAAATGCAGCATCTTACTTGAGATGGCTATAGAAAGAATTGGGATGGATATAATAATAATAATAATAATAATAATAATAATAATAATAATAATAACTAGCTGTCCCCTGCCACGCGTTGCTGTGGCCCAGTCTGTTGATCTGGAAAATAAAGTAATGAGAAAATGTTGTTCTAATATATGCAATTTCTTTATGCTTGTGGGTAAACAGCATTTCTTGCTGTTTCTTTGTCAATGTTGATGTGGAGAGTAACTGGATGGCCTTAAGTATTTTCTGTTGGTCATGGGGGTTCTGTGTGGAAAGTTTGCCCCGATTCTGTTGTTCAGAAAGCTCTTTGATTGTAGGTGAACTGAATCCCAGTAACTACAACTCCCAAATGTCAAGGTCTATTTCCCCCATCTGTGTTCATATTAGGGCATATTGAGTGCTTGTGCCAAGTTTGATCCACATCCATCATTGTTTGAGTCCACAGTGCTCTCTGGATATAGGTGAACTCCCAAACTCAAGGTCAATGCCCACCAAACCCTTCCAGTATTTTCTGTTGGTCATGGGAGTCCTGTGTGCCAGTCTTGGTTCAATTCCATCGTTGATGGAGTTCAAAATGCTCTTTGATTATAGGTGAACTATAAATCCCAGCAACTACAACTCCCAAATGACAAAATCATAATTTTTGAGTGATGGTCACTCCTTGTGTTGTGAGACATTTTGTTGCCAAATTTGGTGTGATTTCGTTCATTGGTTCTTTTGTTTTTAAGGTACTCATTATGCACAGAGCATTTATATATATATAGATAATAATAATAATTCACCGATACATCACACAGTCCTAGACACTTGGGAAGTGTCCGTGTGATCCAATACAACAGCCAGCAGAGTGTCTGCTGTGGACTCATCGTGTTGTGTTTCAAATAATAATAATAATAATAGTAGTAAACTGCTTAAAGTGCAAAAGACAAAGAGTGAATACTGTAAAAACACAATCCAGAGCAGAAAAGAAAAGGCTCTCCATGGACAGTTCCTGGGAAAAATTGAGAGCCAAATTGACAAAGAAAAAACATGGCTGTGGCTCACAAATGGAACTTTGAAAAAGGAGACAGGAGGGCCTGATTCTGGCAGCCCAAGAACAAGCCATTCGAACCAATGCCATCAAAGCCAGAATTGAAAAGTCGACGACAGATCCCAAATGTAGACTCTGCAAGGAAGCAGATGAAACAATAGATCACATCCTGAGCTGCTGCAAGAAGATTGCGCAGACAGACTACAAGCAGAGGCACAACACTGTTGCTCAGATGATTCATTGGAACTTGTGCCACAAATACCATCTGCCTGCGACAAAGAACTGGTGGGATCACAAGCCGGAAAAAGTTACAGAAAATGAACACGTCAACTACTCTGGGACTTCCGGATTCAGACAGACAGAGTTTTGGAGCACAATACTCCTGACCTCACAATCATGTTAAAAAACAAAATATGGATGGTCAATGTTGCAATCCCAGGAGACAGCAGGATTGAAGAGAAACAACTGGAAAAGCTTACACAATATGAGGATTTAAAGATGGAACTGCAAAGGCTCTGGCACAAGCTAGTAAAGGTGGTCCCAGTGGTGATCGGCACACAGGATGCAGTGCCTAAAGACCTTGGCCTGCACTTAAACACAATTGGCGCTGACAAAATTACAACCAGTCAGCTGCAGAAGGTCACCTTACTGGGATCTGCACACATTATTTGCACATACATCACTCAGTCCTAGACACTTGGGAAGTGTCTGGCGTGTGATCCAATACAACAGCCAGCAGAGTGGTGTTGTCTGCTGTGGACTCATCTTATACTAATAATACTTTATTTGGGTTGTTGTAGGTTTTTTTGGGCTATATGGCCATGTTCTAGAGGCATTCTCTCCTAATGTTTCGCCTGCATCTATGGCAAGCATCCTCAGAGGTAGTGAGGTCTGTTGGAACTAGGAAAATGGGTTTATATATCTGTGGAATGCCTAGGGTGGGACAAAGAACTCTTGTCTGTTGGAGCTAGGTGTGAATGTTTCAACTGACCACCTTGATTAGCACACAATGGTTGGTGCTTCATTTTTCTCGTGCAGTGGGGAAAGGGGCTTTTGCGCATGCTCTATAAGGCATTTTTCTTTTTGGGGAGTTTTACGTTATTTCCCCTTCATTTTTATGGGGTTTTTTTTGTTTGAAAGACATATATTGGACTAGAACGTGTTTTGCTGCCAAATTTGTTGTCAATTTGTCTAGTAGTTTTTTAGTTCTGTTAATCCCACAAACGAACATTACATATATATACAGAGAGAGAGAGAGAGAGAGAGAGAGAGAGAGAGGACACACACACACACACAGAGAGAGATTGAAACAATACTAATAACTTAAATAGATAAAATCATATCAAACATTATAATAGGTTAAATGGTTTTGAAATATTATGTACAGCAGGAAAGAACGTTAGCTCATTTTCAGTAGATTTAGCATAACGATTGAATCTCAGTGTTCCTGCCTGTAAAATGGCACTTGCAAGTCAGCCTTTTTTGTTTCATGCTATATTGCAGCTGCTTAATGCAAAAAAGTAGTAAAAGCAAGAATATTTTTTAATGCTGCGAGAAATGGAATCAGCTAATGTATTAATATGCAAGACATTAAAAGGTGACATTATGCATTTCATCTGATTCACAAGGAATGGGAGTGCAGACATCAACATGTATTAAGAACATATCATTTCAAAATTGAAATGCCTCGTTTAAAAATAAATAAATCCAATGGTACATTCAGTGTCTTTTTTATCTGACAGATTTTATAGCATTGCCTGTGAAAACAGATTTCTTAGGAAAATGTATGGATTCTGACACAACCAAACCATTTGGCAAGTTAGTGAGAGGGTGGTGGAGGAAAGACACACTGTTCTGACTGTCAAAAGGCTTCAGATGAAAACGAGTTAGCATTCTGTTGGGTTATTTGTTTGATTGCTTTTAATTAATTTAAATCAGAATTTTTCTGTCTTTTCAACACATTGCTCAAACATTCCACAACCTAATCACAGAATAAAAAAGAGGACATCTGGAATAGGATCCTGCTTTACCCAAACAAATGCTCAAATCCAGTCCACAAGGTAGTGCCCAGCCAAGGCAATTAGAGGAGAAATACATTAATCCCATCAAAACTAATTCCATTGCATTAAGCAGACGTACAATGTCCATGAATCTCGGCTACAGACTATGAATTGCACAATAATTTGACCAGATATGCTCCTTGTTCTTAGAATGTTAGAATGTTGCTCTAGGTTGAATCTCAAGAATGCCATGTGAATACTTAACCTGCTCTGAGTTACTGTGTTCTGTTTTCTGATTTTTCAACATAGTGTTTAAAATGGCACATGGTAATAAACATTGAATATCCTAGAATAACCCTGGTGGTGCATGGGGTTAAACTGCTGAGCTGCTAAACTTGCTGACCAAAAGGTTGCAGGTTTGACTCCAGCTCCTGCTATTAGCCCCAGCTTCTGCCAACCTAGCAGTTTGAAAACATGCAAATGTGAGTAGATCAATAGGTACTACTCCAGTGGGAAGCTAATGGTGCTCCATGCAGTCATACTGGCCACATGACCTTGGAGATGTCTATGGACAATGTTGGCTCTTTGGCTTAGAAATGGAGATGAACACAGGAGTCCAATAGTCAGACACAACTGGACTTAATATCAAGGGAAATGGAAATCCTTTACTTATCCTAGAACTATGTCACAACAGTAGTCAATAAAACAAATGATAACTCGGTTTTGTAAGAGTTGACCCATGTGGAGAACAAGCACTGTGAGGAGTGGCGTAAAGAGCTGGGCATGTTTAGCCTGCAAGAGAGAAGGCTGAGAGGAGACATGATAGCCATGTATAAATATGTGAGGGGAAGTCATAGGGAGGAGGGAGCAAGCTTGTTTTCTGCTTCCCTGGAGACTAGGATGCAGAACAATGGCTTCAAACTACAAGAAAGGAGATTCCATCGGAACATTAGGAAGAACTTCCTGACTGTGAGAGCCGTTCAGCAGTGGAACTCTCTGCCCCAGAGTGTGGTGAAGGCTCCTTCTTTGGAAGCTTTTAAACAGAGGCTGAATGGCCATCTGTCGGGGGTGCTTTGAATGCAGTTTCCCTTCTTGGCAGGGGGTTGGACTGGATGGCCCATGAGGTCTCTTCCAACTCTATGATTTTATGATTCTATAGGCCTGGGTAACAACGGAAAAATTTGTTTCTAAAATCGATTTGTATTTGGGGGGTTTTTTTGTTTCGATATTTAAAATAATTACAAAATTTACCTTTTAAAAAGTTCGATATTTACGAAATTTCGTAAATGGTAAAAAAATTAACGAATCGATTTCCGAAACAATAACGAATCGATTCGTTAATGGCGGACGCGACCGCGAAATACGCTAAAAAACCTCCAAAACCTTCTGAAGCTTCCCTCTCCCTCTGTTGTTGACTGTTGGTGTGATATTATAAATTTTTTTCACTAATTAAACCATAAAACTGGCCCAGACATGCGGAAATAATAACGAAACGACCTCAAAACAATAACGAAACGAATACAATATCGAAATACGAAGCATTTACAAAACGTTTTTGAAAATTCGTTTTTTAATAATTGCTCCAGAATGGTTCGTTATCGTTTTGTAATTGAAAAAATTAACGAATTATTAACGAATTACGAATTAACGAAACGAAACCGCCCAGCCCTAGATTCTATGTAGTTAAGGAAGGACAAAGATTTTGAGATTCTCCCTCCAATTATCAATTTTGCAGTTTTGGAGCCCTATTGCAGGATACATTTCACCTTGTCTCAGATATTTGTTCTTTGGGGAGGCCCATATTGGCTGGAATCTTTGTGCTATATGTTCTCTTTTGAACACTGTGGGAGGCTACGAAACAGTGGTAGATTCAAATTTGAGGAAAAGAGATCCTACCTAAACATTAGGAAGAATGTAATGACAGTATGGGAGGCTTCTCCCGCATAGGGAGCTGGAGCTGACAGAGGGAGCTTATTCACCCTCTCCCCGGATTCAAAGCTGTGACCTGTCAGTCTTCAGTCCTGCCAGCCACTGAGGGCTCCATGCAGTCATGTGGACAGCATGACTGCATTGAGTGCCATTTACGTTCCTGCTGAGGCAACCTATTGATTTACTCCCCTTTGCATGCTTTTGAACTGCTAGGTTGGCAGAAGCTGGGGCTAAAAGTGGGAGCTCACTCCATCCCATGGATTTGAACCATCAACCTTCCAGTCAGCAATTGTATAGAAATGCATGTGTTAAAAAAACACAGGAATAAATGCACATATTATGGAAAAGACATTTGGAAACAGGGGCGGCTCGTCCATTACGCGAAGTAAGCGGTCGCAGAACACTTTTTTTTGCCAGGGGCGCAAAGGTGCCTCTGTAAATGCCCCTCGACTGCCACTTGAGGAGGGCCCCCCCAGCTCACAGCAGCCCTAGTATCTCCCACCTCCGCTCCCTCCTTTGTTTTTGTGCCTACCTTCAGGAAGGGTGAGCATCTCCACCTCTGTCTCTCTCTCTCTCTCTTGGTCCCAAAGGCTGAGGAGAAAGTCAGGAGAAGAGGTGACTTTTGGTGCACGCCTCTGGACCCAAAGAGGGCCAGGCAAGGGAGCAAGTGCGGCAAGTGGAGTTACTGGGATATATAGTTCACCTACAATCAAAGAGCATTCTGAACTCCACCAATGATGGAATTGAACCAAATATGGCACCCAGAACTCCCACGTCGAACAGAAAATATATATCAATGATTGGTTGGGAGGGAGGGGGCGCCAAAATACTGTTTGCTTACCGTTGAAAATTACCTAGGGCCACCTCTGTTTGGAAAATTGGTTCAAAGTCTCACAGACTAATGTCAAGTTAAGATGGAGTAGAAAATGGAGGAAGGATTCAGAGGAAGAATGAAGTCAAGAGTGGGATTTTTTTCACCTTCCCATGTTTAATTAATTGCCATCACTTTACCTGAGTTATACGAACACTACATCCTTCAAAATTCCTGGACTCAAAGCTGAGCAGCAGGCAATTTTGTGGGAGTCAAGAGTTGTGGGTGTGAGAGAGATTAAAGATTCCCTTGAATGCATATCCAATTTAAAAAGTATGAAAGTAATCTTTGAGAACTTAAGGTTAACTCATTTCGTAGCATCTTGGTCTGACTGTTCAATTAGATTTTTATTGCCACAGCTGCTAAAACAAAAGCATTTTTTTTTCAAATTGATGAACTGAATTTGAATATTCTTCCCGGTTCTCATGCATGACTCCTGTTTGGATTTAAATCAGCCCCCTTTTCGAGAGTTTCAGTGAACTTTGACTGATTCAAATAATTCACTTAATTTATCATTCACAGGTTGCTACATCATGACCTCACAATTTTAAATACATAATTCATGGATTCATTAATTGCATTCATGACGGTAATGTATTATTTTGGTATTTAAACTACTAGTAATATAACAGCATACAGAGTGGGAGCAGAATCCAATATAACAATGGTTACTGTTCTTCTTGCTCATCTGAGGAGTATTTTAATTGCAGGAAGTTTTCCTCATCCATTTGTTCAACTAAAGACACACAGAGGCCTTATGTCATCTGCAGAGCCAACCTTGCCATTAGGCAAAATGAATCTGCCACCTTAGACAGAAGACAATAGAAGGTACAGAGTAGTGAAAAGATTTTGGGGAACACAGTGCACAGTGAAGATAGGCTGGCTTATTATTATTATTATTATTATTATTATTATTATTATTATTATTATTATTTCGTACACTTCTATCCCGCCCTTCTCCCCACAAGGGGACCCAGGGCAGCCTAACATACGCATCCACGATGCTTGCAACATATACATCATAAGAATACAATTAAAACATCTTAAAACATCATACAAATCAGCCAATAAGTTCATTTAACAATAATATTAGAATGCCAGTAAAACCAAGAATCAAGTCGGGAAATCCAATGTTGCATACACAAATTCCTTTCGTGTCACTCTCATCTAATCAAATCCCCGACCCCAGAGCCAGATCTTCATTTGTCTTCTGAAGGACAGGAGGGAGGTGGCCAACCTGATGTCCTTAGGAAGGGAGTTCCACAGATGGGGGGCCACTGCCGAGAAGGCCCTGTCTCTCGTCCCCACCAACCACCTTTGTGAGGGTGGTGGGATCAAGGGCAGGGCCTCTCCTGACAATCTTAAGCTTCATGATGGTTCAAGCAGGAGATACGTTCAGGCAAGGCTTAGAAATCATTAAACCAGTTTGTTGCCCTCAGGTATAGTTGGAGAATGCTATCCAGGATAATAATAATAATAACAATAATAATAATCATCATCATCATAACAACAACAGCAACAATAACAACAACAGGCAACACCAGGATTGAAGAGAACCAATAGAAAAACTGACATTATATGAGAATTAAAAAATCAAACTGCAAAGACTTTGACATAAGCTAGTAAAGATAGTTGCAGTGGTGATCGGCACACTGGATGCAGTGCCTAAAGACCTTGGCCTTCACTTAAACACAATCAGCATTGACAAAATTACCATCTGTCAGCTGCAAAAGGCCACCCTACTTGTATCTGCATGCATTATTCATTGATCCTAGACACTTGGGAAGTGTCTGATGTGCGATGAAATATAAAAGCCAACATAGTGATCTTGTTTGCTGTGTACTAATCTTGTTGTGTATCAAATAGTAATAACTTTATTTTTGTACCCTGCCTCCATTTCCCTGGAGGGACTTGGGGCAGCTTACATGGGGATGAGCCTGATCAACATAGTTAAAATTTTATTTTGAAAAAGTGTTACAAATACCAGTAACAAAACATATATAACAAAGTAATAAGAGCTAATGAGTAGGATAATAAGATCTAATGAGGATGATATTATCAGCAAGTGCAAGCAGGTGTCACTCTTGGAAGTGAAGGTTCAACACCATGAGGCACTTGAATCTACACTCCAACATATTAAAAAACAAGAGGTTGTCTTGGACACAGAACAAAATACTGTCTTTGTGACGGTGCGAGGGGCGAGAGGCGGCTGACACGTATGTCGTCAGGAACTATTAGTTAGCCCCCAAGATTTTGTTTAAACTGTCACGCACGTTCAGCATGCTTACATCCCTGCACTTTTACCCTTTGCCTTGAATGGTCTAGGGGTCATAAGATCGCGTCTATTCTTATAGCTGTCAATCAGTACTGTTTGGCTCCACCTCTTTCCTGCAGGAGGGGAGTGCTTCCTTTTTTTTCGTTCTGCCATCAGAGTTTCTACCAGATGGATGTGAGTAAGAGACTTGACTCTAAAAGACCCTGATTTAAATTACCTCTCAGCACCAGTTCTGAGGTTTTTTACCCTTGAGACTTGTGCTTCATGTTCAGACCAACCTGAACGACGTTGGAAGTCTCAAGCGCCTTCAAACCAGTTCTTTTGGCACCTGAGGAAGATCCTGAGTCTTCAAACATAGGCCATTTGAACTGGGGTTGTGGTTTGCTCCGGCATTCACAGCCATTGAGGAAAGAGGAAACTTGGAAAAGCTACTCAGCTTCAAACACCTTGGACCCAGGACTAACTGAGACTGTAACGTATATTTTCCTTCACCCCTCTGAAGTTTCCAGCTCATTGCTTTAAAGAAATAACTCTTTGTGATCAATAAAACTTATTTTGAGTTATTTACAGCGTTTTGGGTTTTTGAGAGTTCCAGTTTCCTATAGGAGGGCAAGAAGCAATCCCCTGGGGAAAGATGCCACGTCCATCCCTCCTTCATTAAGAATAATAGCCCCCAGGCGTGACGGCACAGTCTTAGAGAATCACACTGGGGATGCCTCCGAGTAGGAGGTTACTTCCCAAACAAATAAGGTAGACACTTGGAGGAAAGTGACACATAGAAAGAGAAGGAGCAGGAATCATTCTGTGAGTTTGGAGCTGCAGAATGGATTCCAAGCTCTCTCCAGCATCGGTGTTGATGCAGAACAACAAAAAGTGCAACAGGGCTTGTCTTCAGGGGCCCTGGAAGCAGTTACTTGCACATGGAAGGGCCCTCTGCCACCCTAACTCGTTACAAGAAACATGCTCTCGTATAGTATGTGGACTTCCTATTCGATGGAGGGGGTGCACAAGCCATGAAACAACACAAAATGATTTCCTTACTTGATCAGCCCCCAAATGGTCTTATCAAGGTGAAAGTTCTAAAAAATGCAAAAGCTGGGTTGCAGCTAAACATAAAAAAAACCCCAAGATTATGGCAACAAGAATGATTGACAACTGGAAAATAGAGGGAAAAAATGTGGAGGCCATGACAGACTTTGTATTTCTAGGCGCAAAGATTACTGCAGATGCAGACTGTGGCCAGGAAATCAGAAGACACTTAGAGGAGAGCAATGTCCAATCTCGATAAAATAGTAAAGAGTAGAGGCATCAGACTGGCAACAAAGATCCGCCTAGTCAAAGCCATGGTATTCCCTGTAGTAACCTACGGCTGTGAGAGCTGGACCTTAGGGAAGGCTGAGCGAAGGAAGATCGATGCTTTTGAACTGTGGTGTTGGAGGAAAGTTCTGAGAGTGCCTTGGACTGCGAGAAGATCCAACCAGTCCATCCTCCAGGAAATAAAGCCTGACTGCTCATTGGAGGGAAGGATACTAGAGACAAAGTTGAAGTACTTTGGCCACATAATGAGAAGACAGGAAAGCTTGGAGAAGACAATGATGCTGGGGAAAATGGAAGGAAAAAGGAAGAGGGGCGACCAAGGGCAAGATGGATGGATGGCATCCTTGAAGTGACTGGATTGACCTTGAAGGAGCTGGGGGTGGTGACGGCCGACAGGGAGCTCTGGCGTGGGCTGGTCCATGAGGTCACGAAGAGTCGGAGACGACTGAACGAATGAACAACACAATATACATCTAGTCTAAGTAAAAAGGCTACACAAGCAGGAGTTTGCAGACTGATAGGATGAATTGAGAGGGTATACTGTCTCCTTGGAGTAAAAAACTGAGCTGTAACAGAGAGCCACAATGTGGGCCAGAAAAGGCATTTTCATGTTGGTTCCAACCCCCATTATGTATCTGTGTAGAATTGGCCATAGTCAAATCTGTAAACAATGCTGTATTTCCCACTAACCTAGCATTGATATTTGTTTTCAGGACTTCAATTTAGTAGCAAATAAAGTGAAATGAAACTGATCTTATAGGCAGGCATTCTACTTGCTGCGGCGTTCAGGGTGGCCCTATGGGAATGTTGGCCCTTGTACTTCACTGCCAGTCTACAAGGCGGTTAATTTAATCTGGTCAGCTGCCAAAGGTATCACTTCTTCATCACAAAATAAAAGTGACATTTAAAATCAAGGTATTTGACTCCCTGGGTTACATTGAAGAGCAAGCAAGAATCAAAGAAGTTTGGGGGATATTCAAGGCTTGGTTTCGCTGAAATTGATGAAGAACCTGAGATTTCCCATGCTTCACCTTCCGTGGATATATTTTTTCTTTCCACTTTTTAAATTAGTGTGTGTGTAAATAAATTCCCATGCAAATTAATTAAATCCAACATTTGTGTCCCTTTCTGTGCCTCTCTTCTGTTTTTTTTTTAAATTGTGTCAGGAGCGACTTGAGAAACTGCAAGTCGCTTCTGGTATGAGAGAATTGGCCATCTGCAAGGACGTTGCCCAGGGGATGCCCGGATGATTTGATGTTTTTATTATCCTTGTGGGAGGCTTCTCTCATGTCCCCGCATGAGAAGCTGGAGCTGATAGACGGAGCTCATCCACCTCTCCCCGGATTCGAACCTGCAACCTGTTGGTCTTCAGGGGTTTAACCCATTCTGCCACCGGGGGCTCCACCCCTCTTCTGGTAATCTGCTGAGACCAATGAGAGGTGGCTCATTGTATTTTAAAATATTTTCTTATTCTGTGTAGTACAAGCTAGCATGGGGCAGGCAGCTTTGACACTTTCTCTTCATGCACTTTGCTTTCCATTTTCAAAATTTGTATGGAAGCTGACTCCACTTGTACCTAGGAATTTCAGAACAAGAAGAACAGAATGATGGATGAAACGTGATTCCAAGAGGAAACAACAACATACTACAAGCATGTATATGTGCATGGGTTTCATACCATACTGACATACATACTCTAAAAGCACCAAAGCCCATCTGTAAGCAAGGCTATGAAGCAGCAAATAGTTCACCCCCACCTCTGTTGACTGCTGATACTTATCTATGATATCTAACATGGAGGAAGTGACAGACTTTGCATTTCTAGGTGCAAATATGACTGCAGATGCAGATTGCAGCCAGGAAATCAGAAGATGTTTACTTCTTGGGAGGAGAGCAATGACCAATCTCAATAAAGTAGTGAAGAGTAGAGACATCACACTGGCAACAAAGATCCACATAGTCAAAGCAATGGTTTTCCCCATAGTCACCTATGGATGTGAGAACTGGAGAATAAGGAAGGCTGAGTGAAGGAAGATAGTTGCTTTTGAACTGTGGTATTAGAAGAAAATTCTGAGAGTGCCTTGGACCACGAGAATATCCAACGAGTCCATATTTCAGGAAATAAAGCTCGACTGCTCACAGGAGGAAGAATATTAGTGGCAAAGATGAAGAACGTTGACCACATAATGAGAAGACAGGAAAGCTTGGAGAAGACAATGATGCTGAGGAAAAAGGAAGGAAAAAGGAAGAGGGGTCAACTAAGGGCAAGATAGATGGATGGTATCCTTGAAGTGACTGGATTGACTTTGAAGGAGCAGGGGGTAGTCACGACTGACAGGGAGCTCTGGCATGGGCTGGTCCATGACGTCTTAAAGAATTAGAAGCGACTGAATGAATAAACAACAAAACTCCATCCCCAATGGGCACTAACCACCCCTCCTTGAAACAAAGGCTTGGTTTTTCATGCCTACCATAAAGGCTTGTTTACTTTCGAAAACATTTCAGTCTCAACACGTAACTGTCCTCCTTCCCACAAAATTGTAAGAAAAAAGACAGCAATATTGTTTCCTCTAAGTAGTTGAGGAAGAGTCAAAGGAGAAGGACGAGGACAAGAATTGTGAAGGAGAATATAAAAGCTTTTGCTCCCCCTTGGCCAGGTAATTGAGGAGGTGTCAGGTTGTATCATCCATCTTTTGCGGTGAAGTACAAGTCCTGGCTCATTGCCTTTCCCAGAAGGGAGATGTGCTAAGGTCCTCCCCATTCTCCACCAGTCCCAAATATACAGCACAAGAATCCCAAACCCTCCGCAGACATTCATGCAGTTTGATTAAGCAGATTCTTTAGCCTCTCTGCTGTTTCATTCCTCCTGTCCCTCCTTCAATTTTCCCTTCCTCTCCAATCCTTTTGAAGATGCATCAGGTCTGGAGTTCAGCTTAATCCAACTGCTAGATGTATTATTCATTTCTACGCTTTAATGATGTGATAAGGTTTCTGGAAATAGGAAAGGGCTCATTAAACTGTCATTTGAATATAGATCACAACTAAATTTGGAGGGAGAGATGGAGCTTGCCAGCCAAGCATACCCTCTCCACCCAACAACCCTGCTTTGCACACACGCTGTGTGGGCATTTCCAGAGGAGAGAGCTCGGAGATTAGTGCTTATACACTATTGATTCTTCAATTAATTAGTGGAAGGGGAACAACGAAAAAGGAAATTTGTGAAGGAAAAATTCTTAGCACAAAAGAGATCAAGAAAAGCAGGTCTATCTTTAAAAAGATGCAAATCAGTATATTTTGTGTTGATTATCTTTGAATAGCAGATGAAACCTACTTATGTAGTCTCTTCTGAGTTTTTCTGTCTTATTTTCTATGACAGGTACCAATGAAAAGTGATTTTTCTGTTTCCTTCTTCTGTCTTATGAAGACAACAGCCTCTGCTTTGTCTGACTGGCTCATGCTTGGATTTGAATGCATTCAATATATTTTTTTATACTTGAGGTCCAGCCCTTACATTCTTCAGCTAAAGAGACAGCACATTGAAGACGATGAAATGCAAGAGATGAGCATCTCTAAAATTCTAGTCTGAACTCTAAAGAGGCAACAATCCACTTCATTTCTATGCAGAATTTTCAGAATGTCAAGAATTTACTAAACAGCTCTGGACCTCAATAATTGAAAGAGTGTGTTTTCTGTCATATGTCTCCTTGAGAACTGAGGTCTGTTCTATGGGCTGAGAAGACAATGTGCTGTGTAAATATTTGAGAGAAAACCCCTTTGGTGGGATATTTTTTCCATTGGACTAGTTTTTGAAGTTAGTCCTGCTTAAAGTAGACAGTTGAAGCAATGTTGAGTCACCATTCAAAAATGAATATAATGGATTTATTCTAGTTGGGAGTAACCAACAGAACGGTAGCCATTAAAAGCCCAATTAACATCTGTTGTCATTCTATTGCCAAGGAAAACCTTTGTTTGTTTGCTTTGCCTTGCTAAAACCTTTGGAGCTAATTGATTTAATCCAAATCTGTATGTAAATTGGTGTCTTAAATTATTTTAATTTGCTTTAAACTGTCTGGTTATAACTTGTTAGAGAACTTAATATGCTTTTAGTCTATTTACATTACTTTTATCAATTCAACAAATTTTAAATGGCTAAATTTGAGTTTTTTAAAATTGTAATACCATCTTGAGATCTTGGATATATGACAAAATATAAATATTTCCATAGCAAAGGAACAAGCAACAGACAGAAATATGTTGGATTGGCCATTAGTTAGACTGTAGGTGATGCTCAGAGTCTACGCTCAGAGCCTACAGGCTACTAACTGGATCACACGATGCCCCTACTATTTATTTATTTATTTGCGACATTTATATGCCACCCTTCTCACCCCGAAGGGGACTCAGAGCGGCTTACAATACACACACACACACACACACACACACACTCAGACACAAACATTATACCATTTCCACAGTACAATATCAGCGCTATACATCACTATATTGTACTATACAATTATATTGTAATATTATTAGTAATATTACATGTAATATAAAATATATAATTATAATATATTATTAGTAGTATTATACTGTATTACATTATAATATTATAAATATTATATGTATATATATTATATTATATTATATTATATTATATTATATTATATTATATTATATGTATATATTATATTATATTATATTATATTATATTATATTATTATTATATTATATTATATATTAGCATAGCACAGGAGACAAGATGGAACAGTCCCTTGGCCTCCCCTGTCTACTAAAGAAACTCCATTGGCTGCTGATAAGTTTCCGGTCCAATTCAAAGTGAAGGTTGTCACTTAGAAAGCCTTGAATGGCTCAGATCCTGCCTATCTTCATGAAGAGATCTGCTGGGGAGGCCCTCCTCATGGTCCCGCCACCATCATAAGCGTGGTTGGTGGGGATGAGGGAGATGGCCTTCTCAGTGCCCCCACCCGCTTTGGAACACCCTCCCCAGGGAAATTAAGCAGGCCCCTACACTGTCTTCCTTTTGTAGGAATCTGAAGATGTAGCTGTTTAAACAAGCTTTTGAAATGCCTAGTGCCTAGTTGTTCTGCGTAACAGTCATGCAGCCTGCACTTTATCCATGCCCTCTCCCCATTGTTACAGCTCTGTATTTATTCCATTCCCTTGTCCTATTATCTACAGCTTGACCATGTCTACAGCAGCTTACCACCATTGATTGATGAGTGCAGTTTTATTAAGTTTTGGTTGGTGTTTTATATGCATATGTGTTTTACTTATTGCATTTAACATTGTGTTCATTTTATGCTCTGTTTTACACATCTTGTGCCGTGTGTAAGCCACCTCGAGTCTCTTTGGGGAAATAAAAATAAAGTTGCTGCTGCTGCTGCTGCTGTTGTTATTATTATTATTATTAAACCAAGTAACAAAGTCAAGAAACAAGCTAGGAGTGAAGGACAGACAAGGAGGCAAGGTATATGAGAAAGCCAGAAATGAGCACTAAAAAGTATATTAGAACAGGAGAACAAACCAGGAAGCAGGAGCCAAGAGTAGGCCAAAACCCAAGACCAAAAAATAAACAAGGACATAGAAAGTACACAGAATAATTCAGGAAAACTCAAGCAAGAGCCAATCAGTAACAGAAGCCCTCTTATTTTCTTTTTTGTCCAGCACAAACCAAAGGTCATTCAGGTCTGATTTAGTCAGTTCAGGGTTGGATGATTCTTCAGTAGAAGGCTGCTGCCAACAGCAATAATAATAATAATAATAATAATAATAATAATAATAATAAGAAGAAGAAGAAGAAGAAGAAGAAGAAGAATCATAATTCTTACCTGCCTCTTCTCACGACTCAATAGTTCTGCTCATACAGGTTGTGCAATCTCTTATTACGCCAATGGGTCATTGTGGAAGGATGTATCCAGCACCTCCTTGTGGAGTAATTCTACCCAGCACAACATATCTTTTCACTGCTAGAATATACTCTTTTCACTTAATGGCTAGAGAGAATCCAACTGAGATAAAATAATCATTTACTGCAGCTTCAAACTGATATTGAAGAGAGTGGTTTGTTGTGCAGATCATTGCAGAAGAAATTTTGGAACCAGTTTGGGGCCTAGATGGTGATTACACAAACCACAGAGCACTGACACATGCTAAGTGCTTTCTTTTGCTTTCTTTTGTGCACATTCGTTGTCTGACCACTGTAGTTTGAAATGAACTTAGCCAGTATAGATGTGGCCTCAGGCTTCATATAGCCAATAATATTTCAGACAATGAAATAGAGATGTGATAACCTCCTTCCTCTAATATTGAAAATATTCCTCTAATATTGAGAATAATATTGCATTACTTGGACTGTTATAACCTGGACTGTGGGTAGGAGCCCCCGGTGGCACAGTGGGTTAAACCCTTGTTCCGGTAGAACTGAAGATTGACAGGTTGCAGGTTCGAATCTGGGGAGAGCGTGGATGAGCTCCCTCTGTCAGCTCCAGCTCCTCATGTGGGGACATGAGAGAAGTCTCCCACAAGGATGATAAAACATCAAAAACATCCGGGCGTCCCCTGGGCAATATCTTTGCAGATGGCCAATTCTCTCACACCAGAAGCGACTTGCAGTTTCTCAAGTCACTCCTGACACGACAAAAAAAAAACAAACAAACCTGGACTGTTAACTTTCATTCCATTGTTGCCCAGCTACAGCATCCACTCACTTATAGTGCCACAAGCTCCTCTGCTGGTTTAAAAGAGAAGAAGGCATGCATTATTTTGATTAAACATACACTTGACAAGCATAATGTTCTTACAATATGTTCTCAAGCGATCATGACATGCTTTAGCAGATATAGTATATGAGATAGCAGACTGTGCACTGTATGGTGCCCTTGTATCCATACACATATTTGTATTCATATGCGAATTATATGCATCCAACCACCCACTCAGAGATTAACCCTGAGAGAAAACTAATTCTGGAGAATGGCAATGCTATGAACTCACATTAATGTGTGGGGAAAATTGGGAAAGCATCCACAACAAAGGAAAAGAGTGAGATTGAGAGAAAGAGAGAAAGAGAAGGAGGGAGGGATAGGGAGAGAGAGATTTACAATTGTGTAGATATAACTTTTGAAACACAGAGGCTCATCATGGCAGTTACCAGAGTCATCTTCAAAGAAGAGCCCAAAGAAGTAGGAAGCTGTAATGATCTGTTCCAACAAACAAATTCACATACTTACATCTATTTCAGGAGCAGCTATTTTGTAAAACTAATGGGTCACTTTGATCATTCAAGATCAAGCTATTCCAAAATACTCTGCACGAGAAAAAGGATAGTCCCATCAAAATATTCATGTTTTAACACTTTGAAAATTCATTTGCTCTTGTTAGCGACTATGATGCCTGAAGCAAAGAGGAAACAGAATTCAGGATGGGGTTGCAAATGATAACATCATTCCTTCTAACCTAAAGGTTCTGGGTCTTCAAACCCTAAGCCTCTGCTACATGAATGGAAATTTCCTTGATACAGAAAATAGAGATGACCCCCTGTAAATATAAACATTGCATTATGTTGAAATAGACCATTGATTCATTTAGTTCTGCTCTGTTAATGCTGATCCAGCACTGGCTATCCCAGGCTACAGACATGAAGTTTTTTTCAGATATATACAGAAACTCCAGGAATTAAAGCTTGAGTTGTGCACATGCTCCAGGGAAAAACAAGAGAGGGTTTCTGCACCATTCATTGAAGCATAGACGATGGAATTTCAGGAGGTGTTGCTTGCCGCACAAACTACCCCCTGCTAAAAACATATTTCTCTATACAACCATAAAAGGTACAAGAGCCTACTTTTGCTTTTCACCTGAAAACCTTACCCTGCCTATACATATCATAGGAGAAAATACTTCTGAGGACTTCTCAAAGATAACAGTGAGACTGATGCATCAAGCATGTGCAGCCTAATGACCAACCTGCAATGTTTTGTACACTGAGGAAGAGAAGAAGGAAAAAGCAGTGAAGATAGAAGTTCAGCCAAGCTGCAAGTTTCTAGCCCAAGGAAAGAAAATGAAAAAAACTGCAACAATTTGCAGAATAAATCACAAACTACCCAGATCCTTGTTAGTTCAGGATTTTCTTCTTCATTACTTGTCAACCCCTAAAGATGTTTTTCAAGCTTTTTGGAAATATTTTGATTATTCTTTCTATTCCTAGTACAGGATGGCAAAACAGTTAAACTCTAACTATGAGAGAAATTGACTCATTTGTTTCACTTCAACTTGCATACCTTTTTGGCATGAACGTTAAAGCTGAGATGACAAGGACAAAAGCTACTGTAAACAAGTCTGTATCTATAGTTTCTTTCCCTTCAGTAAGACAATACATGTTGTTTTGCTGCCTTTTTGACAAACCGGTAAATACTGTTTTATTTAGTTACATATTTTATGATAAATTTGCTGCTAAAGGATATGTTTATGGGGTTGCTGCATTTTTATATTTATTGTAAGTTTTTTTTTTAAAAAAAAATTATTTCAGTATCAATGATGTTTGAGTATGCTAGCTTGTTAAAAGCTCAGGCGTCGGCAGTGGCTGGGAGGGCACAACTGAAGCTCGTGCACCAGCTGCGACCATATGTCGTGAAGTTGGATTTGGCCACGGTGGTCCATGCCTTAGTTACCTCTAGATTGGACAGTTGTAATGCACTCTATGTGGGGCTGCCCTTGAAGACAGCCCGGAAATTCCAATTGGTTCAGTGGGTGGCAGCCAGATTATTAACTAGGAGCGGTCAACCCTCCTGTTTAAGGAACTACACTGGCTGCCATTTATTTTCCAGGCCCAATTCAAGGTGCAGGTTTTGACCTACAAAGCCCTGAATGATTTGGGGCCTGCCTACCTGCACGACCGCATCTCCATCTACGAACCCATGCAATCTCTTTGATCTTCCGGAGATGCCCTTCTCTCGCTCCTGCCCACATCGCAAGTGCGACTTGTGGGGACGAGAGAGAGGGCCTTCTCTGTAGTGGCCTCTGGAACTCACTCCCCAGAGATATTAGACAAGCCCCCATGCTGGCAATCTTTAGGAGGAACCTGAAAACCTGGTTATTCCAATGTGCCTTCAATGATTTAATGTAGGTCACTCCCCTACCAAAATGACCCCAGAAGCACTTTATTTTATGGTTCATGCAATTAAATCCTTCCTCATCCCCAGTTTCCCCTTCACAACAATTTTACATTGCCTATCTCCCAGTGTTTTCAATAATTTTAAATTCTTATTCTTGAATCAGCCCTGCCCAGTGAAATTCCTTATGTTTTGATGTTTTGATTTTATATTGCTGTGTTGTCTATTATATTGGTTTTTGCATTTTATGTTTTTGTGTAATACTGTGTTTCTTGTATTGATGGGCATGGCCTTATGTAAGCCATCCCGAGTCCCCCTGGGGGAGATGGAGCGGAGTATAAAAACAGTTTTATTATTATTATATATTAACTTCATTACATTTTAGCATTGTATGATTATAACCTTCTTGTAAAGTGTCTTGGGTCCTATGTTAGGATATGTGATATATAAATAAAGGTTTATTTATTTATTTATAGATTCATACCTTCATGTTTCTTCTGATCCAACCTCCACAACCCACCTTAAAAGCCAGGTTAAATGAAAGAGTTCAGTAGCACTGGTGAGCAGAGTACTGAAGGGTGACACATCAAATCTTCTCCCACCAGTTTACTGTGATGCATCCAGTTAAAGCAGAGAATCCTGTGGCTTTTAAGGAAGTCTAGGAAATATTTTTGATTGTAGTTATGGTGTCACAATTGTGAACATGGAACCACTGTGACATCATAAATCTATCTTGCCACGTCATAACTACCTCACAAGATGCCAGCCCTTATTTTTCTAAACCCAAATTGATTTTTCCATTTCAATCTTTTTCCATTTTTACTTTGGGGGAAAAATTTGGCAATCTTGTCCCAGAAAGTCCTGGGAAAAAAATGCCCTGCCAACTTATTGCAGTTGCCCTTTTCTATCTTACTCTGTTACAACTCTTGCCAAAGCCACAGATTCATTTTAATATAAAAGCTGGTGACATCATTAGCCTCCCACTTCAGAACTGTCAGGTCTTCTTGTTTAGCTATGAAAAATAGCAAATAAATCATTACATAATTCAGTGTCTGTTTATGCTTGTAGCGGTGATTGTAGCAGAGCTTGTTTCACTTTGAGACTTCTTATGTAACTTATTTGCAATGACTTATTATTGGCAACCAGTAGAGATAGGTAAACCTCCAAGCCCTGAGTTGATTAGGAATAGACTTGGGTAAAATATTTGATTTTAATCAGACCATAAATCATCTATGTTAGAAGACTTTGTGAAAATTAACTTCATGACACCCTCAAGTTGTCACTAAGAGCAAATCAGAAGTCTGGAGACAAAATTGAATCTAGAGGTCCACTTACCTGAGCCATTTCTTCAAGAAGGAGTTGCACTAATGATAACATCCCTGTGGTGTGTCCATGGGTCTTGATTGTCCTATGGAAGAAGGCCCGGGCAAGAACCAGATGGAGGATCCATGGCAAGGTTCCAGTACAGCATACCTGTATGAATGTATCTCCTTCTATCTCCCACCTCAGAGTTTAAGATCTTCTGGGAAGGCCCTGCTCTCAGCCCTGCCTCTGTCTCAAACTTGCTTGGTGGGGACAAGGGACAGGCCTTCTCGGTGGTGTCCCCCTGTGGAATTCATTCCCCGGGGAAATTAGGTCATTGTCATCCCTCCTCACCTTTAGGAAGCAGGTAAAAACATGGATGTGGGACCAAGCCTTCGGGTAATTAAACAGAAATGACAATTGACAATGTTGACAATAGCTGGAAATGGATTTTGGATAAGTTAAACGGAGTACTCAATCACAGTATATGGCTAGATAAATGGCCACCAAACTGGTAATAGCTCAGTGGACTGTGAGTATATTGCTTTAGTGTTTTATGTTTTAATGTTTTTATGCTTTTAAGTATTATAATTATTGGTGTTTTGTATTTTATTATGCGACATCAAATTGTTGCCAATTGGAAGCCACCCTGAGTCCCCCCCAGGTGTTGAGAAGGGCGGGGTAAAAGTGTTCAAACTATATAAATAAGGCCTCTCTGTTCTTTGGCAGTTGTGTTGTCAACTGTACTAAGAACATAGGGATGGTGCTCCAGGAAGAAATTTGTGGTCTTGCAAACTGTAAATTTGTATTTCTCATCCCCTATTCTATTTTTTTCTGCCAATCACTGTAAGTACCATTTTCAAAGGTATTCCTCTATTTTGCTAAGGGCTCTTTAATTATAGGGCATATTCTTTGAGTGTTTTTGATCAGAGGTTGGTATTGGTAACAATAGCTTTGATGTTCCAAAGAGCTGCCTTCTCCATGTGGATGGTTGGAAGACATGGACTAATAATCCCCCCTTGTTTGTGGATGAGGGCCTGAGTTTTCTCTTCTTTTTACTCCGCTCTTCATATGGGGGAAATGTGTAATGTTGGCCTTAGTTATCTTTCTAATTTCTTAAGTCAGAGGAGGAGAAGTAAGTTTACATGGTCATTAACCAGAGAATATAAAAGAGAAGATGAAAAGGTGGCATGATAGCCATGTTTAAATTTTTGAAAAGATGTTGTATTGAAGATGGAGCTTGTTTTTCTGGCTTGATTGTTATATCTCATTTGGACCACACTCTGCCGTTACTTGGTGACATATATTTTGCTTTTCATCTGAAGTGTTGAAAGATAAATAATACTTCTAGGCATTACAGTTTTGCTTTTTGAGATACTGATATTCTAAAAATATCATAGGTTGGTTTCTTCCATCTTGAGGGCATAAACCATCAGCCATCAAACTGATTTCTTCAAGGTCCTCTTGAATCCCAAGTTCACATCTTCCTCAATTGGGCTCATTCTCTGAAAAGGCCCCTTCTACCAGGGGCATGATATTGTCATAAGGACAAAGCAAACATGCTCTCAATTAGAATCTTTGCTTCAAGACCTCCAATATTTTGCAGAATTGTCTGGTTTAAAGTATGATGCATGGATGTTAACAACTGTTACATTTATGTGGCTACTGGCTAGGGTTTCAGGGACTTACGTTTTTTGAGGCAATGGCTTAAGATAATATTGATTCAGTTCCAAAGAAGACAAGGTCAAACAAGGTAAAACAAGGCAGTAGGAAAAGAGGACGACTGCATTCCAGGTGGATAGACTCAACCAAGGAAGTCATGGTTGCCCGGAGTTTGGAAGACTGAGCAGTGCTGCTGATGAAGAGTAACTTGGAAATCCAAGGTCACCATTAGTCAAAGCCAATTTGATGGCAATTAACAATGATCAACAATTAGCACTATTAGTTTTCTATCATCTTCTGCTGCGTCCTTTGAAGTTTTTTTTAAAAAAATGTTTTATTCTGATTTCTAAAACCATAAATGCAAATAAACAGTAGGAGGGGAATGGGGAGAAAAATAGGAAAAATACTTGTGTGAGAGACAGGTTTAGAAAAGCAAGTAGCACTTCTGACAAGCTAAAATGTTTTGCTAATTAGTTTATCAGTTTATTATGTTCCATTTATTAATCACTCTAATAATGCACACAGACATGTGAATACATATGCTTATGTACATAAACACACACACAACCGATGTTTTTAAAATAATCATCTGCACATAGCTATACAGATTCTAAGTTCTGATCAGTGAATAATGGATGATGACTATTCATCTTTGCAACTTTGGCATTGTTTTATGTGAGCTCCAACAGCTAAATCAGCTGTTGGAATTAAAGATACAAACGAAGACCTGTCTCTTCCGACAGGGATACCCATACAGTCTTTAAACATAAACATGAATTTTAATGCATGTCCTTTCTTTAATCTCTGTTTTGTCTGTTTTGACATGTGTTTCATAGAGATATGTTTTAGTATGTAACTTTTATGGAGGTACATCTTAGTGTGTTAATTTATAGTGTTTTTGCTTTGTTTATGTATTTTAATTGTTTTGTAACCTGCCTCAAGCCATGAGGAGAGGCGGGTAAGAAATAAAATGATGATGATGATGATGATGATGATGATGATGATGATGATGATGATTAGGATTATGCAGGATACAACTACAAGCATTTGTACCTGAATAATTCAAGCCTGTTCAATAAACGCTCTTGTTATTTTATTCAACTTATACCAGCCTCAGTGTGAATACCTTTGTGGTCAAAGTAATTTCTAAAAGTCAGCTTCACAGCAGCCTCTAAGAAAACTATAGTGGCACAGTGTGTGTTACAGAACAAATTCTTAATATTACCTCAGCCTGATTATTAGTGAAATGATGGCAACGGAATTCATTTGAAGAATCATTTTAAGTCTCTCAGTTCCAGTGGTTCCCAGTTCCTAACTTTTAAATATACAGTTGGTCCAGCAACCATACTCCCTCTACCTTTTGTGAGCGTTATAATTTTGGCTGAGCAGCGTTGGGATTATTTTATATATATTTCCCCATCTATAAATAAATATAAATTTAAAATCTTTTACTCTACATCATTGCTTTATTATAGCCTCCATCTTAAGTCATCTACAGAGACCTTATCAGAAATGTCTTAAGAAACTATAAAGCTTTTTCAGTCATCATATCAATCCATCTCCTATTTCAGTATCTTGAAGAATTTATCCGGAAGTTTTTATATGCAACCATTAAAAATCTGGATATCACAAGTTTCAAAAATAGTCTGGCTGGCAACTAATAACAAAGAGGTGTATACAGGTAGGCTGTGATGGACTTATGAACAAGAATAAATTGCTACCTGAGAACAAATGTGACTCTGAAGTGTGTACCTTCCATGCCTGACTTGCCGTATCAGAGGAAACATGTTGCAAAAGGTCAACTCACATTGTGTTGCAGTAGTTAACAAGGCTAAACACAGCATCCAAGATTATTACAAAGGCAGAAAATAAGACAGCAAGAAGTGTAATAACATTGCAGAAATCTCTGCACATCAAAATCAGAATGCTGCATGCAGTGTTATTGTCCCACATCTATTAAAAGCCTAGTAAAGTTCAGAAGGATACAGTATTTTCTTTATAATGAAAAATAAACCCTAAGACGGTGAGTTCTTTTAATAGTAACAATACCAAGAACTGTGGGAGTAGAATAATAACTGAAATTTGCAAAGTTTTTCATAACTTCAGTTGCTAAGAGTATTGTAGTACTTTGGTTGTTGGAGACTAAGATTTGAATCCCTTCTCAGCCATGGAAACCCAATGGGTTACCTTTGCCAAATCACACTCTCAGCCTTGAAGGAAAGCAATGGGAGACCTTCTCTGAAGAAATCTTGCCAAGAAAACCCTTAGGCTCACCATAACACAGAAATGACTGGAAGGCCTGAAGCACTAAACAGCAAACCTGCTGAGACACCATTTCATCCAGAACCACACCAGAGTCCAGTAGTACTAACTACAGCAATTTATTTATAAAGCATGTACAAAGGGGGGGGGGGAGGCCATTTCCCAATAGAGCAATAGAAAAGGAAATGTAAAATAGCTGCAGTCCATATACAAAACAGCAGTAGTCCAAAAATTGCAAAGTACACAGAGTCAAAATCACAGGCATAAATCTATGAGTATGAAAACAGGAACTTTTTCCAAGACAAGCCTTTCCAGGAATAGAGAAACACAGGAAACTTGAATCATGAACTTGAGAACTGAGACAGGAACATGAACCTTTTGGCAAACTTTTATCTGAGAGACACCAAGAAAACACCACTTAATTTAAGACCAAGCCCGACCAAGAGGCCATGAGATCATGCCTCACACATCTGGGTTTCAAGGACTTCTCACAGAGTCTCTCAGAACACCTAATTAATCTATCTTTCACTCCCTTCGTCCTGAGACCTAATCTAACTTTGCGGGAAAACTCCCCATGGGCTGAAGGCCGATTCCCAAGAGAAATTGACCTTTCACAGGTTTCCCTGTCCCCTGTTGCTAAGGAATGAACATTGGAATCCAAAACATCCTCTGCCTCATCTTCAACTGCCTGCAACTCTCTGATCTACAGTTTGCAATTCTCCCTGATCACACACAGATTCCTAATTTTGAAACCTATCATCCCCTTCATCCTCTGAGAAATCCCCAGCCACTTGCTGAGCCACAACAAAACCATAAACTACAGAAGAGCCAAACATGCATATTGGTATTTTTATCAGTTCCAAACAGAGTTGTGTGTCCATTAAGCAAACTTGGCATGTACTTTGGGCATCAAGAGAAGAGGGCCATGATATACCATGGACCATATGGTAAAAAAACTGTAAATGACCACAAAAGTGGCCCACACAATACAATGATTTGTAATTAGAAGAAGTCAGAGATTTTTTTCACATACAAATAAAGTGGAAGTATACAAAAATAAGCATTTTCCATCTTATTGTAAATTTAATGTAACATTATTATCATCTATGTCAGGGGTCTTCAAACTAAGGCCCGGGGGCCGAATATGGCCCTCCAAGGTCATTTACCTGGCCCTTGCCCAGAGTCAACCTTGTCTGAAATGACTTGAAAGCACACGACAACATCAACAATGCTATCTCAACAGCCAAAAGCAGGCCCACACTTCCCATTGAAATGCTAATAAATTTATATTTGTTCTTCATTTTAATTATTGTATTTTAAGTGTTTTTGCACTACAAATAAGATATGTGCAGTGTCCATAGGAATTCATTCATTTTTTTCAAATTATAATCCCGCCCTCCATCTGTTTGAGGGACTATGACCTGGCCCTCTGTTTAAAATGTTTGTGGACCCCTGGTCTATACGGTGTGTTGTATGTTTGTGTCTGTATGTATAACAATATTTTAAGATCTTAACCGAACCCTGTGCACAGATAAAATAGTTATGGCCCATATGTACTCCATATGTGATACTGAGCATCAGGCCCATAGCCAGGATTTTGATTCGAGGGGGGGGGGGCTGAGTCTGAGTGAAAGAGGGTCTACCCTAGCAAACCTTTTGTATCATTACCCCAATACCCCCATGCATATGATATATTGAGCATGGTGATCAGATCATGATATGAATAAACATAACAGTTTAATAATGTACCAGTAAGGCCTTCTCGCAGACCACCCTGAGAATTTCGGGGTGGGTGGGAGGCCCCCAAGCCCCCCCGAAATTCTCATGGTGGTCTGCGAAAAGGCCTTACTGGTACATGCCTGCTGAGCATATGTGTTTGATAGAAATTTATTTGTATGCACTAAACTCACTGAAAGATTGGATAGAATGTATTGAATACATAAACAACTGACATGTAATAGATATCAGTTAATGTGTACATTCAGAATTTTATTTCCTCCATTTAAGATTTGGTTACTCTATGGCCTAACTGATCATAGTTTCGTTCCGCACATTCATCTTCTTTGATAATTACAGCATTCTGTCCTTGGGATCTTCACTTTATTATGTTGCAAAAGCCCTTTGTTCTCTAGCCAAAGCAATTTTATTTTATTTAGCGTTTGATTAACTATTTTGTTATGTCCCCAGCTTGTGTTTTTAATTTCTACATTTAAACTGCTGCAGGAGGACAGAATAATAAAATATATATGTATATAACAGAAACAATAAAAGCCATAATGGATGACACCAACCACCTTCACTCTTACTGTAATAACATGTCTCAAATTTCAATTTTGAATAAGCACATGCACAAGGAAGAGAAAGTGGAGCTTTCCATCTTCAGCTTACCATTCCGTTCACTCTCCTAAGACATGGAAAATGTAGGGATGGTTAACATGCCAGACAAACCGATGGTCTAGAACAGGGGTCCTCAAACGAATGCCTCCAAGATCATTTACCTGGCCCTCGCACAGGGTCAACCTAAGTCTGAAACGACTTGAAAGCACACATCAACAACCCTATCTCATCAGCCAAAAGCATTCCCACACTTCCCACTGAAATACTAATAACTTTATATTTGTTAAAATTGTTCTTCATTTTAATTATTGTATTGTTTAAAGTGTTTTTGCACTACAAATAAGATATGTGCAGTGTGCCTAGGAAGTCATTCATTTTTTTCAAATTATAATCCAGCCCTCCAACAGTTTGAAAGACTGTGACCTGGCCCTCGGTTTAAAAAATTTGAGGACCCCTGGTCTAGAAGATGTGGCTGTTGAGGTTGTGAGTTATTGAAACCAAAGGAAACAAGCAAATGGCAGGAAGAGAAATGGTTTGGCATTAGGGATGGAGTTAGTGATACGCTGGGCAAGTTTGAGTAGACTTCGAGCCAATCAGAACTCATGGAAAGGTAAAAATCCTAAGAAACACTTCTCCCTTGATATCCACAACTGAAATATATTTCAGCTCTTAAATTCAGCTAGGAACAATCAGGTTAAAATTGCAGCAAAAGGGATGCCTTGGCTATCTGGTTGTACAGAAGATGGAGATACAGAAAATTATTCAAGGGAGTTAAAATGGACACTAAGCGGCAAACAAATGGATTTGGCTGTACAACAAGGTCATGAGTACAAATTAAACCCAAACGGAAATATCTTCATGAGGAGTGCAAAAATGTCTTGTTTAAAAAACCAAGTGCGCTAGGATATTGCTGACAATGCTTGCCAGTAATCAGAATTTAGAATTTTCTAGCAGATTAAGATGGCTGAAGTCAAGGTCTCTTTGATCCTGTCAAATAGTGAGTTGAGCTAGTTTTTTGCCCATTTTACAGATGAAGGTTGAAATTGAACAAATCATTCAGCCAAACCATACAGTGGTCTCATCACTTAGGAGGTGTCAATAGAATACCATACAGGTTTAGCCCAGGTCTGCTCTCAGAGCAGCTCTGGGTTCGGCACTCTTATCTTGCCTACACCAAGTGCTGTCATATCCTCCATGTTGTCATCGCCACTAGCCAATCACAGAGATGTTTGCTATCATGGGTGCTTCTGCTAATGTTAGAATGGGAGACCCATATGACCAGCAGGAAGGAAGAGGTTGATCTCCTCACCTTCTTGCTGATCACACAGATGGTTCATTCTGACATCAACAGAGATTCTCAAGATGGCCAGAAGATCAGTTGGAGCTAGAAGTGATGGCAGCATAGGCATGATCTATTGTTTTTCCTTGAGCTTATCAGTGCAGAGAACAAGTGATGGTGGCAATGCCTATCTGAACAACAGATTAGATTCAGTAGGATCATATTTTTAAGAATCTAATGCAGTCTTGGTATCTAGACTGGCCAAAACCTCTACTCTAGAGCAAATCCCAGAGTATCTACTAATTTTGCCATAAGCAGGAAGAAAGTTGATTAGATAATAATAAAAAAAACCCATGTAATATTTACTAGAAGCTGTTTTGCACTGGGAAGACTGACATCAGTCTATTACCAGTAGATATGGGGATTGGTGCCAGTGTAGACATACCCTTAGCTGGTTCTTAAACATAGAACTCCTAATTCAGTCTTATGTGTGTGTCAGATTAAATCTTATTTTTTTTTTTAAAAAAAAAGCTCTAAATTGAACTACTATATACAGAATAATTGAAAACTGCATTGAGGTTCTTTGAAATGCATAAACAATGAAGACATGCTGAAATGAGTGTCGACGATGATGATGACGACGATGATGATAAAAGGCACAACTCTGTGGCCCAAATGATTCATTGGAACTTATGTCACAAGTACCACCCATCAGCAGTAAAGAATTGGTGGGATCATAAACCTGCAAATGTCATGGGAAATGAATACTGTGGGACTTTTGAATCCAGACTGACAAAGTTTTGGAACACAATACACGAGATTGTGGAAAAGAAAAAAGTTTGGATTATTGATGTTGCCTTACCGGGTGACAGTTGCATTGAGGAAAAACAACAGGAAAAACTTAGCCGTTATCAGGACCTCAAAATCGAGCTGCAAAGGCTCTGGCATAAACCAGTACAGGTGGTCCCAGTGGTCATCGGCACACTGGGTGCCGTGCCAAAAGATCTCAGCTGGCATTTGGAAACAATATACATTGACAAAATCATGATCTGTCATCTGCAGACAGCCACCTTACTTGGATCTGCACGCATCATTCAAAAATACATCACACAGTCCTAAATGCTTGGGAAGTGTTCGACTTGGGATTTTGTGATACAAAACCCAGCATATAGATCTCATTAGCTGTGACATACTGTGTTTTTGTGTCAGTAAAATAATAATAATAATAATAATAATAATAATAAATAATAATAATAATACCATCTGCCTGCAACAAAGAACTGGTGGGATCACAAGCCTGAAAAAGTTACAGAAAATGTCAAACATGTCAAACTACTCTGGGACTTCCAAATACAGACTGACAGAATTTTGGAGCACAATACTCCTGATCTCACAATTGTGTTAAATAACAAAGTATGGATCATCGATGTTGCAATCCGAGGTGACAGCAGGATTGAAGAGAAACAACTGGAAAAGCTGACACAATACCAGGATTTAAAGATCGAACGGCAAAGGCTCTGGCACAAGCCAATAAAGGTGGTCCCAGTGGCGATCGGCACACTGGGTGCTGTGCCAAAAAATCTCAGCTGGCATTTGGAAACAAAAAACATTGACAAAATCACGATATGTCAACTGCAAAAGTCCACCTTACTTGGATCTGCATGCATCATTCAAAAATACAACACCCAGTCCTAGTCGTTTGGGAAGTGTTCGACTTGTGATTTTGTGATACGAAATCCAACATATAGATCTCGTTTATTGTGACATTCCTTGTTTTTGTGTTAGTAAAATAATAACATTTTATTTATTACCCACCTCTCCTGATGGCTCGAGGTGGGTTACAGTGTAATTAAAACACATTCATGGTTAAAACTAACTAGCTAGGCCTGCCGAAAGAGTCTTTAGTTGGCTGTAATATGATCTGGTGATGCTCTGGCTTTAAAGTGCTACCAAATTTCCTGAAACAGGATGGCAGTTTTGTGTACCACCAAATCAAGCAACAAGGAGGAAGGAAAAAAAAAAGAATGGTACCACCGCTGGGTATGTATATGTTTGTGTGCATGTGTTTATACATCCATCCAGTAGGTGTGAATAGCACACACATTTTATAAATAAATCCCATCACCACATTACACTGCAATTTTCTGTCATTATCCTCAGCAAAGATCAGGCTCATCTGCTGGCAGCAATGAAAGAAAATGGAATAATGCAGGGAACGACAAACTCATTCACAGAGCACTTAGCAAAGGTTTCATAGGGCTGGCACAAGAATGCAAAGGGTGTTCTCTAAAGAGCGGGTATGTATGTTATATTTGAAAAAACTGGCTTCTGAAAAAATGACTTTATAAACATGGTTTTGTGCTATCAGAAACATTCTTGCTCATTGTATTTTGGGCAAGCCTTGTGAAATACCTTTGAGATTCTGATTTCCCATGAATACCAACCATTCCTCAGTGATGCTGAACATAAACTAACACCAAACATGCTACGTGTCAGTTTCAAAAAGGACATTCTTGATTCCATAAACACTGGGTAATTTGAAAATATATACTTAGTGGAGGAAGACAGGAAATAGTCAATTTCCCTCTAGGGCTGTTGCTCCTCTCCGCTAGATCCAAAGCTTCTTATCTCCAGTCATCTCATGGTAACAGGCAAACCCTTTCAACGCTGATCACATATTGGAGACCAGAAATTTTAAAAGTTCCCCCACCCCCATCCCCCCAAAAAAACCCTTTAGATTTTGGTGGTTTAAAATTCCTTTTATGCTAGCAAAGACCCTTTGAAAGTCTGATTTCAGCAGGGGGTGCAGGAGTCTCTGTCAGGGACAAAAAGGGTAACCTATTTTTCTCAATGCCGTGTCCATATTTCAGGGGGGAAAAATCCCCCTCTGCATTGAAGTTTTGATAAGGGATGAGGATTTATGCTGCCTTAGTGCTATATGTTATATGTGAAGGGATAAAAGTCATATTAATCATCTGCTTACTGTAGACCCTTCTGTAATATCTTCCCTCCTGAGACACACTATCACTTCACTTCAAATTCATGCCTGAAGAGGGCTGTAAAAAAATGTTTAACTGGGGATATAAAGGATAATTCTCATTCTCCATGGGAAAGGGTGTCTCTGGTCCCTTCTATACTGCCATATAAAATCCAGATTGTCTGCTTTGAACTGGATTATATGGCAGTACAGACTCAAAGGGGCCATGGAGGTGCAGCGGGTTAAATCACTAAGCTGCAGAACTTGCTGACCAGAAGGTCCGCAGTTCAAATCAGGGGAACGGGGTGAGGTCCTGCTGTTAGCCCCAGCTTCTGCCAACCTAGCATTTGAAAACATGCAAATGTGAGTAGATCAATAGGTACCACTTCAGTGGGAAGGTAACGGCACTCCATACAGTCATGCTGTCCACATGACCTATTATTATTATTATTATTATTATTATTAAACTTTATTTGTACCCCGCTAGCATCTCCCAAAGGACTCGATGCGGCTTACAAAGGCCAAGGCCTCAACACAACAACAGCAAACAATAATAATACGATGCAAAGCAAATTAAAAACATAAGCAATAACAAAACATTATACTATTACGCAATAAAAATCAGGGCCAGGCCAGTGATGAGTACAGGTTAAAAAGTGCTGGGTGTGACAGGTGGTATGTTGAAATTCTGGGCAAGTACAATGTGGAGAGAGTCTTAAACTCTAATAAAGTGCTTCTGGGACATAGTGCTGGGAGTTATCCTATTCTGGAAAGACACATCGGAATAGCCAGGTCTTCAAGTTCTTCCTAAAGACTGCCAACGTGGGTGCTAGTCTAATGTCTTTGGGGAGGGTGTTCCAGAGTTGGGGGGCAACCACAGAGAAGGCCCTGTCCCTCGTCCCATTGTCTGTAGATGACCTAGGAGGCCTCTACAGGCAATGCTGGCTTTTCAACTTAGAAATAGAGATGAGACTAGACTTAACGTCAAGGGGAAACCTATACCTTTACCTTAGACTCAAATAATCCAGTTCAAAACAGATAATCTGGATTATATGGCAGTGTAGAAGGGGCCTCTGTGCATCTATCTAAACTGCCTCATGATTTGTCAATTGCTGAAAGATGGATTGCCTCTTCCTGAAATGAAAAGAACCATGTTTTCTTTTGTCATTAGAAAACGTTTACCATGGGGAAAACTTGCTGAATTTTGTGTGAAAAAAGTTTCACACAAATTGCCTGCATGAAATTCCAAAATAGAATCAATTGTTCATATCCTATGCATTCCTCCTTTTTCCTTCTGCCTTTTCTTTCTTTCTTTGCAATCATACTTATAAGAATCCAATACAAATGTATGTATACAGAGATATATACCTACCGAATTTATTTCAAAAATAGTAATGTGTGGCATTGCACTGCATGCCAATATAATTTAGTTCATTGAAAAAGGGCCCTGGTGAAGTTACAATTCTTTTGTCACACTGATGTCAACAAGTCCTAAATTTAACTGACTTCCAACAAATCAGCCCCACAGTCTTGTTTGCTCCTTGAGACTGGCCAGTAAAAATGCCCTTATTTGTAACAACCCACATCTTGCCAGGAACTCAATGAAATTGTGCTAAATAATTAATCGAGTTCAATAATAAATGAAATAATGTGGGTTCTATAAATGCAAATATTTCAGTAAGTGAACCTGACTAAAATAGAACTGAAAATTAACACATATGGATGTGGCTGATTCATGTGGTTGCCAAATACCCCTTAGCTTATATCCCTTGTGGTACGACAACACAGATGGCTTGAATTTAATGCAGTGTAAACATAGATAGGATTGTGCTTTTAGCTGTTCACCTAAAAGCATGCAGCCCAACCTTTTGTATGTTTACTCAAAAGTAAATTCCCCTGTATTATTCCCAAGCAGTGGTGTCTTGTTTTAGATTCACTAAAAGGTTTAGGTTTTAATTTTAAACTTTAGTTTGAACTTTAAAGGAAACATTACAGATACTGAAGTTGTTTTATGGATAGGATTGATATCTTGTACAGTCATTTACATTTCTGACTAAAGTTCAGAGCAGACTGAACATCAGAACAGAAAGAAATTCACCAGTCACTACAGTTATTAAGTAAGTACATATTATTGCAGCTTTTGACTTAAATTCCAACTAGAGAAAGTTGAAGATTGAATGTCCTTGGACTGGTTATGAGAGGCCAGAATCCTACTGAACACTGATGGCCATAATTTATTTATTTATTTATTTACAGCATTTATGTTCCGCCCTTCTCACCCCGCAGGGGACTCAGGGCGGATTACAGTGTACCCATATATGGCAAACATTCAATGCCAATTTTGACATACAACATATACAGACATAGACACAGGCTATTTAACTTTTTCTGGCCGCCAGGGGAGCTGTCACTTTCATCGTCCATCTGCGACACTGATGAAGTACTTCCTCATTCCCCGCATGCTTTTTTGCTGGAGTGCTTTGCTGGAGTCTCTTTTTTATGGCCTCATAAATTAGTTAATTTAGCCTCCCCACACTTTAAGGTGGTACCTAATTTTCCTACTTGACAGATGCAACTGTCGAGTTGCAAAGGTCGACAACAGGCTACACAATTGGTTGGAAACCCACTCCAACCTGGGCTGGCTTCGAACTCATGACCTTTTGGTCAGAGTGATCTTAATGCAGCTGACACTCAGCCAGCTGCGCCACAATCCCATAGCCATTACAACTCCCCAGTATAGCAGAGAGGAGGGAAGTATCCAGCCTGGGAGGGACAGAACTATGTCTAAGTACCAGGCCAAGAGTTCAAGAAGTTGCAACTTCTATTATAAGGAAGTGTTGGAGATTAGTGTAAGTTGCCTCCATGGAATTCCACCTCAAAGTTCCATTGATGGAGCAGCACTTTGAAGTCCATGGTCTCCATGTGTTAAGATCTATAATATAAGATGGCCCACCCATGGAAAGGGCAAACATGGTCTTGACTTTGGAAAAATCCACTAGTTTCTTCCAAAAATAAAATGATAGGAGAATCCACCCCACATTTTTATTCAAAATACAAGAAAAGCTATCTCGAGTAAAAATTGATATGAACTCCTTAATTATCAGAGTTTCTCTATAGAGATTCCCTTTTAAAAAGGTTGGCTTACCATCTGTCCAGAGTAATTTAGTTGTGCATTCTTGCATGGCAGGGTGTTGGACTAGATGACCCCCTAGTTTTTTCAGACTGTGATTTTATTTTTCTGTTATTTCCTGGCCAAAGAGAGGCAGAAGGTATTCATAAGGGATGCATCTCAGTAATGCCACTTAGAGTCTCCTTGTGAGAAAAAAGTAGGAGAATAATAATAATAATAATAATAATAATAATGGATCACCTTCACCAGGGATTCCCATTATTCAGCAATTACATCAAGCATAAAACCCTAACTTTAAAAAGGAGAAGGGAGAGAGAGAGAGAGAGACATAAAATGATGGTGCCATTTGCTAGGTGAAAGCTTTTAAACCCCCAATAAAATCCCAGACATTTACTATGGATCTACCTGCCAGCATGTCTGTCTGTCTGTCTCCATCTCCATCTCCATCTCTCCATCCATCCATCCATCCATCCATCCATCCATCCATCCATCTATCTATCTATTTGACTTGTGCATGGATCCATTTTAGCCATTTTACTTCAGCCAAACTGGCTTCTTCGGCTCTACCAGATGGCCATAATGGCAATGGCCGGCCATCACATTTTCCTGTCTGTAACAGGATCATGTGGCAGCTAATCATGGCTCCTCCTCCTCTTTTCAGCATCACAGTTGCATCTTAGCTACAGTGTATTTTTTTGGCTTGGCTTCTGGCTTGACCTCTCTCTTGAATCTTTTTGATTTTCTTTTATTTTCTTGATTCTTTTTATTTAGTGGGACTGACTGGGAGTTGGGAATGTGTGGGGCAAGTGGATAATAATAATAATAATAATAATAATAATAATAATAATAATAATTTTTATTATTATTTATACCCTGCCACCATCTCCCTGATGGGGACTCGGGGCAGCTTACATGAGGCCAAGCCCAACAACACAATACAGTAAATGAAGTCAAAACACAACAACAACATAATAAATTACATAAAACATAAGAATACAACAAACAATATAAAATCACAATAAAATCATTCACAACACAATAACAGTGAGCGGGCCACATGTACAAAATGAAATACTAAAGCTAAAAACATGGGGTGTGATAGAGATGGAGCAAATTATTTGTAAGGGAGAAACTCTTCAGAAATGAGGTTGAAGATGATCTTTGTACAGGAGAGGAGGAGGTGTACTGTAAAGTCAAATGTTGAGGGGTAGCAGCAATATAAGATTGTATGGTTAATCACCAAAAGGACAATGGAAGATCCAGTTTTTGAGATTCTACTTAAAACTTTCTAAAGTGGGGGCTCGCCTAATCTCACTGGGCAATGTATTCCAAAGTCGGGGGGCCACTGAGGAGAAAGCTCTCTCCCTTGTTCCCACAAGGTTGCTCAAAAAGCCAAGTTTTTACCCTTTTTTGGAAAGTCAAGAGGGAAAGGGCTGATCTAATATCCCCAGGGAGGGAGTTCCACAGCCGGGGGGGGGGGGGCCCACCAGGGAATTCGGGAAACAAGAACAAACAGAGAGAAAGGATAAAACCAAGTCTTTACTCTTTTTCGGAAAGTCAGGAGGGAGGGGGCTGATCTAATATCCCTAGGGAGGGAGTTCCACAGCCGGGGGCCACCACAGAGAAGGCCCTGTCTCTTGTCCCCGCCAGACGTGCCTGCGAAGCAGGCGGGATCGAGAGCAGGGCCTCCCCAGACGATCTTAAGTTCCTGGGGGGTTCATAGGAAGAGATGCATTCAGATAGATAGACCGGGCCAGAACCATTTAGGGCTTTATAGGCTAAAGCCAACACTTTGAATTGAGCCCGGTAGCAAATTGGCAGCCAGTGGAGCTGATTCAACAGAGGAGTTGTATGCTCCCTGAGCCCCACTTCTGTTAGCAACCTGGCTGCCGCACGCTGGACCATTTGAAGCTTCTGGGCCGTCATCAAAGGCAACCCCACGTAGAGCGCGTTGCAGTAATCTATACGCGATGTAACCAGAGTGTGGACCACCGTGGCCAAGTCAGACTTCCCAAGGCTCAAAAACACTATCCAGCTGTGCACCCATTTTTGGGAGGTATGCAAAAATGGATATGGGGGGTCTTCTGGCATCCGGCCAGCAGAAACGGATCAAGGTTCACCCCAAAATGCACAAGCCTACTATCTATCTATCTATCTATCTATCTATCTATCTATCTATCTATCTATCTATCTATCTCTATCTAGGTTTTTAAATCAGAGATGCATAGCATAAATCTATCTCTATAGGTATATTTTATTATGCTGCACAGCCTTCTTGTTGAATGACAAAGTTGCATAATTGAACCAAGATACCAAATGTATAAGACACCAATGTACCTAGTCATCCTTGTGCAATGCCTACCACTATACAATGTGCTTCCAGAATAAATATTAATGTTCATCCAAGTGCAAAAGCACTGCTCTCACAACTTCTCTTCTATAACCTTGAAATGAATGTATCCATTCCACATCAAACAAAAATGCTCAACTGTTTCTAAGGGGAAAGTTATATATGTATAAGATAGCAACAAGATTTAGGCCAAGATACTTTTTCCAGAATGAAACAGCCTATAGCTTTTCTGTAGGCTGTTTCACATTTGCTGTCTCTCAGGCATATTCCCCAATATAATATAATTACTAAAACTGTAATGATTTTTCCTTATTTCTTTGGTGAGCTTGTTGTATTATGTGTTCCTTTTCCTTTTGTTGCCAGCAATTTTAACTTTATTACAAAATAAAATAAAATTCCATGATAAAAGAAGTAACAACAAAAGAACTGGTGACTAGAGACGGGAAAATAATGCATCCTATGAAATATGTTGCTCGAAGCAATGACTTCATGTTGTTTCCGGGTGAAGCTATTTCTGAAGGCAATAATGATTAGCCACTCATTTTATTCTCAAGTATTTGCAGAGTATCTTTTATGCTTCTGTAATTCTTTCCTTCTATTTTTTAATGTTGTGCCTTTTCCCCCCAAGAGATATTTTTGCAGATATTTTATATTCTTGATGTCTAAAACCTCATATGTCCAGAGTTTCAAGCTGCAATCCTACACCAGATTGCTTATGATTTCATCTCATCAAATTAATAATAATAATAATAATAATAATAATAATAATAATAATAATACCCCACTTTATCTCCCTGAAGGGATTTCAAAGCAGCTGTGTTTTCCTGATGGTATTTATCTCCCCCAAAGGGGACTCAAAGCAGGAAATGTTTTACTGGTGGTTTTAAATATTCTTACATTTTGTTTGATGCAAAGTTGCATGTGGGCTGTTAAGCTTTGGCTTTTTTTCTTAAAAAAGCCAAAGCTTAAGCATCAGTCCTAATCTTCTGGGAAAAAAAGAGAGTAAATGTGAGTATAGCTATGAAGTTTAGTCAACATTACTTCAAAAATATGCATTTTAGAGTAAAATAAAGTAGAAATTAATGTTTGAGAAGTCCCAAAATATTTGATTGACTGAATTCCAAATCTGTTACATTTTGGTTCCATTACAGAACACACCAAAGCTCCAATTCTTCACAGCTCAATGTAGTGTCGCTCTGTATGTGGAACTATTCTACATTGAACTAGTTACCACTGCTGGACCTACCATAGAGATGCCGACCATGTTTTCAGGCATTTGTGATTGGAGGAGAGTGGCGAGATTGGAGAAGTGTCTGGATATATCCCTGTAGCCAGACATGACAACTGGGAAAATCTGACTCCTCCATTTGTGCTTGGTGATGGGGACAAAACCAGTGCTTCTCCTCCAGACAGGAGCAACTATGATGAGGAACTGCAGTAGCTCTACAATAGGTCAGGGCTGATCACTTGAAGAGAGATGAAGGAAAACTGATCCTCTATAGTAGTCAAATATTAGACATGCATAATGTAAGATTACGTTGCACCTGTGTATGCCACTAAGAGGATGCCAGCCTAAGTTTGGTGACTTTATGAGTGAGCAGGTGGCTTTGTATAGCATAACAAACAGACAATGTTTTCAATTATTGCAAAGATAGGCATCTTCTTGTACAAATGTGACAACTGAAGCAGACTAAATGCATCTGTGAGAATATATATTCTTCATGAAGAAAGCATAATGTAGGTTGTTATGGTGGGCAGGGAAGAGAGCACTTATTATGTGATTATCCACATTTAATGGGGCTGACTTAATCTCATCAGCTGTTGCCTGTGGCAGGTAAGAGTCAACTAATGCCGTGAGGTTGAGTCGAGGAGATAGGTTGTTTGATTTTCCTCTTCAGATACACTAATGACTATTTGCTAGGTAAGGGTTTTTTTTGGTGGGGGGGGGGAGAAGTCTTGTCAAATTTTTTTGCCCATGCGGTTCCATATTGCTAAAAAAAACAGCATATTCCTGGAGAAAAAAACTCCTACACTCTGATTCAGCAAATGTCAGGTGTTCATAACAATAAGCCTTTGTGTGCTTATTTGTATCTGGATTATTATTATTTTTTTGTCATGTCAGGAGCGACCTGAGAAACTGCAAGCCGCTCCTGTTGTGAGAGAATTGACCGTCGGCAAGGACGTTGCTCAGGGGATGCCCAGATGATTTGATGTTTTATCATCCTTGTGGGAGGCTTCTCTCATGTCCCCGCATGAGGAGCTGGAGCTGATAAAGGGAGCTCATCCGCCTCTCCCCGGATTCGAACCTGCGACCTATCGGTCTTCAGTTCTGCCAGCACAGGGCTTTAACCCACTGCGCTACCGGGGGTGGATGAAGAAACCTACATAGGCAATGTATCCAGGTGTTGCAGCAGTGCAGTAGTGTCAGATTATGTCAGTAGACACCTTGGTGCAAATTCCCTACAGATCTGAGATGATTGGGTGACCTACTGCCTAGCCAACCTACTGCATAGGTTTTATCTCAAGCCAAAGCAGGAGAAAAGGTGAGAACTATATATTGCTCAAGATCTTTGAGCAAAAGATGGTATCAAAATTAAATGAAATGTAATAAATGGGCATTCAAGAACCAAGTTAGTCTTAAGGGGGAATGTTGAAACTTTTTTCTCCTAAAGTTCATGTTCCTCACGTTTCAGTCTAGCAGTGACTGGAACCAGATCAAGACCAAAATATGTTCAGCATCTCGGATAACAGCTTTAGACTTCAAACTGAAACTGAAACTTGAGTTACCCAATGATATGGGAAGTGACTGTCCCAATTTTCTTTTTTTATATATAATGATTTTTATTGATAGGTAGGTAACATTAAAGACATAAAAGACAGTGAACACATAAAACATAAGATTTTTTTAACACATAAATTATTAAAATACCCAATACATTCCACATTTATCAGTTTTCTAATGTCCCTTCCAGATCGCTTTCGGTGGTATTAATTAACAACTTTCCCACCAATTCATAGTAAACATGTCACCTTACGTGTATTTGTCCTCTTAACCGAGATTATTCTTCATGCAATGTTTATTATAATTCGTATTTGTTCTTTTTTTAAAAAAAATATGAGACTGTTCCAATTTGTTCTGTTTGAGTTTGATCTGTTTTGGGCAGGTTTTTGAGTTAATAGGTCCATATTCATAATGTCCATTACTTTTTCTATCCAATTTTCTATTTTTGCTGTCTCTTCTGTCTTCCAGAACCTTGCAATGCAAATACTAGCCGCTGTAGTAAGATAAAACAAAATCTTTTCTTCATTTTTATTCAATTGAAAGTCTATGATGCCTAGTAGGAAATACTCAGGTTTAAATTCAAATTTTATTTGTATTTTTTTGTATTTTTTGTATATTTCATACCATAGTTCCTTTACCTTTTTACATTCCCACCACATGTGTATAAAAGAACCTATATGCTTCTTGCATTTCCAACATTTCTTTCCAATCTTTCCTTTACTATATTTGGATATCTTCTCTGGTGTTAAATACCACATGTAGAACATCTTGTACGAGTTCTCCTTGATTTCTACAGCGTAGGTATATCTTAATCTTTTCATCCAGATTTCTTCCCATTTTCCTAACCCAATTGTATGACCAAGTAGCTTTGCCCATTTAACCATAACCTCTTTAATTTGCTCTGTTTCTGTTTCCCATTGTAGCAAATGTTGAAGACTCCAATGTGATACTCATCAAATGAGGCCAACCAAAGGAGAGAGATGCCCAGCAATAAGTGGTTAACATATAATCAATTATTAAAAATAAACAACCAAAGCATAGAATTAAAAACATGGGAGGAGATACGAACAATAGAGCCAAAAATGACCTGGCTCGACTACTGGCAAATTAAAGAGAGCTATAGAGAGGACAACAAAACGGGATTTGAAATTAAAGAAACATTCTGGGACAAACTAATAAAGAAGGATAATAAACTGATAAAGAAACTTTATCGACTGTCCCAATTTTCTGAGAGAAATCATACTCTATCTTCAAGTTACTTCATTTCTTTCCTAATATCACAGACAATCAAAAGGCCATGCAACTGCTTTCCAAATGCCAGTCCCCTCTACAGTGTGACATTTAATGCAGTGGTATTTCTTAACAGTTTTTCACTTGATTCAAGCTACAAGTTCTATGTGGAGCACACTGGGATAATTTTTTTTCTTTTTGCATAAAATTTCCATAGAATTGATTTGCAAATAAAACAAATTTTCTCCACCAAAACCAAAAGAAATATGTGTGGATTCAATTTCTGCTTTAAAATATTATGTCAAAACTGTTGTTTTTTTCTGTGCAAAATAACTACATGTGAATTTTGCAAACAATAAGTCCTGAATTGAAAATAACCTTCAAAGTCTGCATGGGGAGAAAATTGCTGAAATTACTCATCATTGCAACCTTCATGAAGAAACTTAGTGAAGAATTGCATCCATAGATGAGTATGTGTGTGTGTGTGTGTGTGTGTTGGGGGGTGGTGGTGGAGAGAATTGAGTAGGAAATGGATAGATGGCTACCCAGCTCATTTGGCCAACTCCTTAAGCTTTACTATTGGCACCATGAAAGGAAGCAAATGTGTGAAGTAATGACAGGAGAAAATAATGAAGGTTTCAGGCCAAAGGCTGAGCAGCCCATTACATTAAGTTTTAATATGAATCGTAGGGAATTTGGAGTTCATCACTGAAAGCAGAGCAAAATTAAGCTGCTTATGAGCGTACTCGTGAATCATCAAAATATGCCTTAACGCTTCAGTAAATGTCAACCTGAGGTTTAATAAAATTCTGTGTTAAGGAATGGGAAGCTGGCCCTCACTTGTTTTACTTTATGGGCACAGGGAGATAGGTGTTTGACTACCAGCAAAATATGGCATTACTCTGCCTTTACAGATTAAAATAAAGGACTAGAAGAAAGAAAACCATGCAGAGAATCATTTGGTTTATTTTGTAAGAAAATGGCAACTGAGATTGTATATTAAGGTTGCAAATTTCCACATGGGGTGTTAATGTACTGCCTGTGTTATACAACCCTTGTGTAGATGGTCAAGATTGCATAAATGAACATACATTCAAATATGCTATTGAATGCAATTGATAATTTATGTGTAATCCTACTTCTGCAACTTTGAACTAAATGAGGACCTTCCACACTTGACAAAATATGGCTAAATCTGTGAATGCATCCGACACCAGTAGGGATCTGGCCAATGTGTTTCAAGAAGTATTTATATGTCTCTGTTGTAATTATCCACACTGAAGGAGATACTTGTTCCATCTTGTTTCCTGCATTGTGCTTAAAATAGAATATAATATAATAAATTGTATATTCATATAATATTGATAATATTATAATATAATACAATATAATGCTACTAATAATAACATGATATTATGTGTTGTAGTTGAGTCTCCTGATACTGTTACTATTGATGATAGGAGTAGCAGAGGAGGAAAGAGAGGTGCGCAAAGTTTGGATGAGGAACAATAAAGAAAGAGAGTTAGGGAGATATTCATGCCTCCTACAGACGATGACTCATTTGAGGGTTTCTCAGAAGGAGAAATGGAGGAGGAAGGAGATGAAGGCAGGGGTGTAAAACAGATTACTTGGGAGCAGGAGTCTGACGAGGAGCATCAGAGGAAACGGATCCATGATATACTTACTGCTCCCATTGAAGAAGAAGATTTTATGGGATTCACTGGAAGTGATGGGTCTGGGAGTAGTGCCGAGGAGGAGGATGTGTTGGATTGGACTCGTGTGCAAGAAGTTAGAGATGTGTGTATTAGGCCTGGGTAACAACGCAAAAATTTGTTTCTAAAATCAATTTGTATTTGGGGGGTTTTTGCGTTTCGATATTTAAAATAATTACAAAACTTTCCTTTAAAAAAGTTCAGTATTTACGAAATTTCCTTAATATTAACGAATCGATTCGTTAAGATGACGGACCCCCACGCATGCACAAATCACTTCCGAAACTTCGTTATTGGTGTGGGGGTCGATTCATTAAGGTGATAACGAATCGATTCGTTAAAATGACGCACACACAGGCACACAAGATTCTTTTCTTTTTTTAGATTAGTTTTTGAATTTTTTTAAGAATAAAAGAGAAATATTTATCAGAAATATTTAAAAATGGAAAATTAACAAAAAACTTGCCCTCTTCAGAAATATTTAAAAATGGAAAATTAACAAAAAACTTGCCCTGTTGTGGAGCAAACACAGCCACAGGACAGGAGAAACGCACACACAGGCACACAAGATTCTTCTCTTTTTTTAGATTATTTTTTGAATTTTTTGAAGAATTAAAGAAAAATATTTATCAGAAATATTTAAAAATGGAAAATTAACAAAAAGCTTTCCCTGCTCTGTTGTAGGGCGAAAACAGGGCAAAGCCTCCCTGCTGCTCCCAGCCCAGGTCTCACAACCGCCCTCGCTCTCCCAACAACAATGAATGAATCAATGTGAATGAATGAATGCAAGCAATGAATGAATGCAAGCAATGAATGAAAGCAAGAAATGAATGAATGCAAGCAATGAATGAATCCAAGCCAAGCCAAGCCAAGCCAAGCCTCCCTCCCGAACCTCCCGTCTCCTCCCTCGCCTTCGCAATGAGCAATGCGGCCACGCGGAGCCGCTTTTAAAGGGCAGCCTGCCCAATCACAATCAGCCACGGTGCTTGGGAGCACCGGATTGGCTCCCAGGGCACCCAGCATCCTCCATCCCTTAAACGTCATTTCCGAAACGGGCGGAAGCTCGTAAAAAGGATGGAGGATGCCGTTTCGATATTGAAAAACCCTTCCGGGTTTGAAAATATGTTTTGAAATCATTTTGTAATTGTTAAAAATAACGAATATTTAACGAATTACAAAATTAACGAACGAAACCGCCCAGGCCTAGTGTGTATGTAACCTACGTCCAGCAATACTTTTGAAGGGTTTTCTGGGGACTGGCAATCTGGTAATACATGGGGAGACCTAAATCTTGATAAGAGATGGAAAAGCTGGCAAGAGGGGCGTTGGCGATCAGTTGTGAAAGCTAGAGCAGCTGATAGCGATGAGGAAAGGTGGAGGACAGCTCATCAACAGATAATGAGTTGTAAGATAAATGTAGGCACTGGAGTAATGGCACTTTGCAGGAGGCAAAGTGTTGGAATTGTGCCTGGGTCTTTGTTGCTGCCGTTTCTCTTGTTGGGTCCTGGAACTATAGGTTGCTGCTTTCTCAGTGTATTAACTGGCTTTGGATTCCTGTAAGTGCTGACTTCCCCTCTTCTTGACTTTGGACTGCCTGGACAACAACGCTGCTGTTTGGACTCTAATATATTTGCCTTCAGACTGTTTTTGGACTACGGCTTTGTGTTCTTCCACCTTGTTTACTTGCAAACCTTGAACTCTGTGACTTTGGAGCGTTTTGCTCAACTTTTTGTTTACCCAGATTATATGCCGGTTTAATCCGGATTATTTGCCAAGTTAAGTTTTTGCCTTGAAAACTGCTTGAAACCTTTTGTTTTGGCCAGGGACACTGAAGTAAGTGTCCCTGAGTCCTTTTGTTGCCTTAATAAACTTTGTTTGGACCTTATCTCTGTGTTTGGCTCTTTAAAGGCATCTGGATTCTGACATTATAATTATATATTTTATATTAAATGTAATGTTACTAATAATATTACAGTATAATGTTATAGTACAATGTAATATATAATATTAATATTGTGCTATGGTAATAATATAATATATTGTATTTACTTGTTACTTGTAAGCTGCTTTGAGTCCCCTTCGGGGTGAGAAGGGCGACATATAAATGTCTTAAATAAATAATACTTTCAAACCAATACCAGCTATTGATACAATCGCTTCTATCAGAACCTCAAATTCACTAGTGTAAAAAAAATGTGGAATATGCTCTCACTTTGTGTTTTGGGTATATGTGTGCTGGTGAAAAAAATACGGAAGCTTTTGCTTCAAAATCATAAAACGGCACGATACTTCAGAAAACACAGAAATTCCATAGATGCTATTCCCCATCTGTTCTGTGAGCCACAACTGCAATAACCTGTAATAAATATGTGTTCTCACTGGTATGTTGTTACACTTTCACAAGATGACTGCAGGTTGTTCCAGTAACCACTTCAAAATTAGAAAGCCTGGGTTGTAATTTGAAGGGTGGGGGAAATGTCCTAAAATGTTCCTAGCAAAAAGCCCCAGTTTCGGTATGCCAGCAAGTGTTGTGTGCCTCTATTGCAAATGGAATACAAAAAAAGAAGAAAGAAAGAAAGAAAGAAAGAAAGAAAGAAAGAAAGAAAGAAAGAACCGAATTCTGAGACAAGCCTCCAAGGTACTTGTGCTCTCTTTGTGAATATATGCAGGAGCATTTTTCATCTCTTGAATGTCTTCACGGTAAGCTAAGAACATGACTTTCACAGAACAATGTGGTGGGGCCATGAAGTTTTGTTTTCTTCTTATCAAGTATTTATCTCTTATGTATTCTGTTATTCAGAATATGTTGCTGTATATAAAATCTTCATGCTGCAATATGACCCAGTGTACAGATTGGAAAAAGTCCATTGTATCTCTGCTCACATAGCATCCTGCTTCAATGTATGCCTATGGCTAAATTCTATTATTAGTCACAAGAATGACCCAAGAATACTACCAGCAAGCAATAGTGATTTGTGTATTAGATTGGGACTCTGAAGAACAGAGTCTGAATCTCCATTTGGCCATGGAAACCCATTGGGTGACTTTTGGCAAGTCGGATTCTCTCAGAGGAAAGCAAAGGCAAAGGCTGAGCAAATATTGATAAGAAAGTAAGAGTAGCCTCCTCGAAATAATGAGATTTCCAAGAGTTGAATCAATGGGTCTGTTTTAAATGAGTCTGACCAATAAGATTTAGTTCTTTGTGTTCTCTGGTTTTGAACATAATTAGTTTCATGTTTCTGAAGGATCACAGTTATTTGTTCCAAATATTATGAAGAAGTGAAGGAGGAAATATTTAGTTATCTATGTATTGTCGAAGGCTTTCATGGCCAGAATCAGTGGGTTATTGTAGGTTTTTTCGGGCTATATGGCCATGTTCTAGAGGCATTCCCTCCTGACGTTACGCCTGCATCTGTGGCAAGCATCCTCAGAGGTAATGAGGTCTGGAGGTCATCCAGTCCAACCCCCTGCAAAGGAGCAGGAAAATTGCATTCAAAGCACCCCTGACAGATGGCCATCCAGCCTCTGTTTAAAAGCTTCCAAAGAAAGAGCTTCCACCACACTCCGGGTCAGAGAGTTCCACTGCTGAATGGATCTCACTTTTGGGGTTACCATGGTAACAGAAACACAGTTATCATTTGGATTTTAGACTTCAGAAACATTTGTGATTCAGCTTTTAGTTTGTGTACATGAATGTGTGCAAGAGTATATGCACACATATACATATACAGAGGGGGATTATATATAATGGAGAAGGATGTGTATATAGGAGGTATGTTAGGGAAAGCTGTTTGAGAAAAGGAATGTGTGGGTTGTTGTTGTTTAATCACAAAATGGTGTAGGAATTGCAAGTAACAGATTTATGATAGAATACATGCCCCAAGAATAGAGGAATCCATACACTCTTCTCAGGAAGTAAATAAATAAATGAATAACCATCTATTATAACCTTTCCAAAATGTGTCCCTCTCGTGCCCTTTATCATGTAAAGGTTGCCCCACAATCATGCTCTCGGCCCATTCACACTGTTTCTCCATCAGCCACCCAGGATGCTCTGGTTTATTTATGTCACAACAATTTGATCCCTGCAGTGCCAATTTTTCTATATAAGCCTGTCAAAAGAATGTGGAATAGGACAGGCGGCAAGCACTTGAAGCCATGAATCCACTGAGGTAAAACAGAGGAATTGTTTATGTACCAAAAAGCTGTTTGAGGTCTTTTTTAGAGTCTTTATGGCTCCCTTTGAACATTGTTACATGTCTAGAAGCCAGGCCATCTGGTTTTACACATGGAAGGGTGTGCAAAATTGAACTAATAAAAATCCTTTAAAGCTCCCCTAAATATTCCTAAACTAATTGTCCTCATCCCAGCATTTGCAGCATTCTGGACAAAACCCATAGAGCAATGCTTTGTGGTTAGGTAAAAGGCCCCCAAAGAGCATTTTCAACAATTGGCATGAGCAATAGCGTGACTGATCAGCATCGTTGTTGACTGATCTATAATCACCTCTATGAAAGCTTATTTGCAGGCATACTCCGTATACTCTGTATTGGTATACGGAGATCCTCCTCTTACATCTAGGCCTGGGTAACAACGGAAAAATTTGTTTCTAAAATCAATTTGTATTTGGGGTTTTTTTTTGTTTCGATATTTAAAATAATTACAAAATTTTCCTTTTAAAAAGTTCGATATTTACGAAATTTCGTAAATGGTAAAAAATTAACGAATCGATTTCCGAAACAATAACGAATCGATTCGTTAATGGCGGACGCGACCGCGAAACATGCTAAAAAACCTCCAAAACCTTCTGAAGCTTCCCTCTCCCTCTGTTGTTGACTGTTGGTGTGATATTATAATTTTTTTTCACTAATTAAACCATAAAACCCAGACATGCGGAAATAATAACGAAACGACCTCAAAACAATAACGAAACGAATACAATATCGAAATGCGAAGCATTTACAAAACGTTTTTGAAAATTCGTTTTTTTTAAATAATTGCTCCAGAATGGTTCGTTATCGTTTTGTAATTGAAAAAATTAACGAATTATTAACAAATTACGAATTAACGAAACGAAACCACCCAGCCCTACTTACATCACCTCTTTCTGTTAGGTACAACTTCAGCTCATACTGAAGCATTTTTCTTCTTCTTCTTGGCAGGATAATTCAGTTGACTTGAATATTCACCACACTTTGAGCCTCTTTGACAATTAAGTCTGTTTTCACTTTAATTTTGTTTAAAACAGGGCTGCTGAATGTTTACAATAATAATTTACAACACTATATAAAGAAGATGATTTTGATTATTTCTTTTTGGAAAAAGAAAATGAAGGAAGACTGCCTTTTCTAGATGTCCTAGTCATCCGCAAACCAGATCAACAATTGGGTCACACAGTTTACAGAAAACCTACACACACAGATAGATATCTACATAAAATCTCCAACCATCACCCAAGTCAAAAAAGAAGCACCATTAAAGCCTTGGCAGACCGTGCAAAAAGAATCTGTGAACCCCACCTCCTCCAAGATGAACTGAACCACCTCAAATGGGCTCTCCAGGCCAATGGAGACTCCACCTCAGACATCAGAAGAGCTGCAAGACCAAGAACAAACCACGAGAGTAAAGATGAAGATCCACCCAGAGGAAAAGTGTTCTTGCCATACATCAAGGGAACCACTGACTGCAGAGGGAAGCTGATGAGGAAACACAACATACAAACTATCTACAGACCCACCAATAAAATCCAACAAATGCTTCGTTCAGTAAAGGACAAGAGGGATCCTCTCACCTCTGCAGGAGTCTACCGTATACCATGCAGCTGTTCTGGCTACCAGTATTAAAAAACTCTAAAATTAGAACGGCACAACAACAGAGAGGAAACAAACAAGGACATCTAATCACCTCTCAACAAAGGATTGCTCCAGGCACTGCCAGGCAATCAAATGCTAATCAAGATAGTCAGTTGAAACATTCACACCTAGCTCCAACAGACAAGAGTCCTTTGCCCCACCCTGGTCATTCCACAGATATATAAACCCCCTTTTCCTAGTTCCAACAGACCTCACTACCTCTGAGGATGCTTGCCATAGATGCAGGCGAAAGGTCAGGAGAAAATGCCTCTAGAACATGGCCATATAGCCCGAAAAAACCTACAACAATTTTGATGCTTTTGTTGTTGTTGAGTGTAGTGAATACCTGTTAGGCTAGGAAAAGCCTAGAAAAGAAGGTCCAGGAAGTTCGGCAGCCATTTTGGAAAGGGTGCCGGGGGAATCCATTTTAGTTACTCGTTTCCCAAAGGGGGCGTGTTTAGAAAGAGCAGCTTTGGAGGGAAATGAGGGAGGACCGTAATTGGCTGAGTGAGAGTGGGTGGAGCCTAACTTGACAATAGAAGAAAATTGACTTTAAGGGAAGATTTTAAAACCATGTCAGGGAGATTGAACCTGGGTGTCAAAGGGAGAAGGTGTTAGGAGTTTGGAGTGGTGAAGATGGTTAGTGAGAGGCCTGAAACTGGTCAGTGGCTAGCAGAGATAGCTAGTGGGAGGATTTTTACAGCTATTAGAGAGATAGCTGGTGGAGGAGTGAAGAGATAGATCCAGGATTAGGACTATCTGTAGAGGTGCTTTGAATTGCTGTCAGAGAATAAATCCTGTCAGTGAATTCTGTGGTGGGAGAGATAAATGTTCCTGTGTAACTAAGTCTGAACTGTTTAAAGTAACCACATGCTTTTAAGTCAGTATTTTTGAAACAGCTGAGTTTATACCTGAATTGTTCCAGTTCTCTTAAATAAACATTATTGTTTTGTTGTTCACAACAACTGCCTCACGTGTGCCTCTGTGGGTGAATTTTAAAAGCAGTTTCCTGCAACAATCAAGAGTCTATGGTGGCAACATATAATTTAAAGAACCATCTTTTAGTGTTACCTCAGAACACAAGCTTGAGGGCTAATCCAACACATTCTTGCCTAGGATACCTCAAGTAATCAAAGAGCTTATCCGTGCTTTTAAGTTGGTGGCGGCCAGTGGGCTTTCAAAAAGGGTTTTTGACCAGAAGAATGTTCTAGATTTCCATACAGCTTTTGTTTTGTGGCTTTTAATCAAAGAAGCCTCATTCCAATCTAAGTGGTGTTCTGTTGTTGGGATTTTTATTCTCAAATAAAACTTCTACACTGTTATAATTGGTGGAACAGCAACCTATCATTCAATATGAATTTCCTATATTACATTACTATTCAGATTTTATAAGCCTTCCACCCTATTATTGTCTATTATTGTTATGTTTGTTTTATGCTTTAAATTGCATTTTGTTATTGCTCTGCTTTTAATTGTACATTCCCTGGGCTTGGCCCCATGTAAGCCGCCCCAAGTCCCTTTGGGGAGATGGAGGCGGGGTAGAAAAATAAAGTTCTTCTTCTTCTTCTTCTCCTTCTTCTTCTCCTTCTTCTTCTCCTCCTCCTTCTCCTCCTCCTTCTCCTCCTCCTCCTCCTTCTCCTTCTCCTTCTCCTCCTCCTCCTTCTCCTCCTCCTCTTTTTCCTTCTCCTCCTCCTTCTCCTCCTCTTTCTCCTTCTCCTTCTCCTCCTTTTCCTTTTCCTTTTCCTCCTCCTTTTCCTCCTCCTTTTCCTCCTCCTTCTTGGGATTTATGTTCCTTTCCCAAATAAGCCCCATACTTGTTATATTAAGCAACTCCTAGAAGTCCCAACTAATATGGGGGCCACTGGTAAAGGAGTGGGAGTCCAATAACATCTGGAAATTAAAAGGCTCCTCAGCATGGATGGAGAATGAATGTGAGAGCCAGCAGGTTATACAAGGAATTAGGCATATCATAGTGAACAATAAGTGGCTCAAGAGCCAACTGAGCTGAAGTTAGAGGTATGTCCACACTGTTATAATAATAAATAAACTTTATTTATACCCCACCACTATCTCCCCAATGGGGACTCGGGGCAGCTAACATGAGGGCAAGCCCCAAAATAATACAACAGAATAATATACAAAACAAATTGAAAATTAAACACAACAAAATACATAATGCAACAAAATGAAATAAACAATAGAAAACAACATAATAAAATTAATCACAGAAGGCGGGTCAAATGTGTAGAATAAAATGTTTAAAATGTTAGTCTGGATGCACTTTGACACCACTTTAAGTGCCATGGCTGAATGCTACTGGGTGTGTGGGAGTTGTAGTTTTAAAAAGTCTTTAGTCTCGTCTATCAAAGACAGTTGGTGTCTCACCAAACTTCAAATTCCATGATTCCATAGCACTGGGATATGACAGTTGAAGTTGTGTCAAATAGCATTATTCCGTCTCCCAGGAGACTGGTTTGCCTTACCTTACAGTCGCTTGAAGTTGCTCCCTCTTCCATTTTCTCCCAGGGCTACTGCAGCTCTGCAAGAGCCCTGAAAGTTAAACAGTTTCAGAGGCTAGAAAGCCAGCCTGAAGGCTTCTTTGCAACTATTGGTCTAAAGAGAAGCTCTTTGGGTTTAGAGCCCGCACCTTCTCCTGCGCTTGAGATCTCCATTTTGGAATCTCCCCTGCCTTTTTAGTTAGAGAAGGAACTTCAGATGTGCTGGTGGTTGGTGAGGTTAGCTCTGGAAAAATCATTATAAGTAAGTACTATTGAGTATTGAGATAGATATTGAGAAATAGATAGAAAGATAAAGATAGTTATTGAGATATTGAGATATAGATTGAAGATATTAAGATATTAAGACTATTAAGATACTATAGATAGCTAAGCTTGATTGAGTTATATCTGATTGAGAAATTGAAGATTGAGATATTATAGATAGAGAAGCCTACTGAGAAATTGAGTTATGTAGATATAGAGAGAGACTTCATTGCTTTATCTCCAGAACTAACCCTGAGCTATAGATAGGGGAAAAACCTACTTTTTTTCTAACCACAGCAGCTTAGGGTTAGGGTGAAAAGATTCCGGAATCTTATCTGCCATTCTGGGGAAAAGGGACTGGAGGAGAAGGGAAAGAAAGAATTTCTCTGTGGTTTCACCTATTGACTGTTCTATTTATAACCTTGATGAACTGTGCCAAGTCTGCAAGGGCTTTGAAGAATAATATTCCCTTTTCGATGTTCAACCTTTAATATTTATTTATTTACGACATTTATATGCCGCCCTTCTCACCCCAAAGGGGACTCAGAGCAGCTTACAAAGTATAGTCTCAATTGCTGAATATCTCAAGCTTCCAAAGAAAGACATTCGCAGTTCGCTCAGACATAGAGAGCAGCACATCTTAGTTTATTTTTATAACGTCTGGGTATAACGGCACAAGCATCCTATAATGCAGAACTGGCTTTTGGTCAGCTTGCTATATACAAGCTTCAGTCTTTTCAGATAGCAGTGTCTCTGACTGGATTGGGACCCAGGATTTTTATTTTGGAGGAATGTATTGTACGTTGCATGTTGTAAATTACTTAGCTAAACCTTAACCTTAAATTACTTAGCCCAGCCTATGCCAGGACAGGGGCTGTATCTCTATCCAGAGCAAGATTTGAACATGGCATAACATGGTTTGTCCCGTGCTCTCTCCCCCCCCCACCCCTCTACCCCTCTTTCTCTTGGCTCTTTGGCCATCTGATCTTCAACCTTGTGCAATTTGGCTGATCACTGAGATCATCTGACAAAAGTGGGCTATGCTCACTAGATTTGCCAGGAGATGCCATTCAAAAGCCCCCGGAAACCAATCTGTTCCCCATATCTAAACCAAGGTTTGTGTTTCATACAAATGTGAAATGAACATTTCAGCAAACAGCAGGTATAACTTTAAAAAAAAGAAGATGGATGGGTTAGTCACACTTTAGAATTTAAAACAAGCATCTTTGGCCTCTCTTCTCTTCAGAATATCTGATGGTAACCCAGCCTTTGTGTACTTTTACTTGGACAAGAGAAGGGCAGGTATAAGAAGGAGAACTTCCAACAATAGAAATATAGGAGGAGTGCTTTGTTATTCCTATTTCAAGTGTGAAAGAGACACACAAAGAAAAAAACAAAAGATGCTATGTCAGAGCATCCGACAGACTGGAAGTTGTTACCTAGATGTATTGATTTAAAGCTACCTGTCTTCTCTGATTTTTAGAAGCCCATTTGATTGCTGACAGGTTTATAGGATTATGGCTTTAATTGGATGCCTGGATTTTGCTGGATGGAAGTAGAATTTACAGCTTTGCTTTTTGGCGGTGCAAGCAGGGAGGTTTCTCTCTCCGCTTTAGGTGCTCTTTTGACAATCGCAAATGGGTCTCTCTCCTGAGGAATCTGTACAAGGACCAAGTAGCAACAGTCAGAACTGACCATGGAACAACAGACTGGTTCAAGATTGGGAAAGGCGTACGGCAAGGCTGCATCCTCTCACCCAACCTTTTTAATTTGTATGCAGAACACATCATGCGATGTGCGGGGCTGGATGAATGCAAAGCTGGGGTGAAAATTGCTGGAAGAAACATTAACAACCTCAGATATGCAGATGACACCACTCTGATGGCCGAAAGCGAGGAGGAGCTGAGGAGCCTTCTAATCAAGGCGAAAGAAGAAAGCGCAAAAGCCGGGTTGCAGCTAAACGTCAAAAAAACCAAGATTATGGCAACAAGAATGATTGACAACTGGAAAATAGAGGGAGAAACCTTGGAGGCCGTGACAGACTTTGTATTTCTAGGTGCAAAGATTACTGCAGATGCAGACTGTGGCCAGGAAATCAGAAGACGCTTACTTCTTGGGAGGAGAGCAATGTCCAATCTCGATAAAATAGTAAAGCGTAGAGACATCAGACTGGCAACAAAGATCCGCCTAGTCAAAGCCATGGTATTCCCTGTAGTAACCTACGGATGTGAGAGCTGGACCTTAGGGAAGGCTGAGCGAAGTAAGATCGATGCTTTTGAGCTGTGGTGTTGGAGGAAAGTTCTGAGAGTGCCTTGGACTGCGAGAAGATCCAACCAGTCCATCCTCCAGGAAATAAAGCCCGACTGCTCACTGGAGGGAAAGATACTAGATACAAAGTTGAAGTACTTTGGCCACATCATGAGGAGACAGGAAAGCCTAGAGAAGACAATTATGCTGGGGAAAGTGGAAGGCAAAAGGAAGAGGGCCAACCAAGGGCAAGATGGATGGATGGCATCCTTGAAGTGACTGGACTGACCTTGAAGGAGCTGGGGGTGGTGACGGCCGACAGGGAGCTCTGGCGTGGGCTGGTCCATGAGGTCACGAAGAGTCGGAGACGACTGAACGAATGAACAACAACAACAACAAAATGGGTTAAAACCAGTAAGGGGCAACAAGCACCCAGAAGGGGAAAATGAACCGGGGAAATGTAGAATGTCACCCTTCCTTTGTTATGTCGGAAAAGAGTGCAGACTTGTTTTCTGCTGCCCAAGAAACTATGACTTGGAGCAATGGGTTCAAATTACAAGAAGGGAGAGTCTACTTGAACATTATGAATGACTGTATGGATCTCTTCACACTGGCTTCTGGAATTGCCACACATCATGGTGAATCTGATGACCACTGTTGGACAGTGTGTGGAACCTGTCACCCCATGTCCCACATCACCCGGCTTCCCAGCAGAGCGATCAATCATCCGGCTCCCCCGCTACTGATCTAAGTCAACACAGGAAGCATCCCATGTTGCCACCACTGCAGCATGCTCCACTTAGCCACCCCTTTAAGCACTTCACAGGAAGTAGTACTGCATTGTGTAATGGGCAATGGCAGGCTCCATGCTTAAAGGGGAGTTTAAGTGGAGCATGCTGCTGATTCTTCCCCATCTGATGAGATCATTAGAGCTGTTCTACAGTGGGACCTGTCTCCTTCCAGTGTGGTGGAGGCTCCTTTGGAGGCTTTTAAACAGATGCTGGATGTTCATCTGTAAGGGGTGTTTTGATTGTGCCTGTCCTGAATGGCAAGGAGGTTGGACTGGACAGCCCTTGGGGTCTCTTCCAGCTCTATGATTCTAAGGTGCCATCTACACTACCATATAAAATTCATATGATCTGTTTGAACTGGATTATATGGCAGTGTAGACATATAATCCAGTTCAAAGCAGATAATATGGGATCAGATTCTGGGATACGGAGCAGTGTAGATCAAGCCCATGGCCCCTTCTATACTGACATAGAATCATAGAATGATAGAATCAAAGAGTTGGAAGGGACCTCATGGGCCATCCAGTCCAACCACCTGCCAAGAAGCAGGAATATTGCATTCAAATCACCCCCGACAGATGGCCATCCAGCCTCTATTTTAAAGCTTCCAAAGAAGGAGCCTCCACCACACTCTGGGGCAAAGAGTTCCACTACCAAATGGCTCTCACAGTTAGGAAGTTCTTCCTCATGTTCAGATGGAATCTCTTCTCTTGTAGTTTGAAGCCATTGTTTTGTGTACTAGTCTCCAGCGAAGCAGAAAACAAGCTTGCTCCCCCCTCCCTGTGGCTTCCTCTCACATATTTATACATGGCTATCATATCTCCTCTCAGCCTTCTCTTCTTCAGGCTAAACATGCCCAGCTCCTTAAGCCACTCCTCATAGGGCTTGTTCTCCAGACCCTTGATCATTTTAGTCGCTCTCCTCTGGACACATTCCACCTTGTCAATATCTCTCTTGACATATACAATCCAGATTATCTGCTTTGAATGGGATGATATGGCAGTGTAGACTCATATAATCCAGTTCAAAGCAGATAATGTGGATTACCTGCTTTGATGATCTGGATGATATGGCAGTGTAGAAATGGCCAGAGAGCCTTTCCAGACAGTCCCAAAATGATTCACCCAGATTAATCCAGAGTAAACTGGGATTTCCCAATTTACTCTGGATTTTTAAAAAAGCACCTCAAAAGATCTGGATCTTGCTGTAAGGTCCAGAACTTTTGAGGTGCCTGGGCTGTGGGGATTGACTCTTGGGACCACTTTCAATCATCCTGAGAGCGAATTCCTATTGCCATCCCAGTTCTTTGGGCACTAAGAGCACGAGGGATCAGGATGGCATGCCCACTCTCCCCTCCCTGTTTCTCCTGTAAACTTACTGGAGGGGGCTGGCTGCACTCTCAGATCCCTTTTGAGTAAGCTTTTGACACATCAAAATGATGCATCAGGAGCTTTAGAAGGGTGTGTGTGTGTGGGGGGGGGGGGGTGGGAATCTAGACGATTGCCATTACCATCCTCTCCCATTCTCCAAGTCATGGCAGTCTCCAAGATCATAACAGGCTGACAGTCATCTGCAGTGACATTGGCTGGGGTGATGTGATGACAAGGAAGGGGTAGAAAGAGAAGAGAAATCACTGCCAGCAACAGCCAACTGGTTGGAACCATGTTGCAACCTGAGACCACTGCGACACAAAGAATGGGAGGGAATGGAAAGCCATATTAGAGAGAAAAGGACTTTTAACTGATGTATACTAGGGCTGGGTAACCACGGAAAAATTTGTTTCTAAACTCGATTCGTTTTTAGGGGGTTTTTGCGTTTCATTTTTTAAAAGAATTCCGAAATTTTCCTTTAAAAAAGTTCGAAATATACAAAATTTCGTAAAATTACGAAACAATTACGAAACGATTTTGAAACAATTACGAATCGATTTGTTAATGGTGGACGCGATTGCGCAATATGCTAAAAAAACCCTCCAAATGGGACAGGGGGAACTTCTGAAGCTTCCCTCTCCCTCTGTTGTTGACTGTTGGTGTGATAATTTATTTTTTATCACTGATAAAACAAACAACAACCCTAAAACTTGCACCAGACATACGGAAATAATTACGAAACAATTACGAAATGATTTCAAAACAATTACGTATCGATTACGAAACAATTATGAAACAATTACGAAATAAAATGAAAAAAATCGTTTCGATTTTTAATTACTCCTGCATGGTTCAATATCGGATCGTAAGCTAATTTAAATACGAATTAATAACGAATTATGAAATTAACGAACGAAACCGCCCAACCCTAATGTATACATTAAGAAAAAACAAATGCAACTTTGCAGATAAAAATGTTATGCACAAAATCTATACAAGTGCTGACTCTTTTAAAAAAAAACAAGATGCAGAGTTGTTTGAAAATGGAACCTGTTCAAAAATAGGCTGATGCCTGAAAAAAAAATCTAAATGTCATAGAAAGTAAAAGATTTGTCGGCTTCTAATTTTGAAGGACAAGTATTTTGTTCTGTATTATATATTAGTTTCTGGATTGTCCTTTGACCATCAAATGCCATTCCCTTCCTTCACAGTATTTTTTTTTTTCCTCCCAGAGAAATCTGTTTTTCCGAGACTCAAAATACAAGAAAAGCTTGTGGCATCAGCAGTGACCAGCAGTAACAAGGCAGCTATTTCATACATCAAAGTAAAGATCTCTCTGTCTGGGAGGCAGCAATGAGTTAAATGCTGTTCCTTTTCCTCTGATGGCCTAGGTCTAAATAACAAGGAAAATGAATGACCTTGAGAGGGTCTCAGACTGGCCCTTCAGTGGAAGACTTTCAATGGAATCATATCATTCACAAACCCGGTCATTTTCTCTGATTGCTTTGTCCAGAAAAAGACCAAACTGGCTCTTCTATTAAACCAGGCTGAAAAAAGCAGAAGGAATAATAGGTTGTTAACTGGAGCTCCTTACAGGGAGCGGTCAACCCTCCTGTTCAAGGAGCTCCACTGGTTGCCATTCATTTTCCGGACCCAATTCAAGGTGCAGGTTCTTACCTACAAAGCCCTGAACGGTTTGGGACCCGCCTACCTGCATGACCGCATCTCTGTATACGAACCCACACAATCTCTTCAATCATCTGGAGAGGCCCTGTTCTCGATCCCACCTGCATCGCAGGCACGATTGGTCGGGACAAGAGAGAGGGCCTTTTTGGTGGTGGCCCCTTGACTCTGGAACTCACTCCCTAAGGACATCAGGCAGGCCCCAACTCTGGCAGTCTTTAGGAGGAGTTTGAAGACATGGTTGTTCCAGTGTGCCTTCCCAGAATAATGATCCCATAGCACTTTGTCCTCCAAAGCACTTTACATATTAGGTCTGCTTGTACATTTTCCACAAACGCCGCTTTCACCTTTTCACCCATGTCCTGGCGTCATTTCCAATTTTTAACTTTACATTTGGCCTTCCCACAGTTTTTAATTGTGTGTTGTCTTATTGTTAATTGTTGCATATTTTATTGTCTATGTTTTTTATTTTAATTGTATTGTTGTTATTATTGCTTGTATTGTTGTATTTGGGGTCGGCCTCATATAAGCTGCACCGAGTCCCTTGGGGAGATGGTAGCAGGGTACAAATAAAGTATTATTATTATTATTATTATTATTATTATTATTATTATTATTATTATTTGGGAATTTATTTATTTATTTATTTCCTATATTTATACCCCGCCCTTCTCCCCTCAAAGGGGGACTCAGGGCGGCCTAACGAAAGCATAATACGATGCTAGCATCATAAAAACAACCACAGTACAATCAAAATATTAAAAAATAAAACAACAATTAAAACAATTAATTAAGACACATCCATTACAATCGAAATGCAAAAACCAGTCCAGATCAATTCATTGCCATAAGTTGTGTGATCTTTTTCCACTTGCTGCTCACTGATCAAATGCTTGGTCCCATAACCAGGCCTTGATTTTCCTTCTAAAAGACAAGAGGGAGGTGGCCAATCTGATATCTCTAGGGAGGGCATTCCATAGGCAGGGGCCACTGCTGAGAAGGCCCTGTCTCTCATCCCCATCAACCATGTTTGCGATAGTGATGGGATCGAGAGCAGGGCCTCTCCTGAAGATCTTAAACTTCATGATGGTTCGTGGCAGGAGATACGTTCAGACAGGTAGTTTGAGAATGCAAGATAAAAGTCTTTTTTCAGGTTTCTTGATAGCTGAGAAATCCCATCAGGAAAAACTTCTCCTCCTTCTGTCCCAGTTCAGCAGAGAGAGTGCCAGTTAATCCTCTGGCATTCAATTGTTATGGTTTTTCTCTCCTCCCATTCTTCCTCTGTCTTCAGCTTACTTCAACTGCTTTTTTGTGTGTGTCAGGAGCAACTTGAGAAACTGCAAGTTGCTTCTGGTGTGAGAGAATTGACTGTCTGCAAGAACATTGCCCAGGGGACACCCAGATGTCTACTGTTTTACCATCCTTGTGGGAAGCTTCTCTCATGTCCCCACATGGGAAAGCTGGCGCTGACAGGGGAAGCTCATCCTACTCTCCCCAGATTCGAACCACTGACCTGTCGGGCATCAGTCCTGCTGGCACAACGGTTTAACCCATTGTGCAACCAGGGGTTCCTTACTTCAACTGCTGCAAAATGAATTCAAAGTGCAAAAATACCTTATGCTCAATTAATCGAACCAGGGGATGAGAAGAAGAAGGGCAGAATCATGCTCTTCCCAGTAGATTCAAGCAAAAAAGAAATGGCTGGAGTGTCTCCAAGTCTGTCTGTTCTTTCTCTTATATACATTCCGTTGTTGTTTGGCCACATGTGTCCTGGTTTAAATCTGCAATGTTGAGTATGGAAGAATACACACAGAGAGAGAAAATCAGTTATATATTCATTCACAGAAAATAGGTTTTCCTGTGCAGAAAATACTGCTTTCGGCACAGAAAGTACAATTTTTTTCTGCAAAAAAACCTCTTTTCGGGTAAAACCCTTTGGAAGAATACTTCTTTGGCAACAGTTTGATGTTCTATGAATATAGGCAGGATACTGTGGAGGAATATTTGTTTTCTCCTGCAGCAAGGAGAAAAATACAGCAATTGTTCATTCTTGTGAGTGAGGATGGAATAATTGGGGATTTACACCTGTACAAAGATGTTAAAGTCATCTTGATGCACCACCATTAGCAGCTGCTAACATTCATCTTTGTGATATGAACCTTCAGTTACTGCTCACCGAGTGTTTAACCCAACAGAGAACTACTCTTCATCTCTGGGGCTAAATTACTTGATGTATAATCTCCCAAGGCATTTCTGTAAGCAGAAGATGGGATAGGCAGGGCCAAAACAACACACATGCTTTTAAATGTACTTAGAAATCCACCCACCCCTTGTTAGTATACATCCATACCATCGTGCCCTCAGCTTCCCACATTCTGTCATTGTACTATCTCTTTTAAAAATCATTTATCCCCAGTCTCTTTCTCTGTCTTCACCCTCTGTTTTCCTGTCTGAACATATTTTCTCCACCCACTTCTGCCACCTAATTAAGTCCGAATAAAACACACTTACCCACCCAACAGAAGCACAATGAAGTGGGAAATATCAAGACTTCATCAAGACAGTAGCTCACCGCAAATCATATGTCCTATTTCTCCCCTTCTTAACAGAAAAGTGTATGAGTGCTATTGAGCCTTCAAGGTCTCCCAGTTCAAGATTTTTGTAGCAGTGCTCAGTTAAGTGTTGGGAGATGCCTTCATGAAGCAGCAGGATAGAGAGGAGGACAAATGCAAAGTCCTCTGGGTTTATCTTATGCTCCCCGTAACTCAGAAACAACTTGAAGTCACACAGAAGTACATGGGACTCCCTTTGAATTCTGTCCAGAAATTTCAGATGTCAAAGCTGCAGGATGGCTGCTGGTCTATTTCTTTTAAAAAAAAGAAAAATAGAAAATGGGTTGTTGTAGGTTTTTCCAGGCTATATGGCCATGTTCTAGAGGCATTTTCTCCTGACGTTTCACCTGCATCTATGGCAAGCATCCTCAGAGGTAGTGAGGTCTGTTGGAAGTAGGAAAATGGGTTTATAGGGCTGGGCGGTTTCGTTCGTTAATTTCGTAATTCGTTATTAATTCGTATTTAAATTAGCTTACGATCTGATATTGAGCCATGCAGGAATAGTGTGAGGAGTAAATTAGATTCAAAACAATTTTTTAAATTTATTTCGTTATTGTTTCGTAATTGGTTCAAAATTGTTTCGTAATTATTTCGTAATTATTTCGTAATTATTTTCGCATGTCTGGTGCAAGTTTTATAGTTGTTGTTTGTTTTATCACACCAACAGTCAACAACAGAGGGAGAGGGAAGCTTCAGAAGTTCCCCCTGTCCCATTTGGAGGTTTTTTTTAGCATATTGCGCAATCGCGTCCGCCATTAACGAATCGAATTCGAAATTAACGAAATTTCGTAAATAACGAAATTTTGAAATCTCAAAATTTCGGAAGTATTTAGAATTTGGAAACGCTAGCGCCCCCTGGAAACGAATCGAGGTTAGAAACAATTTTTTCCGTGGTTACCCAGCCCTAGTTTATATATCTGTGGAATGACCAGGGTGAGACAAAGGACTTTTGTCTCCTGGAGCTAGATGTGAATGTTTCAACAGACCACCTTGATTAGCATTTAATGGCTTGGAAGTGCCTGGGGGGAATCTTTTGTTGAGAGTGATTTGATGTGCCTGATTGTTTACTCTCTGTTGTTTTGCTGTTGTAATTTTAGAGTTTTTTTAATACTGGTAGCCAGATTTTGTTCATTTTCATGGTTTCTTCCTTTCTGTTGAAATTGTAGACGCGCTTGTGGATTTCAATGGCTTCTCTGTGTAGTCTGACATGGTGGTTGTGAGAGTGATCCAGCATTTCTATGTTCTCAAATAATATGCTGTGTCCAGGTTGGTTCTTCAGGTGCTCTGCTATGGCTGACTTCTCTGGTTGAAGTAGTCTGCAGTGCCTTTCATGTTCCTTGATTCGTGTTTGGGCGATGCTGCATTTGGTGGTCCCTATGTAGACTTGTCCACAAGCCACATTACCCTATTTATTTATTTATTTACTATATTTCTATACCGCCATTCTCAGCCGAGGGGCGACTCATGGTGGTTTACAGGACGGCACAATTTGATGCCCATAATAATATAAAACCGTTAAAACATTTAGACATAGATAAAAAATTCACTAAATCATAACACCAATAAAAACATTATAAAAACATAAATCCCCCACATTTCATTACCAAAATCATTATCCAGTCACGTTGTCCAGCCATTCCGAGTTTAGAGTTTGTCTGCTACACTGCATTTGGGAAAGCCTGCTCAAATGGCTAGGCTTTGACTCTTTTACGAAATGATAAGAGTGTGGGGGCTGATCTAATGTCCCTGGGGAGGGCATTCCACAGCTGAGGGGCCATTGCTGAGAAGGCCCTGTCTCTCATCCCCACCAGCTGAATCTACGAACCTTGGAGATGTCTACGAACAACGCTGTCCCTTTGGCTTAGAAATAGAGATGAGCACCCCCCCCCCCCCCCACAGTCGGACATGAATGGACTTTATGTCAGGGGAAACCTTTACCTTTACCTTATATTTCAGAGGAAAGTTCTTGCAAACCAACCTCTGATTATTCCTTGCCTAAGAAATCCCTATGAAATTCATGGGGACAGTATAAGTCAACAAGATACATATTCATTATACACACACACACATCTATATGAGGTTGCCATAAGTGAACAGGCAACATGAAGGCACATACAGACACAAGTACAGTAATGGATTTTTAATGTTATTTATTGCTTCATTGTTTCTTAAACAACTTATATTCCTTTTCTTTTATTAATTACTAGCTTGGGGACCCGGCGCTGCCCGGGTAATTTTGAGAAAGGCATTGTGTGCCAAGGTTGGTCTTTATCAGTCATTTATGTGGCTCGCAGTGCTCTCAGGAAGTTAGTGAAGGTACTGCAAGTCCCATCGTCCATGGTTCATCTGGCTCCAAACAGCACCAGGATGTAGAGTGGGTGATGGGGGCTCTGTGTGCCAAGTCTGGTCTTGATCAGTCATTGGATGAAGATCGCAGTAGTCTCGGGAAGTGGGTGAAGGTACTTCAAGTCCCATCATCCATGGTCCATCCTCCTCCAAACCACACTAGGATGTAGAGTGGGTCATGAGGGCTCTGTGTGCCAAGTTTGGTCTTTATTGGTCTTTGTTGAGGGCCGCAGTAGTCTGTGGGAACCGAAGGGTGGGAAAGTACTACAAATCACATCATCCATTGTCCGTCCTCCCCAAACCTCACCAGGACATAAAGGGGGTCATAGGGGTTATGTGTGCCAAGTTTGGTCTTGATCGGTCATTGGATGAGGGGTGCAGCGGTCCCGGGAAATGAGTGGAGGTACTTCAAGTCCCATCATCCATGGTCTGACCTCCTCCAAACTGCAGTAGGATGTAGAGGGGGGGCATAGGAGCTATGTGTGCCAAGTTTGCTCCTTATCGGTCTTTGTTGGGGGCCAAAGTGGTCTGTGGGATCCGATGGTTTTGAAAGTATTACAAATCCCATCAACCTTTGTCCATCCTCCCCAATCCTCACGAGGATGTAAAGGGGGTCATGGGGGTTATTTATGCCAAGTTTGATCCAGGTCTGTCACTCATACTGGTTACAGTGGTCTGTGAAAGTGGGAGCCAATGAGAAGGCTGTCACATACACCGTCCTTCCTCCGCATACAAACACTGACTTTCATTATATACATAGATTTTGCATAGTTTTAATCTGTGTTTTTTAAAACACATTGTTAGCTGTGTACAATTAAATAAATGTATAAATGAATAAAACTGGATACTGGGTTATCTCCCCTATACCTGACAGCAATTGCAATGGAGCAGCTATAAATCAAAAGAATGGATTTGCTTCCTCCCATGATAACAGATTCACTGGCCACTTCTGCATGCATAAACTCACACCAGTAAACTTATTACTGAAAGTAAGCTGTATAAAATATATGTTCCATTTACTTTCATCTTTGTTAGAAAAGCACATGGGATGACCATGGATACTCAATAGATTCCATCTGTTGTCTTTTTTCCCCTACAAACTTCTGTACTTTTAATTTTTAATATACTTTTTATTGTTAGAAAGTTAAAGCAAGTAAACAGAATTTTCAAGACAGCAGCTGGTTTCATCTTATCTTGCAATTTGGCGTTCTCAAACAACAAAACCAAAGTTCACGTTCCCCACAAATGCTCTCTTCCCTCACACATACATTTATAAACACTGAGCACAGAGACAATATTCTATATTCTAACTAGACAATTTGTTCTAGAAGACAACTTGTGGGTGCCCCCTCCAATTTGAGCTATTGATATTTTCGACTGCTGTCAACAGAAGGACCATTATTTTCAAATTAGGTTCTCTTTTAACAGAGACAGAGAAGAAAGAAAACTCAAGGACTGTAGCATTGCTTGCCTCCTTGTATTGTTTTGTTGTTTATTCATTCAGTTGCTTCTGACTCTTCATGATCTCATGGACCAGCCCAAGCCAGAGCTCCCTGTCAGCTGTCACCACCCCCAGTTCCTTCAAGGTCAAGCCAGTCACTTCAAGGATACCATCCATCCATCTTGCTCTTGGTCGGCCCCTCTTTAATTTATTTATTTATTTACACTATTTATATTCCTCTCTTCTCACTCCGCAGGGGACTCAGGGTGGATTACAATGTACATATACATGGCAAACGTTCAATGCCATAGACACACAACATATGTAGACTAGGCTTGGGCGGTTTCGTTCGTTAATTTCGTAATTCGTTATTAATTCGTATTTAAATTAGCTTACGATCCAATATTGAGCCATGCAGGAATAGTGTGAGGAGTAAATTAGATTCGAAACAATTTTTTCAATTTATTTCGTAATTATTTTAATTATTTCGTAATTATTTCGTAATTATTTCGTAATTATTTTTGCATGTCTGGTGCAAGTTTTATAGTTGTTGTTTGTTTTATCACACCAACAGTCAACAACAGGGAGAGGGATACCTCTCCACCAAAGTCAACATCGACACCGAAATACAACACCGCCTGAGCTCTGCGAGTGCAGCATTTTCCCGAATGAAGCAGAGAGTGTTTGAGGACCGGGACATCCGTAGGGATACCAAGGTGCTTGTCTATAAAGCTATTGTCCTCCCAACCCTGCTCTATGCCTGCGAAACGTGGACTGTCTACAGACATCACATGCAACTCCTGGAACGATTCCATCAGCGCTGCCTCTGGAAAATCCTGCAAATCTCTTGGGAAGACAAGCGGACAAACGTCAGCGTGCTGGAAGAAGCAAAGACCACCAGCATTGAAGCGATGGTCCTCTGCCATCAACTCCGCTGGGCTGGCCACATTGTCCGGATGCCTGACCACCGTCTCCCAAAGCAGTTGCTCTACTCTGAACTTAAGAATGGAAAACGGAATGTTGGTGGACAGGAAAAGAGATTTAAAGATGGGCTCAAAGCCAACCTTAAAAACTCTGGCATAGACACTGAGAACTGGGAAGCCCTGGCCCTTGAGCGCTCCAGCTGGAGGTCAGCTGTGACCAGCAGTGCTGCAGAATTCGAGGAGGCACGAGTGGAGGGCGAAAGAGAGAAATGTGCCAGGAGGAAGGCGCGTCAAGCCAACCCCGACCGGGACCGCCTTCCACCTGGAAACCAATGCCTTCACTGTGGGAGAAGATGCGGGTCAAGAATAGGGCTCCACAGCCACCTACGAATCCACAAGGAAACCCATCATGGAAGACCATCTTACTCGTCCAACGAGGGATCGCCTAAGTAAGTAAGTATAGACAGACAGTCAGAGGCTATTTAACATTCCAAATTTTCTGGCCACCAGGGGAGCTGTTGCTTCACCGTCCATCTGCGACACTGATGAAGTACTTTCCACATTCCCCGCATGCTTTTGCTGGAGATTTTTATGGCCTCGTAAATTTGTTAAATTAGCCTCCCCACATAAGTAGTACATAAATTTCCTACTTGACAAATGCAACTGTCTTTCGGGCTGCAAAGGTTGATAACAAGCTACACAAATTGATTGGAAGCTCACTCTGACCCGTACTGGCTTTGAACTCATGAACTTTCAGTCAGTAGTGATCTTAATGCAGCTGACTCACAGTCAGCTGCGCCACAGTCCCTCTTCCTTTTTCCTTCTATTTTCCCCAGCATCATTCTCTTCTCTAAGCTTTCCTGTCTTCTCATTATGTGGGCAAAGTACATCATCTTTGCCTCTAATATCCTTCCCTCCAGTGAGCAGCCGGGCATTATTTCCTGAAGTATGGACTGGTTTGATCTTCTTGCAGTCCAAGGCACTCTCAGAATTTTCCTCCAACACCACAGTTCTAAAGCTCCTATCTTCCTTCGCTCAGCCTTCCTTATGGTCCAACTCTCACATCCATAGGTTACTATGAGGAATACCATTGCTTTTACTATGTGGATCTTCATTGTCAGTGTGATGTCTCTACTCTTCACTATTTTATTGAGATTGGTCATTGCTCTCCTCCCAAGAAGGAAACGTCTTCTGGCTGCAGTCAGTGTCTGTAGTCATCTTTGCTTCTTGTATTATGATGTCATCTATTACTAACAGTCATGATTTTTTAAAGTACATACATAAATTCTAGATGTAGAAAGAATATTGCAAAATACCTGACCAAGTGTTTTTGATGCAAATACTGTTCTGGTACAGCCGCCCCAGGGGCTCCAGCTTATCTTGCTATTTTTTAATTGCTGCATGTATTTTAAAGTTCTATGCCTTTGCAGTTAGATGGCTTTCCTTACTTTGCATTTATTGGATCTATGGCCTGTCAATTATCGTTAGGTTCCCTGGTCCGCCCCCTTTTGGGTTTTGGAGGGAATAGGAGCCATTTTGGGTCAGTCCACACAGAGAAGCCTTTCATACAGGACATAAAACCAAGAGCTCCTGTAGAAAGCTTTGTCTTCTACAGCTTGGCCGGGGATATACAGCCCCATAGCTTGGCCAGAGAGATGCAGTCTCAGCACAGCTCTTTTGCTGAGGATTTTACAGCCTTACAGCTCCTTTGCTGAGGGAATCCGGTCCCACAACACTTCAGCCAGCCATCACTGAAACCTGAACACCTTCTTTCCCCTGGAAGTCTACAAAGCTCTGCTTGGTAAGGGTCACTCGCGGAAGCCAGAAGCAGTTGGTACCGGGTGTAGGGGCTCCATGCCAACAGAGGCAAAGACAGACTGCCCAGATTAGAAGTTAAGGATTTCCCCATTAGTTAAAATACAGTTATGAAGATAGTGCCTGTTCCCTGTGGACAAGATTGAGAGAGCCAATAGACTATTAAGAAAGCCTTGAAGTACCTGTTTGATTTCAATAATAAAGAACTTTGTTGAACCTTTAAGCAATCTAAAGACTCTGTTTAAGGAAATCCAAAGGCCTTTAATCTGAGGCAGCCCCAGTGTCCCGTTGGGCACGCAGAATTTATGTCCTGTCTACAGTCTTAGGTACAGGCCCAGCGTGCGACAGCACAAATACTAAATGGACAAAGACGTTACACAGATCTGAACTTGAAATGATTTGTTTTGCTCCAAAGTAGCAATTCGTTTGCACCTATATCAACTTTCCTTGGCTTTGTTCTTCATAATGGTTAGTTTTCTATGAGTGACTATGAACTGTCTTAGAGCTTATTAGTATATTTCTTCTGATTTTCTTGTGACTGCTCAGCCTGACCCATGTTCTCCAGCACTTGCTGTTCCTAAGCAAAGGGCAGATAACTTCTTTAAAGTTATAACTTCCATTGTGGAACAGTCACCTCCAGCTGCTCATCATCCTGAGACCGAGATGGAAGAAGGCAGCATACTGGAGCCCCATCTATCTTTCAAAGGAACAAGGAATAATTGATGTCCAAGTAAGGACATCTGAAAATGAAGGTCAGCCTGTTCTAGAGTGGATTTAAATGACCATCTGTAGCCCACTATTTTATTACAAACTTGAGGAGCTCATCTCCTTCCCCCCCCCCCCCCCCGCCCCCATTCCCAGGTCCTTGTATTATAAACCTAATGGCAAAGCCTGTTGTTTTTAAACTTTCATTGATGTGTACCATTTAAGAGAAAATAATATCCTGAAGATCAGGATCAAAATACGAGAAGCAAGCAAGTTGTGCAGGCCTTTTATGCTTCCATTTTTTAAGAAACCGATTTATATGCGAAACAAAACTGTACTTGGGGAAAAAAAGACCTTAAAAAAACTCTGTAATAGAAATAACACATCAAGTCTTCTCTGCCCTGTGGCATTTCCAAACAACACTTTGGTATGTGTTGACCTTAATGAAAATGAAATAAATAACTTGAGACTATAAAACATTTCTCCAACAATTTGTAACATATACTGTGTGGATCTCTTTAGAAAAGGACTGGGTATCCATATTGTATGATTGCACCACATTAAGTGTGATTACTGGTTTTTTTTAGAAGTAAGACATTTGTACCTTGGGAAGTCTGACTTGGCCACAGTGGTCCACGTTCTGGTTACATCCCGTATAGACTACTGCAACGCTCTGTACGTGGGGTTGCCTCTGAAGACTGCCCAGAAGCTGCAATTAGTCCAACGAGCGGCAGCCAGATTACTAACAGGAGCAGGGTACAGGGAGCATACTACTCCTCTGTTGCGCCAGCTCCACTGGCTGCCAATTAGCTTCTAAGCACAATTCAAAGTGCTGGTGTTGACCTATAAATCCCTAAACGACTCCGGCCCAGTTTACCTGTCCGAACGGATTCTCCCCTATGAACCATCAAGGTTGTTAAGATCTTCTGGATGGGCCCTGCTCTCGGTCCCACCACCCTCGCAACTGCGTCTGGTGGGGACGAGGGACAGGGCCCTCTCGGTGGTGGCCCCTCGGCTCTGGAACTCTCTCCCACTGGAGATTAGAACTGCCCCTTCTCTCCTGACTTTTAGAAAGTGGGTGAAAACTTGGCTCTGGAATCTTGCATTTGATGAGTGAGTTAATAACTCTTGACCCCACGGACCGATGGTGATGAATTGTGATTTCATTTGGCCAACTTGGCCTTATGTAATTATATGATTGCTTTTTAATGTATTTTATGTATTAGTGTATTATGGGGTGTGATGTTTAAACTATTGTTCATGAATCTTTGTTGTAAACAGGCCTGAGTCCCTCTCCGGAGGCCGAGAAGACCGTTATATAAAAGTTCTAAATAAATAAATAAATAATTGTAGCTTGCCGAAGGACTTAAATTTCCATACCAGAAAGTTTAGTGCTCTCTCTTGCAGAAGTGCAGAAGAAAATTCTATGCACATCACTGAATTATAAATCCCAAGATTCCATTCAATAGCACAAAAAGAAGAATCAAATTTATATAACTGTGCAGTGTGGAAGCACCCAGTTCTGACTTGTTGCTGCCCCTATCAAAATAGAACTCAAGCGTTACAAAACTGGACAGATATTTAAAGACAGCAGACTTGGGTGGCCACATCATAGACTGCAATTTCCACAAATGCTATTTGGCCATGCTGACTGAGAAATTCTGGGAATTGCAATAATTCAAAGATTTGTAGATTGTGGAATGCAATGGAGAGATGAGCAGTAAATCCAGATGGCTGACACATGGTCAATGGGCTGACTAATCACAGCTCTCTACTCCATTAACCATTACTCCCTATTCCACTAATGATAAGTCAATTGAACAAACCCTTGGACACTAACATGAAATGTTTGCCTATCAGAGGCATGTAACCAATGTATATATCAATCTCATGACTGGGACATGATCATTGAGATGAATTGCATTCTTCTTTTATGCATATATGGAAGTATATGTGGAGATGTGGAAAAGGTAGCTCATGCACATATCCCTTTTCTTATTTCCTTCTGTTGTCCATTTTGGAAGGGTGATAGCTGATTAATGGTAGATGCCTCCCTAAATAAAGATAGTTGACCCTTTCCTTTGTACACTATCATACATGTGACTGTCTAGGAACCTGCTGGTAGGATCTGTAGGTGTAACCTAGGCCTATTCATGCATCTGTCTTTTTATATTAATACACATGTGGGTTTCCAGTACCCCCTTGTGCAGAGTTTCCTATCTCCTAGCAGAAATCTTCTTGGAAAGACAAGCACATGTTCCTTTGGATATTTAGTGGTGCAAGAAAGGAGGAGTCATAAAATCATAGAGTTGGACGAGACCACAAAGGCCATCCAGTCCAACCCCCTGCCATGCATGTAATGACCAGGGAAGAGCATGGGGTATCAGGGCGGCATCTGTCTGCAGCTGGAGAGAAGAGTAAATCTCCAACGTATTTCCAGAAGGTCAACAAGTGCTGTTTTCTCCTAAATTTCGAGATTCAGAAAAAAAATATTTGCCCTTCTCATCTCACACCTACTAAATGGCTTTGGGGCTACAATCCATTACAAAGAATTTGTTTCCCACATGGAGAAGGAGTGTAAAATGTGTTGTACATTCTGTGTATAGATGTAAGATCTTGGCCAATATGTCTAAGCAAGGTTTGAAACCATGTGGCACTCCAGATGTTGTTGAATTCCAAATCCCAGAAATATTAGCAGCCATAGCTAATTGTGAAAAATTCTGGTAACCTCCATCGTATAAAAACAAGATGGCCATATGATTTTCATCTCTACTGTTGGCCATGCTGATTAGCTGGATTCCAGTTGTTTAAGGTCTCAACCATAGCAAACCTGTTTAGTCAATGACTAAATTTTGTATCAGCAAATCAGTAAATCCTACTAGCTGTGTAATTTAGGCCCAAGTGGTTGATCCCTACTAGAATAGGCACATTGAATAAATGAAAGTTACAGAAGCATCTACTTACCAAGTTCCTATTCTATAAGTTTCATGTAGTTATATTTAGGTTACAGTAAATATGAACACAACTGGTACTTACTTAGGTGATCCCTTGTTATCCGAGTAGGATAGTCTTCCAGGATCAGTGTACTGGCGGTGGGTCCGTAGGTGACTGTAGAGCCCTATTCTTGATCTGCATTTTCTCCCGCAGTGAGGGTATTGGTTTCCAGATAGAAGGAGGTCCCAGTCAGGGTTGGCTTGATGTGCCTTCCTCTTGGCACGTTTCTCTCTTTATTTATTTACTTTATTTCTATACCGCTTTTCTCAGCCCTCAGGCGACTCAAAGCGGTGAACAATATCAGTACAAAATATCACAAAACAAGTATAGGGCAATTAAAAACAATTATCACATAAATCATTAACATCAGTATAACAATCATTAGCGCCTCAACAGTAAAATCAGAATCCAGTCTCGTCATCCATTATTCCGTATTCCTATGTTCAATTACACTGTTTAATCAAATACTTGTTCGAACAGCCAGGTCTTCACTTTCCTCCGAAACGCCAGCAGGGAGGGGACCAATCTGATATCTGCAGGCAGGGCGTTCCACAGCCGAGGGGCCACCACTGAGAAGGCCCTGTCTCTCGTCCCCGCCAAGCACGCCTGTGATGCAGGCGGGACCAAGAGCAGGGCCTCCCCAGATGATCTTAGTGTCCTAGTCGGACACTAGTGTCCCATTCATGCCTCTTCAAGTTCTACAGCACTGCTGGTCGCAGCTGACCACCAGCTGGAGCGCTCAAGGGCCAGGGCTTCCCAGTCCCCAGTGTCTATGCCAGAGTTTTTAAGGTTGGCTTTGAGCCCATCTTTAAATCTCTTTTCCTGCCCACCAACATTCCATTTTCCATTCTTGAGTTCAGAGTAGAGGAACTGCTTTGGGAGACAGTGGTCGGGCATCCGGACAATGTGGCCGGTCCAGCGGAGTTGATGGTGGAGGACCATCACTTCAATATATTTGCTTCTTCCAGCACGCTGACATTTGTCCACTTGTCTACCCAAGAGATTTGCAGGATTTTCCAGAGGCAGCACTGATGGAATCGTTCCAGGAGTTGCATGTGATGTCTGTAGACAGTCCACGTCTCACAGGCATATAGCAGGGTTGGAAGGACAACAGCTTTATAAACAAGCACCTTGGTATCCTTACAGGTGTCCCGATCCTCAAACACTCTCTGCTTCATTGGAAAAAAGCTGCACTCACAGAACTCAGGCAGTATTGTATTTCAGTGTCAATTTTGACTGGTATATATTTATGAAAGACAGGTGCAAGATATGTCTGCTAGAGAAAACTGGATATGAAAATAAATTCAAAATTTGGTGTATTGTTTTCTAAAGTAACAGATTAATGTGAAAATTGTATGGAATGAACATATAACTGAATATAACTTAAATTGACAGTAACTAGAAATACACTGATTCATTCATCCCTAATTACAGATACATCAGACTAGCCATCACTCAAAAAACAAGACTACCAGTGAAATCTTAAACCTTCACTGTAGGTATAGTATTTTTATATTCAGTTTCTTGTTTCAAAATGGGAATTAATCCATTCCTGTCCAAATTAATTATATGTACAAAGAAGGCAGAAATTAATTTGAGTTGATTAGAATTTACCAACATTCACTAATTATTTCATACTCAGAATTTGAAATTGTTGCATTGGAGACAAACTGTGAAAGAAAATTCCATTTCATGGAGCATGGCTTTAATAACTTTTCCTCTCCATCCAAATTGCAGTGAATGGGAATACATCAGAGAGAGAGAAATATATTGTTCTAGCATTATACATGGTTACTATAAATACTAGTAGCCATAGCCACAGATTATTATATTATTGGGGGTTTTATTGGACCAGAAATCTATAGTAGAAAGAAAGAAAGAAAGAAAGAAAGAAAGAAAGAAAGAAAGAAAGACCTTTGATTGCTTTATTCTTTAAAATATCTCTTTAGCTTGGCAATTTGTGCCAAATCGGCAATGAATTTCTTGATAATCAGGATAGAAAGTTCTTGAGGTTTTGGTTTATTTATTTATTTGTTGACATTTTCAAGTGCGGGAGGAAAGAAAGCTGACACCGTTCCCCACCTCTAAATATATACGATGTTTTATAATGAGGTATTGTTTTATTATCCATTCTTTCCTTTTGTGACTGAAAAACATGAGATATGTCAAGTATCTTGGTGGAAAAATCGTTCAGAAATGTCAAGCCTGTAATGAAATATTTGGAAGCAGTGGCAGCTTTTTCCTCCTCGACTTTGAACCCAGGGCTCATTCAAGGGAGTATGTTTCAGTATGTGCCAGGTAGTTTCTTGACTGCTAAATTCAGTTTCTGCAAAAAAAAAAAAAAAAAAAAAAAAAATTGACTCATTCCCCGGAGTTGCTTGGAGAGTTTTCCTGAGAGAGTTGGAGAATCTCATTTGGAGGCAAGAGGAGAGCAGGAAGTCATTGAGGTCCTTTCCCCCGAACACAACAGAGATAAATACTGAGCATTCCTCTGGAGATAGGGATGAAAGGCATTATGGGTAAAGGTGCTGTATTCAGGAAAAAGCCAAGAGCACAGATGTGCTGAGCAAAACAGGAGAGGAAAGAAGTGGAACCAAATAAGGATGCAAAGCAGTTGGCAGCTGGGCTCAAGATGCAATGAAATGAACCTCTATGGGAGGAAATCGCTCTTTTTTCTCTGCTGGATATCTCCGAGTGATTCTGTAATGTGAGAATTCCCTACAGGCCATGTTTGTGTAGGTGTGCACACTTACAAACACACACACACTCCTAAAATGCTTGAGACATAGTGCTTGAGATCCACTTAAACGGGAGCTGAAAGCAAGTGCAGTGTGTGGGAAGTGAGACATTTTCCCTGTGTATTTTTCATAGTCCCTTTTAGTTGTGATGCTTTTCATTTTCTTGTTCATGTACAAATCTACTTTCAAGAACTAGGGCAAGTTGACCCTATTGTTAGGGATGATGGAGGTCTGCAGCCCAATGCATTCGAATTTGGGGGAGTCTATTCTAGAACATCATACTAAAGTGAGTTTTGAGTTCACTCTATGGCAGCTCCAACTCCATAATCATGGGTGGCATTGCTGGAGAGGCCTTTGGTAAGGAATGCCTGTGCTGGTATGGCTGTACCAGGAGCTTCAACTTCATTTTCTTTCGATTAAATGTCTGCATGCATTCCAAGGTTTCAGGCATTCTGCAAAGGTGACTTCCCTTGGTTTGCAATTATAGGGCCAATGACCCATCAATCATTGTTAAGTTTTGGTTCTGCCCCTTTCCCCAGGGCCCTGGGAGGAGAGGGAGCCATTTTTCAAAAGGAAATTAAGCTACAGGACGTGGACCAGCTCCACCTGCAGAAAAGCTTCATTTCCTACAGCTTCAGGGGAAACAGCTTCCGGGGAAACAGCTTCCGGGGAGAAAGCTCTGGCTGGGAACTTACAGCCTCTCAGCCTTACAGCATTCAGGGGAAACAGTTTTGCAGACCCAAAGAACTCCAGCTGGAGAATCTACAAAGCCTTGACTGGTAGGTCTACTCAGGACCCAAGAAGCAGTTTGGAACCGGTAGTAGGACCCACATCAGCAAAGTCTAGATAGTAGATTGCCTGGGAGGTTAAAAAGGGGTTTTCCTTTCAAAAGAAAAGAAACAGTTCTCAAAGCCAGTTGCCTGTCCCTTGTGGACAAGATAAAGAAAGCCACCAGTCATTTGTATGATTGTCGTTGAAGATTGAAGAAGTATTTGTTTAATTTGTTCAATAATAAAGGACTTTGTTAAACCTTTCAAGCCTCTAAAGACTCTTCCAGAGGAAAATCCTTAGGGCCTCTCTATCAAGGCACCCTGACTTCCCGCTGGGCACAAAGTGCACATCCTATTCAAAAGACAATTATTACAGGCCCAGCGCGTGACAGCACAATGCCAGTTTGCATTGCTCAAAAGGTTTCTACTATCCTTTCTAGGGTAAGTGTCTTGGGCCTCTGACCTGCACATTTCATGCTTCCTTAACATCCATTTCTACCAAAGTCATGTCTGTCCTCCTCTGATAACCATCTGTGATTGAAACATGCAGAACAGAGGTGAATAATGTGCAACTACAAGGCCTCTGCAATCCTTGATCAATTTTGTGCAGGTGGATGAAGCTCTGATGGAAGAATAGAGCGTACAAGAAGATAAAACTATATGGAAAGGCCACATTGGAAGGAATAATGGAAGAGAATAAAACTTCTGGAAATGAGGAGGGAATGATGGAAGAAGAGGAAATAATCTTTTTTTGTTCCTCTTTCAACTTACTGAGCAAGGAGAAGGTGGGAATCAAAGACAGACAGACAGACTAATGGAATGGCAGAAAGATATGGAGAAAGTGAGTGAAAAATGGGGTGGTGTATCAACCAGAGCACATTGCTTTTGGTTCCAGCTCTTCCCATTGCCAGTCTGTGTTCTCTTAAAGAGGATTGCCGCTGTTTACCTCTTCATGCCATCCTTCCTGATGAGAATGGGAAAATACCATTTCCAGAGTTAGTACAAACTTGAGGTTAAAGGAGTGAGCAAGGAATTGATATTTAATCTTAATTCCTGTATGAAGTAACATTTGGGCCAATCATAGCCAATCAGCCCAATCCAGGATAAAATAAATAATATCGGAGACAGCCACTCTGACTATAGGATGCAGAGGTAGTGGTAGCTGCTCCACAGGTTTAGCGACAATCCATGAAGACGAGATTGAGATGAAATCTATCTCCATTAGGGTGCTTTTCTTTCACTTGAATGCCTTGGATAGTTGTATGAACAAGATTCACAACTCTTTGTGTTCCAATTAATATCAGATTTTAATAGGCTAGGACAATAGATTTCCGCTATACCTGCAGATGAGTCCTAGGGAGCTCAGGTGCTGAGTGCTTGCAAAGAGAAAGTGGGCTTGTTGAATTGCCATTTCTCCATGTCTTGAAGGCATAGACCTTTTTGCAGGGAGCATGAAAGGGCAGTGGTAATGAGGACACCCTTGTCCCATTTCTCGGAGACAAAGCTGGGCCTGGTATAAGGATCTGACAGGAAGACTGTCATCTCTGGAAGTAATTGCTCCCCCTTTCCCCAAGCGATGGAAGGTGTGAAATACCTTTTGAAGGGTCAGTTTCCTGTAGAGGAGTGAAAGAGCATTAGACAGGTATGACATTTTCCTTCAAAAGAGACAGAAAAACCCCTGACTTATTTACCAACTGATATGCTTCAAAAGAGTAACAGGGATGCAACAATATTGGTCCCAGAAAAACATCAAATAATGAGTGGGGCGAATATCTCCCAATTTGTCCCCAAATCCAGCACTTTCCATTAGTGTTTGATCTCCTTTGCCTTTTCAGAACTTTGAAAAACTTGGCAGATGATTTACTCCCCCAACTCTCCAAGTTATAATGATTAATATTTCAAAAGTAACTTTTCAAAACAGCCATATGGAGTTTGAGAGGAACACATGGGGTGTGCATAAAGGATTTGCTTTTGAACTGTGGTGTTGGAGGAAAGTTCTGAGAGTGCCTTGGACCGCAAGAAGATCCAACCAGTCCATACTTCAGGAAATAAAGCCCAACTGCTCATTGGAGGGAAGGATAGTAGAGGCAAAGATGAAGTACTTTGGCCACATCATGAGAAGAAAGGAAAGCTTAGAGAAGACAATGATGCTGGGGAAAATGGAAGGAAAAAGGACCAAGGGCAAGGTGGATGGATGGTTTCCTTGAAGCAACTGGCTTGACTCTGAAGGAGCTGGGGGTGGTGACGGTTGACAGGGAACTCTGGTGTGATCTGCTCTACGAGGTCACAAAAAGTCAATGCGACTGAATAAACAACAACAAAATTTTTCTACCCTCTATTTGGGGAAATTGAAGTGAGTCAGGGAGGGCTTTTGACTTAATTTCTCCATTTGTTTTTTTAGGGATGGGGTAGAAAAGTGTCATTTTTAGGCTGCCGTGTATTCAGGGTCTAACTTTGTATTGTATTATATTTCAAGTGTCTTTTTAATGCTGTGTTAAACTTGTTAAACTTGTTTTTAACTTGCTATTCTTAAATTTAAAAAATTAGTTAAATTTTGCCACTGATGGTAGCATCTACAGCAACTGCGTTGGCAGCTTTGTGGAGTAGATGACAACTACTATCAAACAACAAAAAGGACAATGGCTGATGGAGAATATTAAGAGAATATTCAGTACATTCTAACATTTAGGAGAGGAAAAGGTCCCATCAATTTTCTCAGTGGGGGAAAAATGTCTTCTGAGAAATTTCAGCTCCACTCTGACCCACACCTCCCACCACTCATATAATGACATGTGTAGTGTGAGCAGAATGTTCCTCCCCAAACCTTTCAATTAGGTCAGAATTGTCTTACTGTTAATATTAGTGTTAGGGGACGTCAAATCTAGCTATGCAGATCTGGTGACAGATGCCTTAATGACACCCCATTCAGATTAATATAGAACACTGTTTAGAGTTTTTGGAAACTGTTCAGCAACTTCAGTGGGTCCAAAATTCAACAGCTAGTTTGCTGACTAGTGACCTCATCACATGAGGTACTTGTTGGCAGCATGTGCCAGTTTGTCAATACTTTTCAAATGGAGCCCGCTGGCTGCCATCTCGCAATGTAGAGCAACTTCAGGCAGAGCTCAGTCACAAAAGTATTGTGCCACGGTAGAAATACAGGAGGCTCCCCTTGTTGCATTGGATCAATGGCGAGAAGCCGGGAGGCTGACATTTTCCCCCATGGCATGAAGTGACAGATGAATCAGGCAATGCAGGGTCTGGGGTGGTGGTGTACATTGCCACATTTCCCATGTTGAGGTCTGATGAGGTCATAGGACTGGCCATGTAACCTCCTTTGCTAAAATATCACCATTGGGTGGCAATCTATTTCTGGCAGGATTCAAAATGCTGGTCATGACCTTTAAAGTTCTACATGGCTAGATTACATGGTGAGGAGGGCCATGTGAGCTAGCTTGGGTGTGATCCTGGATTCATTGCTGAGCCTGGAACCCCAGGTTTCGGTGGTTACCAGGGGAGCATTTGCACAGTTAAAACTTATGCACCAGCTGTGCCCGTACCTTGGAAAGTCTGACTTGGCCATGGTAGTCCATGCTCTGGTTATATCCCATATAGACTACTGCAACATGCTCTATGTGGGGTTGCCTTTAAAGACGCTGTGGAAGCTTCAACTAGTCCAATGAACGACAACCAGGTTGCTAACAAGAGCAGCCCTCAGGGAGCATACAACCCTCTTGTTGTGCCAGCTCCACTGGCTGCCGGTTTGCTACTGGGCCCAACTCAAAGTGCTGGCTTTTGTCTTTAAAGCCCTAAATGGTTCTGGCCCAACTTACCTGTCCGAACGCATCTCCCCTTACGAACCATCGAGGACCCTGAGATCATCTGGGGAGGTCCTGCTCTCAGTCCCGCCTTCAACACAAGTACGTCTGGTGGGGATGAGAGACAGGGCCTTCTCAGTGGTGGCCCATTGGCTATGGAACGCCCTCCTTAGGGAGTTCAGATTGGCTCCTTCCCTACTAACGTTTTGGAGGCAAGTTAAAACATTGTTGTTTGAGCAAGTATTCACAAATGCAGAGTAAACGGCATAGGAAATTGAATGACTTGACGATGGATTTGGACAATATTTGATAATAAGGAGACGCTAATGATGTTATTAATGTTGTTTTATACTGTTTTAATGCTTTAACTTGTTTTATGATATTATGTGTACTGTTTTGTTGGAAACTGCCTTGAGTCGCCGATTGGCTGAGAAAGGCGGTATAAAAATACAGCAAACAAACAAACTAATAAATAAATAAATAAATTTATACTATCTGAAATACAATTTCTGCCTATTTAAACTTGCCATCATCATATATTCATTTGGGGACAATCTTCCCATTGACTACTCCCTAGTTATGGAACTCCCTTCATGGGAATTTAGGTTCCTTCCCTCCATGCTCTCTTTCCACCAACAAGCAAAGACCTTTCTTATTTTGTCAGGTCTTAAGTCTTTATTTTGTTGCAATAGGGACAGCTTTTAATGAGGAATATTATCTTAGTGACATAGAAACACAATAGGTTTAAAATGTTTTTTGAAACTGTTTGCCACTTGTGTGTGAAGTTTGTGTGTTTTAAAATGGAACTTTATTTACTTCTTTTTAAAATGCGTCAATTTTAAATGTATTTCAACTTCAGTGGTTGTGAGTTACCTTGAATCCTATCCATGAGAAAGACAAGGTATTAATTAGATAGATAGATAGATAGATAGATAGATAGATAGATAGATAGATGATGGATAGAGTGATACAACTGGTTAATTGCAATTTATTTATTTATTTACTTCATTTATATACTGCTTTTCTCACCCCAGTGGTTTCCAACATATTCACGGCAAAATTCAATGCCTTACAAAACATGAAAACCTAACATATAAACAACAGTAACATAAAACTATCCATTCAATCATAAAATGTAACTACATTAAAACATTGAAACATGGGATTAAAAACACAATCCAGAAGCATGATCCAGGCCATTCCAATATCAAACAACAATTGCACATAATCCATATTCATTTCTTGCCCTGCTTACTGCCCAAATGCTTGGTTCCACAGCCATGTTTTTGCTTTTTTCTGAAGGCCAAGAGGGAGGGCACTGATCTAATTTCATTGGGAAGAATGCTCCATAGACGGGAGGCCACCACTGAGAAGGCTCTGTCTCTCATCCCCACCAGTCGTGCCTGCGAAGTTTGCTTCCATATAGCACCTGCAATGCCATATGGAAGCAAACTTAGAGTGAAGGCAAGACTTCCAGCCCTCACTCTGGAACCAGAAAGATAAACAAAACTGATATCATGAAGTGGCTTATGAATGTCAGTATATGACAACCCTCCCCCCCCTCCCTCTTTTTAGAACCTGCATCATACATTATTTTCAGTGTGTGGGAAAAGGTGGCTTACACTCAGTGAATGTATGGTCTGATGGGTAAATGCATGAAATAGTTCAAAGTTGTAACAAACACAAAATTTATCCTCTTTTCCCTTTAGACAGAGGCAGTCATCACTCTCACTACACTTTTCTAATGAATGGAAACAACAACATACATGGGTTTAATATCTTCCTGTGGCCACTAATTACTTGCTTAATGACTTTTGATTGCCTGCTCTCCTCCAATCAATTAGGAGGCTCTCACATGCTTGAAAGAGAAGACCTCTCAGGACAGAGCCGGACCGTATCTCTAATTGTAAGAGCAGGTCAGGAAAATGCTTGAAATCACCCTTGTGATACTTCAGCCTTCCTGTAAAATCTGTGGTACCCATATTAATGCACCTTAGCAACGTGCTCAATTTCTTAATTGCTGCTGACATCTTCATCAAGTTGTCCACAGTGAAGTCTGTATTATTTTCCTGAGAGGCTACAATTAATTCAGAAGCCATCAGGGTGTGTGAATAGTTTAATTGTTCCTCCCAGTGTGCATTCCCTTGCACTTGTCTATGTTGAATAACATTGTCGAACATCACACAATTACAGTGCATAACTTTGTTAGCCCTCCCCTTGGGTTGCTCTCAAACCTCCCATGATTTGAGCAACTAAAATATATGCATCTCCTTAGAAAGCTGTTCTCTCCTCCTCCTCCCATCTCCCTTAATATTAGCTGACTAAAGATTTATTTTATCGGGAAATAAGTGTATTGGGAACTGGTATGCTAACTACAAATTAGTTATTTGATGTCTCAGGAGGAGGAGACTACCCACCCAAAAGTTAGTTCAGTTTTTTTTCTCCTCCCCTTTCCGGCCTTCACAACTATTTGAAACTGGAGGTGGCTGTGGACCTGGGTTGCAGTGAGTTTTCTGGGCTGTATGGCCATGTTCCAGAAGCATTCTCTCCTGATGTTTTGCCCACATCTATGACAGGCATCCTCAGAGGTTGTGAGGATGTGGGTTATAACGACAACGAGTAGTAAGATTTAATTAATTTGTAGACAGGGAAATATATAAAATAATCCCAACGCTGCTCAGCCAAAATTATAACGCTCTCACCATCAGCACACAACACACACAAGGCACCTCCTTAAAAATTTATGTGAACAAACGTGCTGTTCACCCAAAAATATAATGCTGTCAAAAGGAAGAGGGAGTATGGTTGCTGAACCAACTGTATATTTAAATATCTCTTTATTTTAATTGTTGAAATATATCCCACTGATTATACTATTATCAGGGGAGATTAAACCAGAGAAGAGGGTGAGACACTTGGTATTTTTTTAAAAAGGTAGGAACTGGGAAACACTAGAACTGAGAGACTTAAAAGGATTCTTCAAATGGATTCCGCTGCCACCATTTCAATAATATCCAGGCTGAGGTAATATTGAGAGTTTGTTCTGTAACACACACTGTGCCACTATGGTTTCTCAGAGGCTGCTGTGAAGCTGACTTTAGTAATATTTTGACCACAATGGTATTCACACTGAGGCTGGTATAAGTTGAATAAAATAACAAAAATGTTTATTGAACAGGCTTGAAATATTCAGGTACAAATGCTTAATGGTTTCAGTAAAATACTGGCATAAAAAGCTTATGGTTGCAGTAGAGTCAAAATCTTAAAATCTTCTGGGTTACAAGTCTTCAAAGTTCCACCACAGAAAATTACTTCAGGAAATGAATCTCTGAAAGTAACTCCCAAAAATTCCCCTTAGGAATCTAGCCCAAAAATACCCCGAACTAGACTTCCTTAGGAATTGAACAGTCCACTAACGGGGTACTGCTCAACAACAGTATTCTATCTATCTCCTAAATAGCTACTCTGAATACTTCACAAATGACTGACCCACTATTCTTCTCTAAACTCAAACTTGCTCTCACTAACACCAACACTACTTCTCTCTTTAACACCCAAACTCCAACTCACTAACTGGGACTTCAAGTCCCTGATTAAAAGGACACTTTTTTCCTTTAGACTACTTAGGCTCCACCCCATCTTTCTAGCCAATACTAGCCCTCTTATTTTCCCTCTAAGACTTCAACATGCCCCCTTCAAGGCAAACCTAACTAAAATGGCTTCTCCCTGTCTCCCTTTTCTGAAATGGATGCTGTGGCTTCGCCTGGCCCACTCTCTTTAGGCTTCAAGCAGCCAGCTAAAGTAAGGGATTCATTACATGAGTGAACTGTCAGGAGAGAATGCTTCTGGAACATGGCCATATTGCCCAGAAACCTCACAGCAACCCAGTGATTCAGGCCATGAAAGTCTTCAACAACACATTGGCTATGGATCCCTTTATTTTCTACCTGAAAACTGACAAATTTATTGGTGTCAAATCTATGCTTGGGGTGGTCTACATCAGAGGAAGTGTCACAATCCCTTAGGGGATGGTCCATCTATGCAAGAAATAGAATAGGTCCCTAAAATAAGGAACTATATCTAAATGATCCCAAAGCCAACATTTAGGTCTAAAAAGCTTTGGCCAAGGACATAACATAACATGGGCTTGGGAGGAGAGGGTGACATCTAAATGTATAACATGTTAACAAAAGCATTGTCTGTGCTGTCATGTATTGCAGTTTTAAAATGCAGCTTAACTGCATAGAACTGCATTGAGTCTACATTATCATATAAGGCAGTCCAGTGCAGTGAAACTGCATCACATGGCAATGTAGATGGGACCACAGAGAAAGAATGAATGCTTTAACTGCTTCAAACCAGCCTTCTTTGATTTGACTGACTTAGATACTAGGATTTTCTAGGTCAAGCAGATACAAGAGAAAAGATTGTTCTTATGTCTTTAAGCATTCTTTAAAAACAGGTATCATCACTTTTCTACCCTTTCACAACAAGGTTCACTTTTCAGATTGCCACAGCTATGACAACTAGAGGCATACAGTTATTCTTTCCATCTGGGCCCCTTAATGTTTGAAATACTTCCAAAAGCTTTTTTGGAATTTGAGGGACACAATATACCAAATATATAATATTCTTTCTGAGAACGAAAGTACATCAATAATAAATTAAACAACTTTTCATGATAACCCATAGTAAGCTACTTGAAGAAGAACTTTCATTCTGCCTCCACTCCTCTTGCAGATACTAACAAGTAAATACACTAGATGAAATAAGTCTTATTCCTCACTAAGGGTAAACAAGATTGCAACCTTAATTAATCATATATGATTATGGGGCAATTTGCTATTTTCACTGGTACAAGCAGGTGTATATTTTTTATTTGTGTTACATTTTCTCTAAATTTCAAGGAGGAGGTTAAGGATATTACTCCTTCTTGTGTACACACATACTGCATTTTATTCTTAACCACAATTATGTGAAATGAGATAGCTACTAGCCCAGTTCCTCTCTCCACACTGTTGTTGGTTTTAATTTAGGGAGCTGTTTTCAGGACCATGGACAGCTGCCAATGACCAATTGCTTCAGTGATGATGGAGCGGGAATACATATAAGGATCTGTAGCACTAATCCACAATTCCTGAGCTACAGCTTCTCACTAGAGCAGTGGTACTTAACCTGTGGGTCCCCAGATGTTTTGGCTTTCAACTCCCAGAAATCCTAACAGCTGGTAAATTGGCTGGGATTTCTGGGAGTTGTAGGCCAAAACACCTGGGGACCCACAGGTTGAGAACCACTGCACTACAGGAAATTTCCTAACTGAGCACCAGACTGGCCTGAAGATTTGTCTTTTGCCATTCTGGTTATTCCAATTTGGCATATATGTGGTAATATGGTTGTAACTCAATCTTTTGACCACAAAGGACAGGCATTCCTATGAGTCTCCCTCCCCCCCCCCCACTACTTCTTTATGTTTCCTGGGTTTCTAACACTAGCATCAAGGATCTTGAGTAGTTTGTCTGTCTCACACATTGAGAGACGCTCTGCCTTCTTCCACCTGAAGGTTATGGCCATCACAAATGAGTTTTAGATATGCCTAAAATATTTGTCTTTTATATTAATCACAGATGTCATTATGCTGTTTCACCAAATCTCAAAAGGAGCTGGGGTTTTAATACACTACAAGGTAAATACAAATCCACAGTGTGATGTGGCAATATACAATTCTGGACTGAATCAACAAGACTATATTGCACAGACTCATGGAAATAATAGTGTCACCCTAATTTACATTGGTCAGACCTCGGCTGGAATATTGCACCCACTTTTGAGCACCACAGAACAATAAAAATAATGGCAAGCTAGAAGATATCCAAAGAAGAGTGATCAAGATGGTTAAAAGTCCTGGAAACATCACCTTATGAGGAACAGTTTAGGAATCTGGATATGTTTAGCTTGGGGAAGAGAAGATTGAGATATAATTGTAATCATATATAAATATTTGAGAGGACAGAAAATGTAGAAGATGGAGCAAGATTGTTTTCTGCTGCTCCGCACTGCTGCTCTAAATGTTAGGAAGGCTTTGGGTACATTTACTGCAGAATTAATGCAGCATGACACCCCTTTTAATTGCATGGCTCAATACTACAGAATCACAAGAGTTGTAGGAGCCCCCGGTGGCACAATGGGTTAAACCCTTGTACCAGCAGGACTGCAGACTGACAGGTTGCAGGTTTGAATCCAAGGAGTGCGTAGATGAGCTCCCTCTGTCAGCTCTGGCTCCCCATGCGCGGATATGAGAGAAGCTTCCCACAAGGATGGTAAAATATCAAAAACATCTGTGTGTTCCCTGGGCAATGTCCTTGCAGACAGCCAATTCTCTCACATCAGAAGTGACTTGCAGTTTCTCAAGTCACTCCTGATATGAGAAAAAAAAACCTGAGCATTGTAAACTTACATGGTCTTTAACCATCTCGGCAAAAGAGTGATGGTGCCTCACCAAACTACAACTCCCAAAATTCCATTGCACTAATGCATGGAAGTTAAAATATTGTCAACTGCATTAATTTTACAGTGTAAATGCACAAGTCTTGATGGTAAGTGCTGTTTGACAGTGGAATAGACTGCCTCAGGCTCCTTCTACACTGCCCTATATCCTAGGACCTGATCCCAGATTATCTGATTTGAACTGGATTATATGTGTCCACGCTTTCATATAATCCAGTTCAAAGAGGTAATCTGTATTTTATATGACAGTGTAAAAGGGGCCTCAGATGGTCATAGGAGCTCTTTCTTTGGAAGTGTTTTAAAAGATGAATATTTTTCAAGAGCGCTTTAACTGTCCATTTGAGCATAGCATGTGCTGGACTAGATTGTCTATGCATCCTCTTCCAATTGTATGATTTGATGTTTACATGCTGACATAGTTAAAGAGATTCAGGTGTTTCCTCCCTTGCCATCACACTGCAGTATATATGTATTTCTTTCTAATTTCTCTTCTTCCTGCCTTTGTCCCAATGGCATTCTTTTCCTTCACATCTAACCTCCCTCTTCCCCAGAGCTTCTGTGTATTTAGATGAAAGCACCAAGCCCCTTTGCCTCAGCCTCAGCTCTTGACTCTTTCCTTTCGAATGTTACATCTCCTGCTGAGTAATGAGCAGGTAGAACCTGCTGAGTTGGAGAGAGAGAGGCTTATCACCCATCCCAAAACAGACCCTCCTTGCCCTCAGAGAAAATGAGGGTAGGGTGTTAGGATCAAAGGAAAAAACGGGAACAGAAAGACAGAGGAGGATGGAGGGTGCCTGTTCTCAACGTGTAAGATACACATAATGAACAGTTGCTTTAAGACAGCTGCTCTTCATGGAAATCTTTTTTTACCCAGGAAAACAGAAATGACATTAATGCAAGCTATGTTTTGAAGCCCTTAGTTTTACTTTGGGTGGATTCATGCAGTCAGATACACAGCTGCCATCCAATATGGCTCCTCTTGTCAAGGTAATATTGATCCTTTTAAAAAGTATCTTTATGATTTTTATTGTAATTGTTATTATTGTCATCTACATTCAAATGGTTTTTGGCAAGATTTATTTTCCACGAAAGGGATGTTGTCATGAATGACTTTTCAATGACTTTGAAGCATAGGTTCTCTTTATTGCCATTTCCAGTGTGAGAGGGTATATCAGATTACAGAAAACATTTAGACAAAGAATGACATTGGACATACAGACATACAAATTCTATGCAACTACACTGGATTTACAATTACACTGGTTAACAAACAAACAAAGGGGAATTACATTTTCACTCAACATTGACACACATGTACACACATTCATCCACATGCATCCAAAATATTACCATATCCTTTTCTCCCTTCACTATCCATAGGTACACCTTCTCTCTCCTTCCCATGGAGCAGAGCATGGCGGGTGAACCAGACTTCTCAGGTTGGTCGCAATTTGAGCATTATTAGACTGAGTCTTTTACAGGAAAATTCTGTTGAAGTAGTCCCAAAGTTGTAAATTAATAATAGATGACTTCCATCCTGGCTCCATCTCAGTTTCCTGGCCAGATGTTGATCTTCTTGATTGGTGTTGATCTTATGTTGACTTCCTTCTTAACATAAGGAATGTTGCAAACATTTCCTTAACTTGAAAGAACCATTGTCAATGCACATTGAATTTCTTGTGACAATGTCACACCGCCTTCCTGAAGTCGAGAGAGTATAACATGCCTGAGGACATAAAGTGGAAACTTGAATCTTGGTCTCTCAGAGCCCCAGTTGAATACTTCAACTCTTACTTCATTGCACTGGACTATGACATCAGAAAACCAGGATCCACATCTTTACTCAGCATTGGAAAGTCATCATATGACCCTGGGCAAGTCAAGCTCTCTCAGCCTAAGAGAAAGACAATGGTAAACCTCCTCTGAATAAATCTTGCCAAAAAGATTCTAAGTCAGTGTTTCTCAACATTTGCAACCCCTCAAATACACTTCCTCATGTTGTGCTGACCCCCAATCATAAAATTATTTTTGTTGCTGCTTCATAACTGGAATTTTGCTGCTGTTATGAAATGCAATGTAAATATCGGATTTGCAGTTTGGATTTCATTTACTGGACCAAATATTTATTTATTTATTCATTTACCACATATATACCACCCCTCTCAGCCCAGAGGCGACTTGGCATAAATAGACCAATATGCCCAAATTTGAATACTGGTGGGGTTGCCGGGGGGGGGGGATGAGTTGTATTTGCTGGGGTTTATAGTTAACCAACAATCAAATAGCATTCTGAACTTGGCACACAGAACTCCCATGACCAACAGAAAATACTGGAAGGGTTTGGTGGGTACTGATCTTGAGTTTTGGAGTTATAGTTCACCTCCATGCAGAGAACACTGTGGACTCAAACAATGATGGATCTGGACCAAATTCGGCACAAATACTCAATATGCCCAAATGTGAACACTGGTGGAGTCTGGGGAAAATTGACCTTGACACTTGAGAGTTGAGGTTGCTGGGATTGATAGTTCAACTACAATCAAAGAGCATTTTGAACTCCACCAGTGATAGAATTGGGCCAAACTTCCAATACAGAACCCCCATGACTAACAGAAAATCCCACATTATCTGAGTGTGAACTCAGAAAACCCAGTTCAAAGCAGATATTGTGGGATTTTCTGCCTTGATATTCTGGAATATAGAGTTGTATGGAGAGCCCTGACTCTGATCTTGATATTCCTGCATCTCCCGGAATCCTTGACCCCTTCTAAGTAGAAGGAATTCTGTTTGGATCTTTTTGGAAATTTTTAGATTGAGGGAGCTTGAAGGCAAATCACAACAACAAAAAAGTGGTTGAATTTATAAAACTACTAGAAGTCTACTAATAGGAAAGATCAGGATCGTTCTACTGTCAACGTAACCCTGTACTACTTCAAATTTGCCATTCCAAAGACTGGAGACAAAATCACTTGTTTTTGTGTAGTTCTAATGAAATATTTTCTTTTAAAAACACTGTAAAACTGAGGAGAAATATAAATTCAACTGACAAGCCAGATTAATGGTCAATTTTACAGAAATGCCACCATACAGAATGGAATGTTTAGAACGGCAATCCTTTCTCCATGTTGCACTGAGCACATGGGATGATGGCAGAGTTGATCACAGGGATATAAAAGCCTTGCTTGTTTTATTTTCACCTACGAGAACAAGGAATGGTTTCCCCCCTTCTTTCCTTGCCCAGGATAGCAAGATATTTTCTATTGATCTCAACATTTGCATTTGAAGGAACAAATTCGTGAAAATTTTAGCCTGAAAATTGATAGTGACATATGGATACGTACATGTCTCCTTTATTTGAACGAGTCACAAGAGTGTATTTTGTAATATACTTTAAAGCTTTATTAACAAGGAAAAAGACTTATTTGAATTAATGAGATGATCTATGTATTGCTTTAATGTTAGACAATCAATTTAGTGGGTCTGCTATAGCTGGGATGAAAGAATAGGATTCAGAAATTATGTAGGCAAGATTCAATAGGATCTTGGCTACAACTGCTGAACTGCTCTCACCGATATTCCCAGCCAATCACTGATCAGTTGGTGAGCTGCTTTCTAGTTTATTACATCGGCTAATATGGTGATATTTATGATAGATATAAGCAGGCACAAATAATAAATGGAACATTTTGTGTGTGTGTGTGTCAGGAGCAACTTGAGAAACTGCAAGCACTTCTGGTATGAGAGAATTGGCCATCTGCAAGGACGTTGTCCAGGGGACATTTATTTATTTATTTATTTCGCATCCTTCTCAACCCCCGAGGGGGGACTCAGAGCGGCTTACAAAGGCATAATTTGATGCCAGCATAAACATAACAATGGATAAAACATGTAAACAGCAATTATAACAATTAAGACAGTCAGTTTATACATAAATAAAAACAATCTAATACTCAGCGTTCGCCATCTCAGAGTCCGTAATTCATTCCACATTGTCAAATACTATCGATTCTGGTCATCATTGTCCTTATCTAACCGCCAGATTGCCCGAAAGCCTGGTCCCACAACCATGTTTTTAATTTCCTTCTGAAAGAGAGGAGGGATGTCGATGACCTAATTTCCCCGGGAGTGAATTCCACAGGTGAGGGGCCACCACTGAGAAGGCCCTGCTCCTCCTCCCCACCAACCTCACTTGTGATAGAGGTGGGGTCGAGAGCAGGGCCTCCCCAGAAGATCTCAAACTCCGAGGTGGGACGTAGAGGGAGATGCGTTTGGACAGATACGCTGGGCCGGAGCCGTATAGGGTTTTGTAGGTCAAAACCAGCACTTTGAATTGTGCTCGGAACTGGATCGGCAGCCAGTGGAGCTGACACAACAGAGGGGTGGTATGCTCCCTGTATGACGCTCCGGTGACTAATCTGGCTGCCGCCCGCTGGACTAATTGAAGTTTCCAAACAGTCTTCAAAGGCAACCCCACGTAGAGTGCGTTGCAGTAATCTATTCGGGATGTAACAAGATCTTCTTCTGAGATGCCCAGATATTTTTGATGTTTTACCATCCTTGTGGGAGGCTTCTCTCATGTCCCCACATGGGGAGCTGGAGCTGACAGAGGGAGCTCATCCACACTCTCCCTGGATTCGAATCTCCAACTTGTTGGTCTTCAGTCCTGCCGGCACAAGGGTTTCTCCCATTGTGCCAGGTGGCTCCAATGGAGCATTGATAACACATTACACAACAACAGTTATTTCCATGAAACAAAAAATAGCTGGAATTCAGTCATGGACAATGTCAACCAGCTAATGTAGAGCCCAGTCTCCTGTTTTTGTTGTTGTATGCCCATATATAAGGGAAATTCTAGACTGCCCATTACTATCAGCAACCCCCCCTGGTCAAAAACAAGGCAAGGTGACTGGCTTTGACTAATATACTGTGTAAATACCAGCAATGCCATTTCCTTCTCCCCAATTTCCTCTTGTTTGGCTCTTGGCAGCAGAAATGGATCAAAAGGGGGAAAAGAACATAAGATTTTCCGTATTACAAATGGATTACATTACTATTCAGTAAAGAACAGGGGAAAATTCCTTTTGAAAATGAAATGTGCAGAAAGGAAATTATTTGCCCACCCTCCCTTAAAAACCCCCAACAACAACCAAACTTCAATATGTTTTAAGTCTGGCCTATGCCTGAACTGGGAGTAACAATGGTGGTGAAATAGTTTACTAAATTTCCCCTGGGGCGAAATCAGCATCTTTATATTTTTCTTTCCAATGAGAAACATTACACTATGCTAAAACTTCTTTTGGTAGTTATTATTCAATAAGCGTCAGTCATCCAAAAGCCCCCAGAGGAGTGTTCTCTATTTCATATCTTACAGCTCTTGGTCTTCTGGGTATGCAGATGTTAGGTTTGTTTTTAGACTCAAAGAAAGTTGCAGATTTGGGGAAGGGGAGCTGTATATTTAGCAATCATATGTGCTTTTCTAATTGAAGGATCTAAAGCTAAAAGCTGGCTGCTTCTGTAATCCTCATGAGAATTTATGATTAGACATTTTTTATTCTCTTGTTGACAAAAAACAATGGGGTGGATTATGCAGCCATGGTAGCCATCTGCTTCAAATGGGGAGGAAGCAGGTCACAGGCAACTGTGTTCAGAGAATCAATAATGAGTGCATTCCTGCAGTGGCAAGAATGACTTTGTGGCAGTAAGCCCACTCTAGGTTTAAGGCCATCTTTCTTTTCTGGGCAGAAAATGCCATGTTATGTGCAAAAGAATGAACATTTTGTGCGTGTATTTATTTATTTATTTATTTATTTATTTATTTGACTTGTATACTGCTACTCCCAATTTGGCTCAGAGCGGTTTACAGCTGTAGATTAAAACAATACAATTAACTTTAAAATACAATAAAACAAGAACAGACATAGTCCCGAGTTATTCACCCATCAAAAGTTTGTTGGAAGAGAAAGGTTTTACAGGCTTTCCGAAAAGCAAGTAGGTCTCGGATAGCTGTTGTAGAACTGGGGTGATACGACACCTCACCGGCACCCTGGCGGGAAGATGATCCACCGCATTTTGCACCAGCTTCAGTTTCCAGATCACTGACAAAGGAAGGCCAATGTAGAGGGCGTTACAGTAGTCAAGCCTCGAGATGACCGTCGCCTGGATCACCGTAGGCAGGTCGTTCCTAGATAGGTAGGGAGCCAGTCGCCTAGCCTGACGCAGATGGAAAAACGCAGATCTGCTCATAGCAGAGACCTGGGCCTCCATTGTGAGCAGAAGGTCCAATAAGACACCAAGGGTTTTTCCAGAAGGTGACGGACATAGTGTCTCGCCATCCAGGGTAGGCAGCTGGATTTCCCTCCCACCCGGACGGCCCAGCCAAAGGATCTCCATCTTCGCTGGATTCACCCTCAACCGGCTGGCACGCAACCATCCAGTAACGGCCTCAAGGACTGATGGAAATTTTTGGGTACAGAGTCCGGCTGGCCCTCCATCCTCAGAATGAGCTGAGTGTCATCAGCGTACTGGTGGCACTCAAGCCCAAAGCTCCGCACCAGTCGGGCAAGTGGTCGCATATAGATGTTAAATAATAGAGGAAAAAGGATAGCTCCCTGTGGGACCCCGCAAGTTAGCGGAGATCTCTCGGAAACCATCCCTCCCCTCGCCACACGCTGTCCCCGATTCTGGAGGAAGGAGGACGCCCATTTAAGGGGTATCCGCCTAACCCCAGTCATGGCTAGGCGGTGGGTCAGTAGATTGTGATCAAATGTTGCTGTGAGGTCCAGTAACATGAGCAGTGCTGATCCGCCTTGATCCATCTGAAGATACATTTGAAGATCCCCATGGAAGTATAGCATAGAACACATTAAAAGTATTTTCCCAACTCCAAAGCACTCTAAGAACAAAGAATAAAATCCCTTTTTGCATGGAATAGGAAACTGGAGGAAACTGGAGGTTTGATTTTGGCCCAGCAGTGGGGAGAAATTCCAGAATTAAAAAAGCTCTTGTTATAGGATCAGAAGTTGCTCAGGGGAAAAAAAAAGTTCAAACAAGTCTCCCCATGCTCCAGTCAACAGCAGCAATTTTGCAAGAGCAATTATGAGAACTGGATTCTTCACAGGATGTGTACAGGCTCCCAAATTCTGCATATATTTTGTCTCATTTGATTAGCTTTTGATGTCCTGATTGCTGCAGTTTTAAGAAGCTGAAGTTAAGAAAGGAGCAGGAGGTGACAGGAAACGTTAGCACTTCAGTCTGTGCACGGGGCTAATGAATTGTGTGGTGCAGTGCAAATTAATTTAAGGAAACCTGCCTGGCTTAAAAGTGAGATTCCAAATCTGCTAATAGCTTGTCAAAACAGAGCTGGAGGAAATCAACGTGAGAGCTGAAAACAGTTTCCGACTTTTTAAAAACAAACCCTTTGAGCACAGGCTCTCCCCTTCTGTGCACAAGCACTCTTTCCACCTGCCCCCAAAATCTGGCTAGCGTTAAAAGAAAACTCAAGAAGGGGTTTCTGAAGCTCCTGTCACAAAATCAAGATGGATTGGAAGTCTCTTTTTGAGTTCTTCGAGCCACAGCCAAATGCTTGTGGCTGGGATCCTATCAGTAGAACCGGTAAATGCATAAAGTAGTGGCATATAGAAAATGAGGTAAGTTTGTTTTCTTTTCCAATCAATAGATTCAAATTACAAACATCTGAGTTACAAACATCATACTTACAAATGATTCATCATTTGGAATATGGCTGAGACAATAGGAAGTGAAAGAAATCTACCCCTCAGAAGGGAAATCCACTCCTGGAAGAGTTATTATCATAGAGAAAGGGGTCTCTACTGATACTTTATCACCAATCCTTGTTTCCACAACAAGTCAAATTTTCAAAACCCAATTATTGCAGGGACAGAAAGTGACATGTAATCTTCTGAACAAGACATAGACAGCAAAACGAATATCATAGGGATATTAATCCTTCTCTATGCTATCCAAATCTAATATACGCAGGGGCGGCTCAACCCATTACGCAAAGTAAGCATTTGCAGTATAGTTGATTTTGCCCAGGGGCGCTCTTGAGGCGCTCTTGGGGGGAAATAGACCTTGACATATGTGAGTTGTAGTTACTGGGATGTATAGTTCACCTACAATCAAAGAGCATTCCGAACTCCACCAATGATGGAATTGAACCAAACATGGCACACAGAACTCCCACGACGAACAGAATATATATATAAGTGATTGGTTGGGGGGTGGGGGGACCAAAATACTGTTTGCTGACCGTTGAAAATTACCTAGGGCTGCCTCTGAATATATGTATATTTGGTTGGAGTTACACTTAAAAAAAGAGGAGCCCCCGGTAGTGCAGCGGGTTATACCATTGAGCTGCTGAACTTGCTTACCGAAAGGTCACAGGTTGAAATCTTAGGAGCGGTGTGAGCTCCCGCTGTTAACCCCAGCTTCTGCCAACCTAGCAGTTCAAAACATGCAAATGTGAGTAGATTAATAGGTACAGCTCCAGCAGGAAGGTAACGGTGCACCATGCAGTCATGCCAGCCACATGACCTTGGAGGTTTCTATGGACAACGCTGGCTTTTCAGCGTAGAAATGGAGATGAGCATCAATCGCCAGAGTTGGACATGGCTGGACTTAATGTCAGGGGAAAACCTGTACCTTTGTTGTTATTCATTCGTTCAGTTGCTTCCGACTCTTCGTGACCTCATGGACCAGTTCACGCCAGAGCTCCCTGTCGGCCGTCACCACTCCCAGCTCCTTCAAGGTCAAACCAGTCACTTCAAGGATACCATCCATCCATCTTGCCCTTGGTCAGCCCCTCTTCCTTTTTCCTTCCATTTCCCCAAGCATCATTGTCTTCTCTAAGCTTTCCTGTCTTCTCATTATGTGGCCAAAGTACTTCAACTTTGTCTCTAATATCCTTCCCTCCAGTGAGCAGTCGGGCTTTGTTTCCTGAAGTATGGACTGGTTGGATCTTCTCGTGGTCCAAGGCACTCTCAAAACTTTCCTCCAACACCACCGTTCAAAAGCGTCTATCTTCCTTTGCTCAGCCTTCCCTTTGGTCCATAGGTGACTAGGGGGAATACCACTGCTTTAACTATGCGGATCTTTGTTGCCAGTGTGATGTCTCTGTACCTTTACTTTCACTTAAAAAATGTACCTGTTCCGATGTAGATACAAATTCAATTTCAGAACAAACCTACAGAACCTATCTTGCCCGAAACTTGGTGATTGCCTGTACAAGAAAAGGGAACATTAGGAAGATTTTCTTGACAAAAAAATACTTCAGAATCATCTTTTCAGAGTGATTAGTTGTGTATTACTGCATAGAGAAGATGGGACTAAATGATTGTTGAATAATAGAATCATAGAGTTGGAAGATACCTCATGGGCCATCCAGTCCCATCCCTTGCAGGAAATTTGCATTCAAAGCACTCCCGACAGAGGTCCTATTAAACTTTATGAGTCTATTCTGTGAAGCAAAAGTGAAGTGGAGAGAAGATTCCAAGGAGCAGAAAAGTAAGCCATAAACGTAGCATTTTTGAAAGGCAATTTCATATGTTTCTTCCTCATTTTAATCCAACATCTTTAACTCATATTTCAATTCATGACTGTGGAAGACAAAACTATTGGGCAGTTAAATAATGCTTATTTGCTGATAGAATTATAGACCTGATAAAGAGAAAGCTGCAACCAAAGCATGCCAGACATCTGAAGCAGAAAACATAATTATTGATTGTGGTTTTTAAAATGATATGTAATACTGCAGTGTATTGAATGGTTCAGAATACAGGCAGAGTATCCTTTATCTGGAAATCTGAAATTCCAAAATGTTCCAAAGTCCAAAATTGCCCACATGGGAGGTGTTTGAAAATAATACAGAGAAGTCTCTTGCATTTTGGACCTTGCTATTAAGTATTTATCTATATCTATATCTATACACACACAGGGACCACCAAACATGAATCAAGGAACATGAAAGGCACTGCAGACTAATTCAACCAGAGAAGTCAGCCATAGCAGAGCACCTGATGAACCAACCTGGACACAGCATATTATTTGAAAACACAGAAATGCTGGACCACTCTCACAACCATCATGTCAGACTACACAGAGAAGCCATTGAAATCCACAACCATTTGGACAATTTCAACAGAAAAGAGAAAACCTATATATAACATTATATGAACAAAATCTGGCTAGCATTATTTAAAAAACTCTAAAATCGGGACAATAAATAAAGGGCAGAAAATAAGAGCAGCACTCAAAAAACAGGGGAATTCCAGATAGCAAACAATCAGGGCCAGCTAAACCTCCAAACAAAGGATTCCCCCAGGTAGGAAGTAGCCAGACTTTGAAGCTGCAAGGCCATTCAATGCTAATCAAGGTAGCCAATTGCAACATTCATACCTCCCTCAAACAGACAAGAGTTCTTTTTCCCACCCTGGACATTCCACAAACCTCACTTGTCTAGTTTACAACAGACCTCACAACCTATATGCCCGCCATAGATGTGGGTGAAACATCTGGAGAGAATGGTTCTGGAACATGGCCATACAGCCTGGAAAACTCACAGCAACCCAGTGACTCTGGCTGTGAAAGCCTTTAAGAACAGAGAGAGAGAGAGAGAGAGAGAGAGAGAGAAATGCTTGGCATACTTCCTATGGGAAATGGAATGGGATTAATTAAAGATGAATCTCAAAAAATCAGAGCAACCAAATGAAGCGAATTATTAATTCTTGAATTTCAAAATTAGTTGTTTCAACACTGAACATTGCATAATATAAGAATGAGGAGAAGGTGGTGGTGATGGTGTGGAGGAGGAGATGATGATGATGGCATTAATCAACTAGGTCAACTGTCTAGGGGATTTGGGGATTGCAATCTAAAAAGTAACTTCATGAAGGTCTGTGCAGATCATGACTACTTTGACTGTCTCTTTCAGAAAGGCTGTTGAGTGAAGTCAGGATTTCTAGTACCCGTACTGACCGAAACTGTTTCACTTTTGAACTTTAGAGAGCCGTGATTCTATATGGCTTTAACATATGGCAACCTTGCAAATGAGAGATCTCCAAGAACTCCTGACATCCCCAGTCCAGGGCCATGGCTTGCTAGAGTGAGTCAATGCACCTGTAATGCATTCTTCATCTTTTCCTATTACCTTCCACTTTATAAAGCATGGTTATATTTCCCAATGGGTCATGACGTTTCACAATTTTCTCAACATACAACATCATTACTACTGATAGGAAGTATTTCTTAGGTCTGATAGGAAACACAGTATAAAATGAATTTAAAAAGCAATTCTGATTGATTTCCCTTCCATCTTTGGAGTTTATCAAACAGAGTTCGGGTGGGCATAATAAAATAATAAAACTTTATATACCGCTCTGTCTCCCCGAAGGGGACTCAGGGCGCTTTCCAATTAACATCACCGAAACATACAAAGTAAACAGTATTACATAAAAGTAACAAAACAACATAAGCATAAAATGATCACAATAACACATGTATATTAAAGATCATCCTGCCTATTCAGAGCAATTAAAAAGCCGGGCCAAGGCTAGTGAAAACTTAAAATATGAGGGGGCTGGGAATTAAGTACAGTGCTATAACAGGCTAACGGCAATAGCAGGTATGGGTTTGTGGCAGGTCATTTCCAGGGCCTATTAGAGGGTAATAGGTAAGAGTGCAAGGCCATATTCAACAATGGTTGGGATGGATTAGAACTGGTCATTCTCAAAGGCTTGTTGAAACCACCAGGTCTTCAAGCACTTACAAAAGGAGGGGAGGGATGGGGCCTGTCTTATTTCCCTTGGAAGGGCGGTCCAGAGGTGGGGGGCCACCATTGAGAAGGCCCTCTCTCTTGTCCCCACTAACTGTACTTGTGACAATTGTGGGAGTGAAAGGAGTGCCTCCCCGGAAGATTTTAGAGTTTGCACCGGTTCATAGAAGGAGATGCGATTGCGGAGATAGGAGGGGCCCGAACCGTCTGTGACGGTGCGAGTGGTGCCACCTATGTATAGAACTGTTAGTTGTATGACTTAAACTGTTGTATCATGCTTAATCCTGCCCCTTTTTACTCTGCTTATGTATAGTTGTATGGATTGGTTGCTTGTAGCTGTCAATCAGTACCATTTGGCTCCACCTCTTCCTGCAAGAGGGGAGAGCTTCCTTTTTCTTCTTCATTCTGCCATCAGACTTCCTGCAACAAGGACGTGAGTAAGAGACTTGATTCTAAAGGACCCTGATTTAAGTTACCTCTTAGCACCAGTTCTGAGGTTTTTTACCCCTGGGACTCATGCTTTATGTCCAGATCATCCTGGACAATTATTGAGGAGACCCAGGCGCCTTCAAGACGGTTCTTTTGGCACCAAAGGAAGATCCTGAATCTTCAAAACATAGGCCATCTGAGCTGGGGTTGTGGTTTGCTCCGGCATTCACAGCCATTGAGGAAAGAGGAAACTTGGTGAGGCTTCTCAGCTTCAAACCCCTTGGACCCAGGACTGATTGAGACTGTAATGTATGTTTTCCTTCACCCCTCTAAAGTTTTCCAGCTCATTGCTTTGAAGAAATGACTTAGTGATAAATAAAACTTATTTTGAGCTATTTATATCGTTTTGGGTTTTTGGGAGTTCCAGTTTCTTATAGGAGGGCAAGAAGCAATCCCCTGGGGGAAAGATGCCACGTCCATCCCTCCTTTATTAAGAATAATAGCCCCCAGGCGCGACGGCACACCGTCCTCTTCAGTTGTGTATTCCTGAATGGCAAGGGTTGGATTAGATTGCCCTTGTGGTCCTCCTTAAATCTGACTGTATGATTCTCTGAAAAACAATGCATTTCTCTTCTTCTTTATTATGACATGATTTAAACAAATGATTGGGGTCTACTATCAAGAAATGATTTACCCTGATGACTATATTCCCATTGGGACACTGCATTTTATATAGGAAATCAGTACAGTGAGGTTTTTTATTTTTATTTTTTGGAGTCAGCTCCTGTATTTGTCATCTCTGAGATTTAAAGCTATCTTGGAAAGCTTTTGCTAAAAAAATAATAACATTTTATGTACCGATGTTACTTACGTTCCCCTTTGCCGCATCCCTCTGCATCTGCAAGCCTCAAATCCTCATGACGGCCATTGAGACGTTCAAAATGTCGTTTTATTTCCCCCTGACATCTTTATTTCCCTCAACTACCCAGGTTATGTGCCAGTAGCTGTGCTTTGCGATGAAGGAAAATGCTTCTCTAAAATATAGCTTTGAAGTCCATTTATTATTATTCACTGTGGAGTTTTCCTGGAGAATGTTAACTCCCCTCTGCACTTTCACAAGGGGAAGAGCATCGAGTGCTAAAGTTCCAGCGATGTTTCAGCTCCTGTGTTATATAACGAGGACATGCAGGCATGAATGCCTTTGTCCCCACCATTACAACTGTAACAGGAATATGAGAGTTTTGCTTTGATTACATTTCACAGCCATTGGTTCAGCAACCTCTGGCCTGTTCCAATTCAGTGTTACTATTCAGGCAATTTAAAGTTGTTGTCTGGCGGTCGGAACTCAAAGGTTTAGGTTTTTTTTAAAGATTGTTGATTTCCTCCCACATACCATTTTGTGAAGGAAATTACCATTAAGTCAAACTGGAGGATTCTTGGAAAAACAACAAGAAGTTTTAGTTTTGGGTAAGAATGGATCACCATATTCATTTCATTTCATCCAATCTTTGGGATCTTTTTTTTTAAAGGAAGAAAGGTTATTGAAGGCTGATTAAAAAGACCGACTGGCAGTTATTTCGAGTTTATATGGAAAAAGAGAACATTAATAATTTAGCCAGGATATTTGGTTAAAGTCTTTGCCAACAAAAGATATACCCGAGGAGGAAAGGCCTAAAATAATGATACTGCAAGAAGAATGAGATACCCAGGATGGGGAGAGCTTGGAAGTACAACTATTGTCATTATTGTATACTTTTTTAAAAAATTATTATCTTCTTTCTTCTCCTCTCTTACTTTTCTCCAACATTTTTTTTGTTCTCCCACTTTACATGTAAAACAACTTATCTTTTTCTTTCTTTTTTTTAAATATCTTATTTTAATTCAATAAAATATTATTTAAAAAAATAAAATAAAATGTTGTTGAAGGCTTTCATGACCAGAATCACTGGGTTGCTGCCATTCATTTTCCAGTCCTAATTCAAGTTACAGGTTCTTACCTACAAAGCCCTAAACGGTTTGGGACCTGCCTACCTGCGTGACCGCATTTCAGTGTACGAACCCACACGATCTCTTCGTTCATCTGGAGAGTCCCTACTCACGATTCCACCTACATCGCAAGCGCGATTGGTGGGGATGAGGGATAGGGCTTTCTCGGTGGTGGCCCCTCAACTCTGGAACTCTCTCCCTAAGGACATCAGGCAAGCCCCATCGCTGGCAATTTTTAGGAGGAGCTTGAAAATGTGGTTGTTCCAGTGTGCCTTCCCAGAATAAGGAAACTCCAAGCATTTTGTCCCAATGCACTTTATCAGAGATTTAGGATATCTGCATACCCATCCCTCTCCAAACACCCACCCTTTCTCCTAGTCATGTCCAGCACTTTTTAATTTTAATTATTACATTTGGCCCTGCCATGGTTTTTAAATTGTGTCATTGTGTGTTGTTAATGTTATTGTTAACAGACCTCACAACCTTTGAGGATGCCTGCCACAGATGCAGGTGAAACGTCAGGAGAGAATGCTTCTGGAACATGGCCAGACAGCCCGAAAAACTCACAGTAACCCAAAAAATGGTTAGTTTCAGAAGGGGAGGTAGTGATTGTAATCTACATTTCTGAGGAAAAAAAACTGGCAAACCACCTCTGAATATTCCTTGCTTTAAAACAGTTTCTCAAACTGTGCTCCTTCAGATATTTTGTACTTCCTAACAGATGGTAAACTGGCTGGGATTTCTAGAAGCTGAAGTTCAAAATACCTAGAGGAGCATAATTTCAGAAACACTGCTTTTAAAAATTCCTATGAAATGCATGAGGTCACCATAATTTGAGAAGCAGCATGAAGGCACAGACATATCCTAACTTTAGCACTAAAGTCCTTATTCATCTTCCATGCCAAGTTCAGAAGTTTACAGCTATGTTCAGTTTGGAGAAGTTCATTCTATACTTGCCTGATATCTAGCTATTAAAGTTAAAGAGCTTGTCAGTGTAAATAAAGGAGAGGAGGGGGAAAGGACGAGGAGGAAGCACCGATAAATTTGCCAGTCTTGTTGGCTTTAGTTTGGAAAACTTCAAGAAAATAAATTAATATATACCCATAATCTATAGTTAGTTTCAATTTGAGTAGAGATATTGATTAATATGTACTTAACTACTGTGCTGGTACGGCTGTACCAGGAGCTCCAAATTTATTTACTTTGTATTGAGTGTTTGCTTACAGTCCAGGGTTTCAGGGACTCTGCAGAAAGGTGGCTTCCTTCCTTTGCCCTTCATTGGTAGGACAAGTCACCTGTCCATCATCGTTAAGTTTTGGTCCCACCCCTTGTTCAGGGCAATTGGGAAGGGAAGGGAGCCATTTTTTTAGTTAGTCTCGCACAAGGAAGCTATACTATAGGATGCAGACCAGCTCGTCCCGTAGGAAAAGCTTCATTTCTCAATAACCACCAGGGTTACAGAAATTCCAACAGAAACAGAAGGAAAGAAGCATCCAGGAAAACTGAAATTTACTGAACTTAGCTGAAATATCTTGAAGCCTCAGCCGGTAAGGTCTGCTCGATACCCAGATGCGCATGGATTCTGTAGCAGCACCCACATCAATGAGACATAGATAAGAAGCAGCCTGGGAGAGGTTAAAAAGAGGGTTTCCTACAGAAAAGGTTTAGTTAATCAAAGTCAGGTGCCAGTCCATTGAAGACTAGTCTAAGAAAGCCTTGAAGTGTTGTTTGAAGTATTGAAGATTTGTTGTCTGTTCCATAATAAAGACTTTGTTGTATCATTAAAGACTCTAAAGACCATTACTTCAGAGAAATCCTTGAGAACCTCTCTTTGAGGCGTCCCTGGCTTCTAGCTGGGCTAAAGTATACGTCCTATAGTAAAGTACAGCTATTACAGGCCCAGCGCTCGACAGACCTACTGCTTACTTATTAAGGCAATCCCTCATTGCCCGAGGATGATGGTCCTCCAACTCTAGTGCCTTGGTGGTGGATCCTTAGGTGGCTGTGGAGCCCTATTCTTGATCCGCATCTTCTCCTGCAGTAAGGACTTCAGTTTCCAGATGGAAGGTGGTCCCGGTCAGGTTGGCTTGACATGCTTTCCTCTTGGCATGTTTCTCCCTTTCACTCTCCATTTATTTATTTATTTATTTATTTATTTATTTATTTATTTACAGTATTTATATACTGCTTTTCTCACTCCTAGGGGGACTCAAAGTGTTTTACACATAGATGATGGCAAAAATTCAATGCCTTATAACTACAAGAGTAAAACCACAATTTAAACATAAATCATATTAAAAACAGTACATCACCAAATATCAAAAGAGTTATTAAAACCATAAAACAATCTCATCAGTTGAGTCACCGTTCCAGTCCCACTAAAAGCTGCATACATCTATTGTCCGAAGGCCTGGTCCCAGAACCATGATTTAATTTTTTTAAAGGTCATGCATCTTTGAATTTTGCAGCACTGTTGGTCACAGCTGACCTCCAGTTAAAGCACTCAAGGGCCAGGGCTTCCCAGTTGTCGGTGTCTATGCCACAGTTTTTAAAGTTGGCTTTAAGCCCATCTTTAAATCTCTTTTCTTGTCCACTAACATTATGTTTCCAGTTTTTGTGTTGGGAGTATAGTAACTGCTTTGGGAGATGGTGATCTGGCATTCAGGGAATGTGGCCAGTCCAGCAGAGTTGATGACATAGGAGCATCACTTCAGTGCTGGTGGTCTTTGGTTCTTCCAGCACATGGACATTTGTCTGCCTGTCTCCCCAAGAGATTTGCAGTATTTTTCAGAGGCAACACTGATGGAACCATCTCAGGAGTGGAGTGTGATGTCTGTAGACAGTCCACGTTTCTCAGGCATATACAGTAGCAGGGTTGGAAGGACAATAGCTTTATAAACAAGCACCTGTATATACTTTATATACTTGAGAATAAACCAACCTGAATATAAATTGAGGCACCTAATTTTCCCACAGAAGACTGGTAAAACTTATTGACTTGAGTATAAGCCGAGAGTGGGAAATGCAGTAGCCACTGGCAAATTTCAAAAATAAAAATAGATACCAATAAAATTACATTATTGGGGAACCAGTAGGTTAAATGTTTTTGAATATTTAGTATATTGAATTACCCATATACTTGAGTATATGCCGACCCAAATAATAAATAATAAACTTTTATTTATACCCCACTAACATCTCCCGAAGGACTCGGTGCGGCTTACAAGAGGCCGAGGCCCAACACACCAATAAAACAACAGCATAACAAATACAAAAATAAATAAACTCATAAACTCATAAAAACAAAACAATAAACATTAAAAGACTAGCAGTAAACATTAGGCAATAACACCACAATAAAACTAAGGTCAGGCCAAATGTAATGATTAAAAATTTTAAAAATGCTGGACATGATAGGTAAAATGGATAGGTTTTTGGAGATATGTGCGGTGTGCAGACAATCTTAAATCTCTAGTAAAGTGCATTTGGGACATGATGTTTGGAGTTTCCTATTTTGGGAAGGCACACTGGAACAACCATGTCTTCAAGCTCTTCCTAAAGACTGCCAACATTGGGGCTTGTCTGATGTCCTTGGGGAGAGAGTTCCAGAGTCGGGGCCACCACGGAGAAGGCCCTGTCCCTTGTCCCCACCAATCGTGCTTGCGACGCAGGTGGGATCGTGAGCAGGGCGTCTCCAGATGATCGGAGAGATCATGTGGGTTCATATACGGAGATGCGGTCATGCAGGTAGGCGGGTCCCAACCCGTTTAGGGCTTTGTAGGTAAGCACCTGCACCTTGTATTGGGACCAGAAAATGAACGGCAGCCAATGGAGCTCCTTAAACAGGAGGATTGACCTCTCCCTGTAAGGAGCACCAGTTAACAACCTGGCTGCCGCTCATTGGACCCAAATATAAGGTAACACGAATATAAGCCAACCAGGACCCTAACTCGAGTATAAGCCGGGGGGGGGGGGGGCTATTTCACCCCTAAAAAGGGGCTGAAAAACTTGGCTTATACTTAGAGTATATACAGTATGTGTTGTCTTATCGTTCCACAGTTGATTCAGTGAGCCTGTTCTTCGGCTATATAAACCATTTACAAAGAGGTAGCTTTCCCTAGTGTGGATCCTGTATTTTTAAAAGAGTGACTGCATGGTGGAAATCTAACTGGTGAATATTTCTATTATTCATTTCTCTGTGGTGGAAACCATGTCAGCTCTTGAAAGAACAAGTTTCCTACTTTCAAAAAATAAATTAAATATATATCCCAGACACATCAGGAGGGTGTCTGTCTCGCTGCTGTACTGGAAATACAAAACAAAATCCCTGTGTATTTAATAGCACACGGAGATTATAATTAAATCCCAAAATAAACAAAATCTTAAATTAGAATTGTAATTAAGATCACAATCCTAAAATACTTGCCAGGATATGAATCTCATTTAAGTCCACTTGCAAGGAAAGAAGATCAGGAATCCATTTTCATATTAAATTTTGCACGCGGGCAGCTAAAATTTCTATAAGACATCATTGCTAGAAACGTGCTGAAGTACATGTTGTTGAAGTTGAACTTCTATCATTACTTACCCCATCACTTTTAAGACGACTGGGATAGGTAGTCCAACATCATCTGGTGAGAAGTCACATAATTCACTTCACTTCACTTTCACTTCACTTTATTTCTTAATTTGTCGCTCTCCACCAAGGTGCTCCGAGCGACTTACAATTTAAAATAGCATTTCACAATATAAAAACATTCAACATAAAAACATTCAACAGTGACTATTTGGCAAATTTGATCTGATTACTTAAATGCACAACCAAACAGCCAAGTCTTGAGCGCTTTTACAAAAGGTCGCAACTCCGACATTGCTCTAACATATGGAGGCAATGAGTTCCACAGAATTGGAGCATAGGTCGAAAAAGCTCTACACCTTGTAGCTTCCAAGTGTACCTCCCTAGGGTCTGGTATGTATAGGAGATTTTCCTGGGTGGATCGAGGTAACCACTGATGGAAAAAAGGAATGAGGCGGTCCCTAAGATATAAAGGTCCTTGGCCATTTTGAGCTCTAAATGTCAGGATCATATCTTGTAAGAGATCCGATGTTCTATTGGTAGCCAATGCAGTTGTTGCAGAATCGGTGTCATATGGGATCTTATAGATCAGTGGTTCTCAACCTTCCTAATGCTGCGACCCCTTAGTACAGTTCCTCACGTTGTGGTGATCCCCAACCATAACATTTTCATTGCTACTTCGTAACTGTAATTTTGCTACCGTTATGAATCGTAATGTAAATATCTGATATGCAAGATGTATTTTCAAATCCCAAATACCCAATATGCCCAAATTTGAATACTGGTGGGGTTGTGTGGGGGGGGGGGGATTGATTTTGTCATTTGGGAGCTGTAGTGGCTGGGATTTATAGTTCACCTACAATCAAAGAGCATTCTGAACACCACCAATGATGAAATTGAACCAAATTTGGTACACAGAACTCCCATGACCAAGAGAAAACACTGGGAGGATCTGGTGGACATTGACCTTGAATTTTTGGAGTTGTAGTTCACCTACATCCAGAGAGCACTGTGGACTCAAACAGTGATGGATCTGGACCAAACTTGGCACGAATATTCAATATGCTGAAATGTGAACACTGGAGGAGTTTGAGAAAAATAGACCTTAACATTTGGGAGTTGTAGTTGCTGGGATTTATAGTTCACCTACAATGAAATAACATTCTGAACCCCACCAACGATAGAATTGGACCAAACTTCCCACACAGAACCCATGACCAACAAAAAATACTATGTTTTCTGATGGTCTTTGGCGACCCCTCTGACACCCCTCGTGACCCCCACAGGGGTCCCGACCCCCAGGTTGAGAAACACTGTTATAGATGATCCCGCTAGCAGCCTGGCCACCGCATTTTGGACCATCCGAATCTTCTGGGTTGTTGACTTCGGAAGGCCGGCATATAATGCGTTGTAATAGTCCAACCTCGTGGTGACTGTTGCGTGGATTACCGTTGCCAATGCTTCTACTGAAAGGTAGGATGCCAATTTCCTTGCCTGACGAAGATGAAAAAAAAGGTCTGCTTACTTATGGCAGTGATCAAGGCCTCCATCACCAGCAGTGAGTCCAACACAACCCCAAGGCTTTTAACAGTGGCAGACGGAACCAGAACTTCCCCATCAAAAGCAAGCAGAGACTGGGTTAATTCTGGTGGCTGACTGGGCCAGAGTATCTCTGTTTTTGCAGGATTCACTTTTCGTCTGCTCGCTCTCAGCCAACTCATCACTGCTTCCAAACACAGCTTAAAGTTCTCAGGAATTGCAGTTGACCCAGGTTTGAGATGCAAGAGTAGCTGGGTGTCATCTGCATACTGGTAGCACTCTATGCTAAAGCTCCGCACCAGTCCAGCAAGTGGCCGGACGTAGATGTTAAATAACAGGGGCAAAAGGATAGCACCCTGGGGAACTCCACCACAAAAGCAGGAGCTCTCAGAGCTTTGGCCTAACCACTCCACCCTCTGTCTCCGATCCTGGAGAAATGAATTGAACCATTTAAGGGCTAAACCTCGTACACCAGACATAGCCAATCAATGAATTAGCAAGTCATGGTCCACGGTGTCGAATGCAGCTGTGAGGTCCAAGAGTGCCAATAGGCTGAACCGCCTTGGTCTAACTGATGACTAATTTCGTCAGTAATAGCTGCCAAGACAGTCTCTGTCCCATGACCTGAACAAAAGCCTGATTGAAAGGCATCCAAACCCATCAACAGCTCCAAGGAGTTGTTGATGATGCTCCTTAAGGGATCTCGTAGTCCCTCCCAGCACTCCTTAACCAACCGGGAGGGGCAAGGATCGAGAGAGCAGGTAGTTGGTCTTGCTGCAGCTAGAGTCTTTTCCAGGTCTTATCCTTGATTTTGATTTCACATGATTCTCATGGCCAGGATCTATCTGATTGATTTTATAATAGTGCCATGTTTGTTTGTTTTTAATTTTCATTCTGAATCTCTCCTTGGCTTATCTTCTTACATGTGCCATTTCTCTCTATTTTTCCCAGTAGATAGCAAAAGAAAGAGGATTCAGGGGGGAGAGAAAATGCAATATTAAAAAATGGATGTAAAAGGATGTTCCATTCACAGATTGCCCCATCTATAATTGGACACGACACAAAGGACACCAATATCTCCTACCCCACTCTTTCAGAGAACTATGGTTGGGAACTCACTCTCTAGAATGTAAATCCATCATCACATGGAGTAGATTTTAAGGGAGACCATTACTAAAACTTTGAGTAATGTAGGTTGGCCCTGATTCAACTAGCTCCCTTTAAAAAAAAATACATGCTTTCAGTCTAACTCTGCAGGGGAAAATCAGTACTAGGATGTTGTTGAACACTGAAGAATTTAATGCCTAAACTCCTCAGCGAACCCTAATTTTGTAAATGCCTAGTTGATGGCTTACCAGGGTGCCTTGTAGCTAATCTCCTATGCAGCTGCAGTGTTAATGGGCCAAGCACATTATCACACATTTGCCTGTTAGAGACTGTAATGCCCAGATGAATTGCGGCATAGGTACGTGTGTGTGTGAGCATGGGCATGTTTAGTACTGATAGAGGAATTGAGGAAACATGGCCACAGGTTGGCAGGTGGCTGTTAGGATAGTGTTGCAGTGTGTCTCCTTGGTTATCATTCTCCCCGCAGCTGCAGCATCCCCACATCCTTGACTCAGGGGATGAATGGGGAAGGATGAGAGCGCATTAGTGGGCAGAGTCTTCCTTGTACATTCATTTGGGAAGAATAATCAGTGGAGTGTTCTCATTCAAGTCCCGAACCATAGGACTGATAAGATGGTTCAAACAAAACAAAATAACTCAACAAAACCAACCGCAATGTATTATGTGCACAGTTGTATTCACAATTCCATAGGAGTTGTAGCCCTTGTAATCTCAGTCAATTCTTCTTCAGAATATTTATTTATTTATTCACTGTATTTGTATACCGCCCTTCTCAGCCAATCGGCAATTCAAGGTCGTTATACATAAAACATAATCCTTGAATGAATGAAATTTACACATGTGTGACTGGATGTGTGTATGTATGTGCATATGTGTGTATATATATAGGTAAAGGTTTCCCCTTCACATTAAGTCTAGTTGTGTCCGACTCTGGGAGGTAGTGCACATCTCCATTTCTAAGCTAAAAAGCTGGCGTTGTCCGTAGATGCCTCCAAGGTCATGACTGCATGGAATGACGCTACTTTCCCACTGGAGAGGTACCTACTGATCTCATATTTGCGTGTTTTCAAATTGCTAGATTGGTAGAAGCTGGGGCTAACAGTGAGAGCTCACCCTCCTCTCTGGGTTTGAACTGCCGACCTTTTGGTTAGCAAGTTCAGCAGCTCAGCAGTTTAACACACTGCACCACTGGTGGCTCTACACATACACACTGTACTGACAATTCAACATTGGAATAAATAGATTTATCTTATTTAGGACTAGCTAAGAGGATTCTGACTATAGACTCCTTCTATTTGAGTATCACTGAAATAGGTCAATTAATAATTGACCTATTTCAGTGATACTCAAATAGAAGGAGTCTATAGATTAAAACATTAAACAATATAAAACAGCACAAAACAATAAAAACAACATCATTAGCATCTCATTATTATCAAGCATTGTCCAGTTCCACTGTCAAATCATTCAATTTCCTATATTAGCTACTCTGCATTTGTAAACGCTTGCTCAAACAGCCATGTTTTAACTTGCCTCCAAAATGTTAAGAGGGAGGGAGCATATATGATCTCCCTAGGGAGGGCGTTCCATAGCTGAGGGGCCACCACTGAGAAGGCCCTGTCTCTCATCCCCGCCAAACGTACTTGTGACAAAGGCAGGACCGAAAGCAGGGACTCCCCAGATGATCCTAAAGTCCTCAATGGTTTGTAAGGGGAGATATGTTCAGATGGGTAAGTTGGGCCAGAACCGTTTAGGGCTTTATAGGCCAAAGCCTATAAAGTCTAGGCTTTTTACAGCTCCCTACCTCAGCCTTAAAAGATAGCCTTGGGCTCGTTTCATGCCACACAATAGAATCATAGAGTTGGAAGAGACCTCATGGGCCATCCAGTCCAACCCCCTGCCAAGAAGCAGGAAAATTGCATTCAAAGCACCCCGGATAGATGGCCATCCAGCCTCTGTTTAAAAGCTTCCAAAAAAGGAGCCTCCACCACACTCCGGGGCAGAGAGTTCCACTGCTGAATGGCTCTCAGGGGAAGTTTTTCCTAATGTTCAGGTGGCATCTCCTTTCCTATTGAACTACATTTCCAGTTTGAATGCCAGGATGCCAGCCTATGGAATATTTAACATTCTTAGTCAGATGCCTCTGCTATCTCATCAAACTACAAATCTTAGGATTCTGTAGGCAGCACCTAAGTCAGTTAATGTGAAATTATAGTGCTACATTTATACAATGTGAAAGGGTCCCCTGGTTTGCTGGTGTCCTGCAAAATGCCTTTCATCGAGAATCTGATCTTCTTTCCTCCAGACAATTTAACTTTATAAGCTTATTCACAGTTTTGAGTAAGTGAAAATGGTTCAGGAATGGGTTTCAACCCACAAGTCTGTCCAGAACCCTGAGAAAGAAAATGCAGGTTGCACCCAATGTTATTCTGTTGCTAATGAAAGACAATGGGTTATTTAATGCTTTCTCCCAACAAATGTTTCCTTACACTTAAATAGATAAATAAAATAATAAATGCTGATTTCATAAGAGAGGGATGAGTGTCAATTAATGCAATCAGCTGTAATGAGGAAAGGGAAAAGGGCTCCGAAGCAGAATATTCTTGTTTGGATTTGTTTCTGTGCCAAGTCACAAAACAACATACTTGAGTGAATTCTTTCCTGGTGTGTATAGACACAGTCCATTAAAAAGTCAGCTGCTTTGCAGCACTTTACACAAGGCTCTTGTTTGGCTAACTGTCACATGCTGGAGCTGGGCCAGAAGTGTTCTATTCTAAGCTTTCCCCCAGCACTTTGGGACTAGTGAAATGTACTTTCAAGATCTCTCCCCTCTTGCTTTTTATGAGATGGCAGAGGTTTGGTGAGTTTTCCCTTTAGCTTTTAATCCTTGTTTCACTGCTTGTAACAGCTGTGAGAGTTTACCACAGCCCTTTTCTGGAATATTTCTGAGGCAAAATGGCCATAGGAACAAGGGAAAATCGAAGGACCAGATCCCATTATATCTGGGGAGCTAATCAGTGTCAGTTGGTCCATTAATTGTGACATCGCATCCCTTTGTTCCCATGCCTTTCCCTAAGAAGCATTTAGTTTTCTAGATTGTATCAGCTCAGGTGTAAACAGTATTTTTATTGCTTCCTCACATTGCCACAGCTCTCTGATTCCCATGGACAGATAGTCTAGCCCAGTGGTTTTCAACCTGTGGGTCCCCGGATGTTTTGGCCTTCAACTCACAGAAATCCTAACAGCTGGTAAACTGGCTGGGATTTCTGGGTGTTGTAGGCCAAAACACCTGGGGACCCACAGGTTGAGAACCACTGGTCTAGCTGTTGAACTCAATATATTAACTCTATAGCCCATAACACAACAGTGGTATATCGGGTGTTGACATTTACAGTATGATGTCTAAGGAGTATAAGTTATCTTTCTTTGGCAGTCCCCATGCTCTCTCTTCTCCTATCCTTACAACTCACCTGGAGGCAAAGGATACAGAGGGTGATTTTCAAGACCCAGAAGCCTCAAGAATGCCAAACACAATATAAAAAGTCCAAACACAGGTTTATTGAACACAAAAAGGCTTTAGAGACACTTGCTTCAGTGTCTCTAGCACAAACTAAAAGTCTATAGCAACCGCTACGTAAAAAACTCAATTTAAATATAATCCGGATTATCCCGGAGTATAATCTGGGATAACGAAAATATACAGCAATCTGCTTGTAATTCAAAATGTCCAAAAGGCACCAAAAAACAATGTGGGAGCAAGCAAAATCAGAGTCATAGAATCATAGAATCAAAGAGTTGGAAGAGACCTCATGGGCCATCCAGTCCAACCCCCTGCCAAGAAGCAGGAATATTGCATTCAAATCACCCAAAGGCAGTCTGTAGTCCAGGCACGTCCGAAGTAAGAAGAAGCAGTCCAAAAAGCGTAGTTGTTGTCAAAACACGGTCCGAAGTCAAACAGGGAGAGTTGTAGTCAGCACTTATGAAGTATCAGCCAGAAGTCACGGAAACACCAAGATCTGTGGTCCAAGGACCCAAGCTTGAGAGTAATGGCAGGAACAAAGATACACACCCGAAAAGACACTTGCCTTCTGCAAAGACCCATTGAAACCAAACCAACTTATATCCTAAAGCTCCTCATCAGAGGATGAACTGCTCCCCACCCTTTCATCATCACTTTCAGCTGCCCCATTCCCTGCAGCTGAGCACTGCCTCCCATCTCTCCACCTTTGCCAGCGTCTGTCAAGACTTAGGTCCTCCCAAGTGTTCCCCGATTGCCACTCTTCTGCAAACCCCTCAAAGTCATCACTGGAGGTAGGCTGAGTACAGATATCCCTAATTTCCTGTACACGGGTCCAGTCCAAATCACCCTCCTCCTCAATGTCACTCCCAGTCCCATCACTCCTTTCAAAACCCATAAAATCTTCATCTTCTGTTGGAGCGCTAAGTATATCACAGATACGCTTCCTTTGGAGCTCTGCATCAGATTCTTGTTCGTGAGTAGCCCGCTTAACTCCCCTGCTTTCCTCTCCTTCCCCCATTTCACAGTCTGAGAACCCCTCGAAGGATTCAGAATCAGTTGGAGCCATGAATATGTCTCTAATCCGCTTTCGCTGTTGCTCCTCCTCCAACACCTGTGCAGCCCTCTTTTCCCTTCTACCGGTAGTAGTAACGTTACTATCACACTGTACTACAACAGTGATCAAATTTCATCCCTGACAATTAGGCAAAACACCTCAAATTATCATTATCTCCCATTAGCCTCTTTTATGATATTCTGTCAAATTGAGTGTTGGATGAGAAAAATGATTTGCTTTCCTTCAACTTGGAAATAATAAATAAATAAATTGAGTTTCTTCCTCTCTCTTTTTTCAAAATGTGCTTCTGAGTTTCCCTGCTTATTAATCATTTGGATGTGGGGAATGCAAAATATCTGACTTAAGCTCAAGCTGTTGTAAAACAAATATCCCCACAGCACATTTGGTATTAAAAACCATTTTCTGCAGATTAAAATCTTCCAAGTGGAACCCTCCCTGTCACATTTTCTGGGAGATCTAAGGACAGCCTGAGATTCCCAATCTTTTCCCCATGGCCTCGCTATCAGGTTCTATTTTAGATCAAATGTGCCTGAATCCAGGAGTTCAGATGTTGCCCTTGGCACATTAAAAAAAACTGGTTCTGAGATGCTGAGAAGGGCAACATGCAGAATCACAGAATTACAGAGCAGGAAGGAACCACAGGGAGCATTTAGTCCATCCTCTTCCATGCAGGAAACACAACTAAAGCACTTCTGAAAGAAACCCAGCTAAGCTTTCTGAGGTAGTCTATTTCATTGTTAAACAGCTCATACAGTTAAAATGTTCTGCCTTATGTTTAAATGGAATCTCTTTTGTAATTTGAATCTACTGGTTCAGGTTCTGGTCTATAGAGCAGCAAAAAGGAAACAAACAAACAAGGTAAAAAGGTAATCAAGGTTTCCCCTGACATTGTCTAGTCTTGTCTAGCTCTGGGGGTTGGTGCTCATCTCCATTTCTAAGGCGAAGAGTCAGTGTTGTCCATAGACACCTCCAAGGTCATGTGGCTGGCATGACTACATGGAGTGCTGTTACCTTCCTGCTGGAGCAGAACCTATTTATCTACTCACATTTGCATGTTTTCAAATTGCTAGGTTGACAGAAGCTGGGGCTAACAATGGGAGCAAGTTCAGCAACTCAGTCATTTAACCCGCTGTGCCACCGGGAACCCTTTACAAACAAACAAAGCAAAGCAAAAAATGGCTCATACCATCTTTCACAACTCTTCAGATATTTAAAGATAGCTACGATCACATTCCATCTCAATTTTCTCTTTTCTAAGTTAAACCAGCTCCCCAAGCCTTTCTCATAGGACCTTGATTTTGAGATTATTTTACCATCTTGCTCTGGAAAATGTGTGTTCCTCTTACTCCCATGTGTGATGCTGAGTTCGGGACTAGTCAGTCTTCCCATTCTTTAGTTCTTACACCGATTAATAGCTATGCACCGAAGGAAGAAAACCCATTGACACTGAGAGAGAAATGAGTGGGGCAAGGGGCAACCACAGCAGAAGCTAATAGAATAGCAGTGGCAGCTTTTTGCCAGTTTCACCTGAACTCTTGGCCATTTTCCTCCTATGGTCATGGACTGATTAAAGGGCAGAGTTGAATACTGTTTCCATTTCTGGGTACTACAGTTGAAGAAAGATATTGGCAAGTTGAAACATGTTCGAGGAGAGTAACTAAAAATTTCAAAGGTCTGGATGCCATTCCCTCTGAGGAGTGGCTTAGGGAGCTGGGTATGTTAGTCTGAAAGAGAGAAGGTTAAGAGGTGACATGATAGCCATGTTTAAACAAGTTGAAAGGATGTCATATTGAAGATGGAGCAAGCTTGTTTTCTGCTACTCTGGAGACTGCATATAGAGCAATGGATTCAAATTGCAGGGAAAGAGTTTTCAACATTAGGAATAACTTCTGGATGGTAAGGTGTGTTTGGCAAAAGAATACACTACCTACAAATGAGATGAAATCACCTTATTTTAAAATAGAAACTGTGTGGCTATCTAATGGTGTCATGAATGACTTTTCAATTACTTTGAAGCACAGGTTCTTTTTATTGCAATTTCCAGTGTGAGAGGGTATATCAGATTACAGAAAAACATACAGACATACAGATTCTATGCAACTACATTGGATTTGTTTGTTAACCAACTACATTGGTTAACAAACAAACAAAGGGGAATTACATTTTTATTCAACATTCACACACATGTACATGAATTCATCCACAAATATCCAAAATATTACCATATTCTTTTCTCCCTCCTTGGGGAGAGAGAAAAGACCCTGCTTTCCTGCAGCCTGCCAATGTATAGTTCCAAAACTTCCATAACACCCGAACTTCAAAATGCCGATATGCCAAAACTTCTTTCCCTAAGAACAATGCCAAAGACCAGATCTCTGTTTTCCATACAGCAGAACCTGACTCTCTGCACAAAATCTAAAACTCCAAAAGCACACTTCTTCCTCTTCCCTTGAGAAAGAAGCCCCAAAGTGACCAGAATCATGCTTTCCCATAGCATATCTGTCACTCTCCTTAGGTATACTATCTCCTTCCCATGGAGCAGAGCATAGCGAGTGAACCAGACTCCTCAGGTTGGTCACACTTTGAGCATTATTAGACTGAGTCTTTTATAGGAATATTCTGTTGATTTAGTCCCAAAGTTGTAAATTAATGATACATGTCTTCCATCCTGGATCCATCTCAGTTTCCTGGACAGATGTTGATCTTCTTGACTCGTGTTGATAAACATAAGGAAGGTTGCAAACATTTCCTTTATCACTGTCCTGTTCTTATCAGAGATTACTTTTCAAATCTCACTAGCAGGTTTTATCCACATTCCAGCAAGCAGATAGTTAGTCACTGCAAGCCTTAATATTATACTGGTGTTTCCAAAATTATTAACTTCAACCACGCATCCTTCCATTCTTCCATTCATTCCCACACATCATATTAAATTCATATTTGTCAAATCTGCACATTGAATTTCTTGTGACAATGGGAATGATTTTATTGTGTGTTCCTGCATAATCATATGGGATTGGACTGAATGGCCCTTGAAGTCTCTTCCAACTCTACAATTTTATGAATAGACTGAATTGCCTGTCTGCACATCTTAATTTGGCCTGATGCCTCAGACACAGTTGAGGACAATGTTTATGGAACATGGTTTAAGAAAAAAATTACTCTCAATCCAATTTACTTCTGTATGTGAAATTTATAACGTTGCAAAGGTTCTCTTGTTGTATCCTAATATGCTGGCCAGTAATTGTTGGGAACAAAATACCACTTTGGAATGTTGTGAGTCTTTGGATTTTGGTAACCCCCCTTCCATGCCATTCTTTATGTTCTGAAATGCAGGCGTATAAAATCATCAAAGTGTGATGGAAGCTCCCTACCTTGGAGACTTTTAAGCAAAGGCTGAATGGCTATTTGTCGGGGGTGCTTTGATTGTGCTTTTCCTGCATGGCAAGGGGTTGGACTAGATGACCCAAGTGGTCTATTCCAACTTTATTATTCTATGATGCTCTGACCCTCTGCTTTTTCGGAGTGGGGATGGTGCACCTCCCATGTTCTTTCATAGTGAGCCTTGTTGGCTAAAGCTCTTGGGAGTTGGAGTTCAAAAATCTTGGATTCACTTTTGCTTCAACCATTATACTTTTTTCACTACTAACTTCCTTTGCATTAGTCTTGACCTGCATATTGTTCTCTAGCCATATGGAAATGCAACTAAAAGTGAAGAATGTTGAGAGCCACAGAGTTGCACTGCAACACATCCAGAGAGCTCACGTTAGGGACATTGGGTCGAAAACTCAGAGGCTGTCCTATGTGACATAGAAGAGTGGAATGAAGACTGGGATACCCTGAAGAACCTATTTGCAGCACATCTGGATGGTAAAAAGTATCTATCACAATTCATAACGTTACCCTAAATGCCATAGCTATTTTGAGGGTCATTCATTTACTGAGTCAGTCAGTTATTCCTCCTCACATAATAATTACCCTGTCGGATTGGGATAATAGATGCCAGCTGGGGATGCAGGAGAAATATGTAAACACCTGTAGGTCGGCTGCAAGTCTCCAGAGGTAGCTCGGAATGGCTCCGAGAGACTCATGCATCTTGCCGGGATCCAAAGCCTTGTGCAAGGTAATGAGAAACTGTCCATTAACTTTCAAGGGCATTGTGGCCAAGTCCCTAAAGCAACGGGGACTTCGGGAAACAGTCAGGGAAGAGGAAAGAAAGCGAGACTTTCTGGCCAAAATGAAATTAGAATCGAATGAATATTCAAAGCAATGTTTGAATTCAATGCATATAATGAGGTGCTGCTGTCCATCACTGAAAGCCTCCAAAGAATCAGGTTCCTAACTGCTTCAGAAAAAAAAAATCTTTTGCTTCTCTCTCAAGTTGAATCTAGGGGCAAATTGGCTAAACAGCATTCCCCTTTCTCCTATCAATGATGTCCAATGGGGTGCTTATCAGAGGGCCCATTAATGTGCTATGGGGTTTGGTACGAACTTTAAAGAAACTACTGAATGTGCTGAACTATAATTCCTAAATAGAAGTGCTATCTTACAGAAAATCCAGAATTGGATCTATTCTGACAAGGGAGCTGTCATAGGCTCTTTTTTGTTTTGTTTTTTTATTTATGTCAGGAGCGACTTGAGAAACTCTGGTGTTCTGAACCTTTCTCCACCAACATAGATTTTCTCATGTTAAAAGGACCCTGTGGGTGAATCTTCATGGTACAGCTCTGGGAACAATATCTTGAAGTGGGAAACAAAGTGTCTCAACTTTGACATCATAGGAAACTCAATAGAAAACTTTGAACATAGTTGGCACCATATTGTTGTTGTTATTGTTGTTGTTGTTACTTATACCCCACTTTTTCTGTCTACAAGGAGACTCAAAGCACTAGGTTCTTGTGGTTTTTTTCAGGCTATAGAGCCATGTTCCAGAGGCATTTCTCCTGACGTTTCGCCTGCATCTATGGCAAGCATCCTCAGAGGTAGACTCAAAGCAGCTTGCATTAAAACCATTTCAATAAATATAAATGGAGTCCCTGGTGGCGCAATGGGTTAAACCCATGTGCCGTCAGCACTGGACTGGCATGTCGGAGGTTTGAATCTGGGGACAGCATGTATGAGCTCCCTCTGTCAGCTCCAGCTTCCCATGTGGGGACATGAGAGAAGCCTTCCACAAGGGTGATAAAACATCAAAACATCCCGGTGTCCTTGCAGACTGCCAATTCTCTCACTCCAGAAGCAACTTGCAGTCATAGTCTCTGATGCTGCTTGAAAATGTATGAATATAGAATTTAAAAAATTAAAAACCGCATTCTCTTGGGGAAAAGGTGAGGCATAAATAAAGGGAGTGGATGGATAAAAGATGTCAGTCAGAGGACCAACTACTCAGATTTCTGATTCTGGATCAGATCAGGCCCAAAATGATTTGGATCAGATTAAGGTAAGATTTGAATCACCAAATCAGCACAAAATCAAATCAGGGGACTCTTTCACAGTTCTGACTATAGGCTTCAACCTCTTTGAAACCAAACTTTGGTCTTCTCTTCCATCTAGATGACTAGGTAAGAACTTCTTGTAAGAATCTCTTTTCTTCTAATTTGAATCCACTGGTTCAAGGCGTAGCCTCTGGCACAGGAGGAAAAAGCCTCTCAAATATTTTAAGATAACTATCATAGCACCAGCCATGTACTGTTGCTTACTTATGTCTGCCCTACACACACACAGATACACTTTGCAATCACAGTGACCATTGATTTGGAGTGGAGAGGGCAATATTGAAAATGGTTGGGGTTTGTTTGCCTATAAACCTTTAAAAACCAATATCTACCAAGTAATATTGATTGTTTGCGTAATTTATCATGTTGTCTCCCATGCAAGACCATTGATTGTTTAAGGCTTACATTTAATACAAGTGAGAACACATACTTGCCCTTGTAGTTATCAGATATTTAACAAGCACGTACTGAGCTTCACTATGAGTCAGGGACATTGCAGCTATAACAGTGCTTGTTCTGCCATTAACTTGGTTCCTTGACTCTTTGGCTTCTTTCTTTCTTTCTTTCTTTCTTTCTTTCTTTCTTTTGTACTGGGGAAAGGAAAAGACATGATTGTCCAGTTCATTATCAGTCCTGGAGGATTAGCAAATGATAGTTTTTAAAGTGTTAGGCCTTGGAGCAAAAGAGTTTGGAACAGCAAATATAGATTAGAAAAATACAGTAGGAGAATACCCACTGAATCAATTGCTACATTTTAAACCTAACGTAAAAATAAAACACCAATGTGCAAATCAGGGTGTAGTCCTATAGACAATTACCTCAGAGAAAGGTTCCTAACAATCAATAGAATTACCACTGAGTAAATATGCACAGGATCACACTGTTGTTTTATTTCTAGTATATGTCTTTTCCTCATATGCTTCATCTCATATCTGTACCTTGATTCTCAAACATTTCTCAACCCTCTTCTTGCATACCTTTCTCCAGTAATTCATCCAAATCCATGTTTGCTCTATTTCTAAATTGATTCTGATTTCTTTTTGTGCTGAAGCATCCACTGAAATGTTCAGGAAATAAAGAAATGAGGAAGAGATCAGATTGCAAAGATAGAATGGAACTGTTCAAGCATCCCTATATCAAAATCACATTATGATTTCAGCTTGAACAGAGATGAAGAACCTCTGGATCAGATGAATGCTGGATGTACATTACTGAATCAGGCTCCAAACCAAATTGAAGGACTCTTCCATGTTCCAGCTATTAGATACACATGAAATACTTCAAAGACAGACTTTGGTTCCTTCCACCACCTATATGATGAAGGGTGTGATGAATTGTCTACCTGTAGGCCAGGGAAAAGCTCAGGAAGTAGGCCCAAGTATTTTGTCAACCATTTTGTGGGATGGTGCATGGAGGCATCCATCTTAGGTTAGTCATTTCCTAGAGGAGGCAGAGCTTAGAAGCAGCCTGGAGGGAAATGTGGAGAACCTTTGTGATTGGCTGGGAGAAAGTGGGCAGAGCTTAGTTGGAGTGCAGAAAAAAAATTGCCTTGAGAAGTGCGTTTTAAAATCTGACAGTTTTAGTCAGGGTCTGGGTGTTGAAGAAGAGAGTTAGGTTTTGGGAGAGAGTTAGGAGAGGAGAAGTTAATGAAGCCAAAGTGGTTAGTTAGAGAAGATAGATAGCTATTAGTGAAGAATAGCCGGTATAGAGGTTATAAACAGATCCAAGGGAAAGGACTGTTTGAAGTACAAGGAATTCTAGTCAGAAGGAGCTCTGCTAGTTTCCTGAGAGATTGAAGAGTTGTTATTGGAACCAAATATTGAACTGTTTTAGAAAACCAAAAGCTTCATCTCATTCTTGCAACCGTTACGCTTAAGTGCCTGTATTTTTGAACCCACACAAATAAACAAGTTTGTTCTTTGTTAATCAACAACTGTCTCAGAGTGCCTCTATGTAAAGAAGTTCCATAGCAGATTAGGGAAACAGAGTTCCCAGATTGGTGGCAGTGACAATTTAGAAGAATCTCCATGTTATTCACCTCAGTGTTCTGAGCCCAGAGTGCAAATTCAGCACATTCCAGCTTACGTTAAACCTCTGGCCAAACCACAAACTGAAAATTCCTTTTAAGTGTGGTGGTACCCTGTGTCCACATTAAAGATTCCTCAGAATATCATGTGTTGGTGGCAAAGACTCTGCAGACTCCAAAGAATTAATTGCATTTTAAATAACAATCAGGCCTCTTCTGGAGACACACTTTTTAGGAAGAACCTCTATATGGTGGTTCTTGATCTGCGGGTCCCCTGGTGTTTTGGCCTACAACTCCCAGAAATCACAGCCAGTATATCAGCTGTTAGGATTTCTGGGAGCTGAAGGCCGAAACATGTGGTGACCCACAGGTTGAGAATACTGCTCTATGTGGATGTGCTCACTAGAGCTGATAGAATTTGGACTTCATTAACATCTGGACATCCATACATTTTCAATTACTGTTGTGGTTCTAATGGCACCTGTGTGAAAATGCTTACTCTGTCTTATTAAGTCAAGGGGATGAGGTGCAATCCCAACACTCTTCAGGCTCAATGTACATAGAACTACACATAAACAAGTCACACAGGAATGTTGAGTTTGAACCTTGCAAATATGGCTTCACCCTTAATACCCCTAATTCTTGTGTATGAAAGCTAGTGAGGGCTTATGAAGTAGGCCTGCAAAAGGTCAATGAGGACAATAAAAGTAATTGAACACTATTGTTGGTTTACATGTGAGACACAAGGTAGTCCAAGATGGAAAAGATAATGCTGGCTTCCAATAGCAGGTAGTGACCTTGAAAAGAATGCTACCCAAAGCCTTCCTCTGGCCCATGGTATTACTGCTCTTATTTTATGAAAAAAGGAACATGGTTCACCCACATGAACATCAGTGGTGGATGACAGGCAGGATAAATGTCATTCYTGCTCAGATCTGTGCTTTTTTTTTTTTTGTTGCAAATGAGTTATTGTGAAAAGATCCTTCCAAAGACCATGTCATGAACATGACAAGTCGGGAGACTGAATCTTGTTCTTCCACAGCCATTGAAAGTACCTTGTCCTTTCACCCTTCATGTTATGGGGCAGAGCTGTGAACATTTCTATCAAATTCTTGTTGATATTCCCATAAGCTGCAAATGAAGGAGGGAATGAGAAGGGGGGGGGGGAGGGAGGCACTTAAGATTTTCCCTATGCATTTTTCTTGTTAATTTCCTTTTACCCKTCCCTCCCATCTCTCCAAAGTACAAATAGATCTCTGAGAATTTTCTCCTTTAATGCCCTTGTTCGAAAATGMTAATAACTGGTCAGTGACAAGCTGATTAAGCCTTCCTTTCTTCCTTATTTAGATTGGTGTCACCGCACCAGCTTTAACAGAGCTGTAAAGCACATTAACACCCAGGCCGCAATGACAGGGCAAACCATTCCCTGGAAATTGATAAAGGCTTTTTTTGGAAATGAATTTGGCGCTGGCAAAACAAACGGACGCCTTGGGCTTCATCCATCTCCCTTTCCTTTAATAACTTTCAGTTCGTTGGCGCTATCTCCAGCACCGATGGGTGTAACAAATGCCTTTGTGTCTGAAGGATGTTTCTGCTGGAGTTTTGAGCTGCCCAAGGAAATCTCTCCAGGCTTCATTCTTTTTTCACTTCCTCCTTAAACAAACTTTCACATTCAATTATAGACATTTCAAATTCTGTATTCCTCAGAGGTCTCATAATGTTCCTATTGTTTGAAAATATAAATGAAAACATATACATGGAAAGCCAGCATGGTGTAGCAGTGTTAGCACTGTGGAAGCAACACTCTCTCAGCCTCAGAGGAGGGCAAATGAAAGTCCTATCTGAACAAATTGTGGTTAGAAAACCATATGATAGACCATATGATTGGTAACATGTTAGGGTTACCATAAATCTGAAACAACTTGAAGGCACATAACAATAACAAAATGATGTATATGTTCAGGGGAAGGAAAGGATTGCTCCTCTTGACCTATTTTTTCTCTTTTTTTGCCTACTCCATACTGCACTTTTGATGACTTCCTAAGAATAGTGCATCTAAATAGGTTGTCCCAAACAGGTGTCAGAATTAACATATAAGACTTAGTGTACACCTTATCATGCTTTGGCTGAAGTGTGGGGCTCTCAAATGGCTTCTTTAGATCCTGTAACCAGGGAGGTGCAGGTGTGAAAGAGGGGAAACTCTACCTGTACATAAATGGGGGATTTACTCTCTCCTATAAAGTCCTGTGATGTGTGAAGAAGGTTTGCACTTCAGTAAATGATTAGCTAGAGGAAGGAAGGAACCAGCAGAAGTCATCTCGGAACCATGGCAAATATCTTTGAGAGTTCTTGGGGAACAGAAGAAGTCCCAGCAGATTGGAGGAGGGCCAATGTGGTCCCAATCTTCAAGAAGGGAAAAAAGGATGACCCAAACAATTACCATCCAGTCAGCCTCACATCGATACCAGGCAAGATTCTGAAAAAGATTGTTAATAAAGTGGTCTGCAAACACTTAGAAACAAATGCAGTCATTGCTAATAGTCAACACGGATATATCAAAAACAAGTCATGCCAGACTAATCTGATCTCTTTTTTCAATAGAGTTACAAGCTGGGTAGATGCGGGGAATGCCGTGGATGTAGCGTACCTGGATTTCAGTAAGGTCCCCCATGACCTTCTGGCAAGGAAACTAGTCTAATGTGGCTAGGCAAAACTACGGTTAGGTGGATCTGTAATTGGTTAAGCGAATGATGACACCAAATTGGAAGGGATAGCCAATACTCAAGAATACAGGAGCAGAATTCAAAACGATCTTAACAGATTAGAGAGATGGGCCACAACTAACAAAATGAAGTTCAACAGTGAAAAATGCAAGATACTTCACTTAGGCAGAAAAAATGAAATACAAAGATACAGAATGGGGGATGCATGGCTCAAGAGCAGTACGTGTGGAAAAGATCTTGGAGTCCTTGTGGACAACAAGTTAAACATGAGCCAACAATGTGATGTGGCGGCAAAAAAGGCCATGGTGCGCCATGAGCCATGGTGCGGCAGCAAAAAAAGCTAATGGGATTTTGGCCTGCATCAATAGGAGCATAGGGTCTAGATCCAGGGAAGTCATGCTACACCTCTATTCTGCCTTGGTCAGACCATACCTGGAATATTGTGTCCAATTCTGGCACCACAATTGAAGAGAGATATTGACAAGCTGGAGTGTGTCCAGAGGAGGGTGACTAAAATGATCAAGGGTCTGGAGAACAAGCCCTATGAGGAGCAGCTTCAAGAGCTGGGCATGTTTAGCTGAAGAAAAGAAGGCTGAGAGGAAATATGATAGCCATGTATAACTATGTGAGAGGAAGCCACAGGGAGGAGGGAGCAAGTTTGTTTTCTGCTTCCCTGGAGACTAGGACGTGGAGCAATAGCTTCAAACTATAAGAAAGGAGATTCCATCTGAACATTAGGAAGAACCTCCTTACTGAGAGAACTGTTCAGCAGTGGAACTCTCTGCCCCAGAGTGTGGTGGAGGCTCCTTCTTTGGAAGCTTTTAAACAGAGGCTGGATGGCCATCTGTCGGGGGTGCTTTGAATGCAATTTCCCTGCTTCTTGGCAGGGGGTTGGACTGGATGGCCCATGAGGTCTCTTCCAACTCTGATTCTATTATTCTACCTGTAGCATTGGATTGCCTTCCATGTCAAGTATTTCGGCCAAGGGAGGCTGAAGAAGTTGTCACAGATTAAAACCTGTCCTCAGCCAGGTTGTTCCCCCTCCTTTTACTCATCCATAAGCATAACTCTATAAAACAGGTGGAATGAAATCACCCTTGCTTAACACGATTCTTTGTGTCTGGCTTGTTATTTCATGGTCTATCAAAAGTCATCCCTATTAGAGTGGCCTAAATTTTTTTTCATTCATTATGTTCATCTTTTATGTTTTGTCCAATTCTGGAAACATAAACAAATGAATAGTCAAATTTACTTAGCAAATGCTGTGTGCAAAGTAGCTTGTCTATACGTCTATAGGTCTTTTTTTTCTACACCACGTCACATGGCGCTCTAGATGTTGTGGGGCTGTAAGTCCCAGCAGCCATAGCTAGTATAACTAATGGGAGGGTTGCATGTTTCTTACTCTAATTCTGCACATATGGAACCCATGATTGGGATGATGATGGTGATAATGGTGGTAGTAATGAAGAACCAATTCTCATATTATTAGTTAATTGCATCTCTCCTTCTCCTTAAATTCAAAGTCAGCCATGACCTTCTACTTGCAAAGCTCAGCTTAATGTCTTTATCCTGCTGTAGATCCTTTGCCGCTCCTCCCTGATGATTTCCATTTTGCCGACTTGGACTGTAACACCCTTAACAGATGAGAAATGTACAGCATGAGGCAACAGGGAGCTTTTACTTTTATGGGTTTTATCATACTGTTTGAAAATAATCTCCTATTTAATGAGAAATAAATGTCACCATGAGACAAACTCTGATGAGATTTTCTTTTACGGTGCCTGGTCATATTCTCTTAGAATGTCTTCTTTCCTTAAGCCAACATTTATTCTAACCTAGCACAGCAAAGATTAGCCTTAGTGCTTCTACAAGAGGCCTCTTGAATGGCTTCATTTCAGGTCTTCCTCCTGCCAAAGCTGAAGGGCATAGTCTCCACTAAGATGCCACTGTGTCAGTGAGAGGGATGAACTACAAGTGTACAGGAAATGTTTCAGTGACTCCATTGAATATGGAGGATGTCATGCCCCACTTTCAAGTTCCATCATTCCATACCATTTCACTCCTTTCACTTCCCACATTCTCAGCATTGAATCTGGGTCAATTTCCTAACATGATGGACATGTTGGGCATGATGGACAGGAACATGATGCAAAAGAAGGACATTTTGACCCTATGATCCGAGCCTCATAATGTTTGTACTAACCCAGGTGTCCTCAAACTTTTTAAACAGAGGGCCAGGTCACAATCCCTCAAACTGTTGGAGAGCCAGATTATAATTTGAAAAAAAAAATGAATGAATTCCTATGCACACTGCACATATCTCATTTGTAATGCAAAAGACACTTAAAAACAATACAATAATTAAAATGAAGAACTATTTTAACAAATATAAACATATTAGTATTTCAATGGGAAGTGTGGGCCAGCTTTTGGCTGATGAGATAGGATTGTTGTTGCATGTGGATGGGCGACACTCCTCCTGCCATAAGAACCAGAGATGACACTGACACATAGATGGAGTAAAACATGGCCACAATTTAATTTATTGTTTACAGGAACAAGGGTTTGGCTGCCAGGCATGAGTTCTGGATCAAGATCGATCAGCCCACTGCTGACCGATACGAGATGAGACCAACAGGGGGCCCACCGGCACAATACCGGGCAACAAAAACGGTACCCCTGGGAACAGCCGTATATTCCCTCCCTGGCCAGTAGGGGAGGGGCAGAAACCAGATCCGGGGCCCATGCCACATGCCAACGCAACTTGTGATGAACAGATAATAACCAAAAAACTGCAACACTATACAACAACATGAAACATGCAGTGTGGGTGGGAGGACAACTCGAAGCAGGTCTGGGCCTGCGTGGCCCAGCACAGCCTATATAAGGCTGCTGGGTGAGGGAGAGGCCGGCCCCTTAGCCCCTTAGAGGTACTGGGTGGGGCCGGCCACTGATTGGCCTGCTGACCAGGTGGTGGGAAAGCTTCCCGCCATGCAGGGGGCTTCTGGGAGGAGAAGCCCCCTGCTCCCCATGTGGCCAGCGGGAGAGCGCCCCCCGCCGCAACAGGCCTTGCCCGGTAAGTTGGGCAATGCATTTGTTGTTGTTGTGTGCTTTCAAGTTGTTTCCGACTTAGGTTGACCCTGAGCGAGGGTCGGGTAAATGACCTTGGAGGGCCGTATTTAGCCCTCGGGCCATAGTTTGAGGACCCCTGTAGTAACCCTTGCCCCTCTTGCTGCATGTAATTTTGCATGAACTTATTAGTGAGAAAATTAAAATCCATGATACAATAGAGTATATTTTCTAGATTCTACTGTTAAGCAGGATCAGCTGTACTTTTAGGTGGGAGACAATAAGGGAATGCTAAGGACCCTTATGTAGGAACCTGAATGAGCAACTGCCAGATTGAGTTTGTAAGATTTAGATATAAGGATGTATGCCAAATGTTTTGATGTTTGCCTAATATAAGTCAGCTTCCTATGCTGATATATTGACTATCATGTAATTAAAAGTTTCACCTTCTCATCCCATAGATAAAGTTCCTGTTAAATTTACAAGAGAAAATCTACTATTCCATTTTCTCTTCCTCCTTTTCCCCAGTCAATTAGAAAATTCACCTCGAGGAAATGTAACGTCATGGGAGGGGAGTATCATGAAAGGGAAACTATTTTTTATTATTTTATGTTGATCATATTTTTTTTTAATCACAAAAAGCAGCAGGAGGAAGTAAACAAGTTTGGGTTGTTGTGCTTCTAGCATCAAACAGAGGCATACCCCACTCCCATGCACTCAAAGAAGTTTATGAAAGAATAGAAAGAATGTTTGTAGATTTCAGGGTTGAGAAAGGCATGCATTCTCCCTCCTCTTTATTTCTTCCTAACAGAAATGGTGACTGTCATTCTCATGCCTCTTAATGTAATCAGATGCCAAGGAAGGCAATTTTCTTTCTCTCCAGGTCCTGCACTTGTTTAATGTCAATCCTTCTTCATTTCCCTGGGTGGCTTTGTCTCTGGGTTCATTTGAAGGAGGTGACTGACAGGTTGCTCAACAAGCTCATTAGCTCCCTTTGAACGGGCCTTGGAGTCAAGCCCAACGAAAAGTCTGGCATTTCAGATGGGAAGATGGGAGTCTGGAGGAATGCAAAGGAAAGAACAATTCTGAACCAGCATGGGAGAGTTGTGTTGACCATAAGAAAATGTCCACATGGTTATCAAAGGTTTGTCAGGTCGAAAATGTTTTTAAAGAAGTATGTGTGCATAACGTCTTCAGGTGGCATAGGAGGAAGGATCTATACATAGCAAAATTAGATATATCAGACCAAATTGTGAATAATCCAGGGTGTACTTGAGATAAGAAAGGCAATTAAAGAGAGTGTTGGTTTTCCACCTGAGGCCTCAAACTTGTGATGTCTAATATGAAAACACTATCTTAAATGCAAGTTCTGTGAATGTTGGCCCCTTAAGAATCTGCTGTATATTAAATGTAAATATTTCTCCATCTAACCCATGGCTATCTACTCTCTGACTCTGAGTCAATAGCGAATCGAGCAGTAGATTTTGTTTCAATCATCCACCTATTCAGTAGGGGTGTGCATGGTTTTGTTTTTGTGTACTGGATTTAGATGATTTGGTGGATTCGGTTGCCAAATCCATGAAAATGAGCCTGGTAAGGGGCATCTGAAGCCTTGGCCAGTATGGAGAAGAGCAACCAGATCTTTTTAGATAATGGGGGTTAATAATCTGGACCAATGGGGCTGAGTGGTATTCTACCTGAGGTGGAGGCAGCAACATGTGGGCAGGACCATCTTGTAAATCAGGAAAGTTCCTCCTCCTTTGCTTTCTTTCCTGGCGGGTTCCTCCATCCCTTCCCAAAACCCACGCCCACTTAAGACAAATGGGATCTTGCTTTCTCAGTAGCACTTTGTGTGGTGCAAACATTGAAGGAGCATTGTGCTCTCTCCCAGGGCATAATGGGAGTTAAGGTTTCTCTCTCTGTGTTTCTCACTTTCTTTCTCAGCCAATCAGAGACCTGGTTGATTGTCTCCATTCTCCTCCTTTCTTGTGGTGTACACTTAAGACTTCAATTCCCAGAATGCCCTCTTACTGTTTTCTTTATAAAAAAAATGTTATAGTAAAAACTTCAAGCACTTCAAAAAGAGTAGTGGATTGACAAAACATTGTGAAACTCACCGGGCTTGCAGTAGCCAATGTGGCCTATAAGTGAGCCAAGTTTCATACTGATAGCCCCACAATTAATGGAAACATGGCCCTCTAAAGTTTCCACATTGACACCAATGGACCAAATCTTTCCAGCATGGAAACAAAAACCCCTCATGAATTTGGGAAGTTCCCTAAAAACGGAACAGGGTGGGGCAGCTGAAAACTGGACACCAAAAATGGCATGGGTTTTTGCCAGATTGCACACTCCTACTATCCAACCTTCTTTTCATCACAAAAAGTCTGGAAAGGAAATATCTGTCATTGTTGTTCATTTGTTCAGTCATTTCCGACTCTTCATGACCTCATGGACCAGCCCACGCCGGAGCTCCCTGTCGGCCATCACCACCCCCAGCTCCTTCAGTGTCGAGCCAGTCACTTCAAAGATACCATCCATCCATCTTGCCCTTGGTCGGTCCTCTTCGTTTTTCCTTTCATTTTCCCTAGCACCATTGTCTTTTCTAAGCTTTCCTGTCTTCTCATGATGTGACCAAAGTACCTCATCTTTGCCTCTACTATTATTCCCTCCAATGAGCAGTCGGGTTTTATTTCTTTCTTTTTTTTTTAATTAATTTTTATACCATTTTCTTTTACAGTGAAAGAGGGAGAACAATTATTGTGATAGAAAGTTGTGAAGTTTAGACAGACCGTGGGGGATAAAATAAAGGGTAGGCGGGGTAAGAGAGGTAGGGAGGGGCCCAGAAGTAGAATAGAAGGGATAAAGGGGAGGTAGGAATGGGTGGAGAATGGGATGGGGGTCAGACGAATGTGTGCATCACTTCCGTTCAGTCCGCAAAGGAGTGATTATCTCGTTGTATTGTTCCTTTTTCCTGTTCCTTGCTGTCCTTGCTCTTCTTACCCATCGACTTTTAAGTGTCCAGTTTGAATTTGCTTTTCAAATATTCTTCCATGTCCTTCCAGCTTATTTGTTACTGAGTTCTTCTATTTGACTCGATAATCTGTCACAAATTCTGAAATCTGTTATTTTCTTTATCCAATCTTCATTAGTTGGAATCTCTTTACTTTTCCATTTCTGGGCTATCAATATTTTGGCTGCCGACGATAAATAAAACAAAAAATTTTCTTCATTTTTCTTCAGACCTAAATCTGTTATGTTCAATAAATAATATTCAGGTTTGAGCTCAAACTTTGTTTTAATAATGTTTTGTGTATGCAAATGAACCGTCGTCCAAATTTTTTTAATCTTCTTGCAATTCCAATACAAATGGAAATAGGTTCCAGCTTCTTTTCCACACTTCCAGCACTGCGTATTGTTATTTTTACTAAATTTCACCAATTGTACAGGTGTCAAATGCCATCTATAGAAAACTTTGTGCCAGTTCTCTACTATGCTGCTGGCTCTAGTGTATTTAAGCTTGACCTTCCATACTTGTTCCCATTCGCTTATTAGTATAGAGTGGCCTATATCCCTGGCCCACTTGACCATATTTTCTTTTACTATTTCCGTTTCAGTATTCCACTCTAACAGGTTTCGATACAAGATTCTAACCAGCTTCTTATCCTTTTTCATAATTATATCCCAACACGTGTCCTTTTCGCTAAATCCCACTTTTAGATCTTCCTTTAAAGTTTCTTTAATTTGTATATATTGTAGCCAATTTAGTTCTTTATCTTCCCTCTTTAATTCTTCCATAGACCTCAGGTGCCATTCATTGTTGATTTTAACCAATAGTTGCCTGTAATTAAGCCATCTACTTTTCGGTAACTCTCTTTTATGATATGCCTCTATTGGCAATGTCCACATGGGTATTCTGGGGTAAATGATGTCTTTATACTTGTTCCAGGTCTTTAGTAGGGGGCCTCTGATGTAATGATTAGTAAAGTTTTTTTCTATCCTTGCCTTTCCATAGCTTAGGTAAGCGTGCCACCCTCTTCTAATGTCATAACCTTCTATAGTTAATATTTTTTTTTGCTCCAGGGTAGCCCATATTTTCACCCATGATAGGGCACAGGCCTCAAAATACAGCTGCATGTCCGGCATGGCCAATCCTCCCCGACTTTTGTGTCTGTGAGATTTTTAATCTTAATTCTGGCTTTTTTCCCCTCCCATATAAAATTTAATATTTGTTTGTTCCATTTTTGGAAACATGTATTTGTCTTAATAATTGGTATCATCTGGAACATGAAAATCATCTTAGGTAATACACTCAATTTTATGGCTGCGATCTTTCCTAGTATAGATAGATTTAAATATTTCCAGTTGTTGAATTTCTTTATTATATTACTCCAGGTTTTTTCATAGTTATCCTTAAACAGATTCATATTTGAAGCCGAAATTACTATGCCTAGATATTTAATTTTATTGACCACTTCAATTCCAGACTTCGAAACAATCTTTACCTTTCTTTCTGCCTTAACATTTTTAGTAAGAATTTTTGTTTTATTTTTGTTTATCTTAAATCCTGCTAGTACACCAAATTTTTCAATTTTAGATATCCATTTTTCAATAGTTTCTAATGGAGACTCCTTAATGCAGACCACATCGTCTGCGAACGCTAAGGTTTTGTATTCTTCTGATCTTATTTTGAGGCCTCTTAGCTCTTTATCCTTTCTTAAGTCCTCCAATAAAACTTCCAACACCAAAATAAACAAAAGAGGGGAGAGAAGTATGGACTGGTTGGATCTTCTCGCGGTCCAAGGCACTCTCAGAACTTTCCTCCAACACCACAGTTCAAAAGTATCTATCTTCCTTCGCTCAGCCTTCCCTATGGTCCAGCTCTCACATCTGTAGGTGACTATGAGGAATACCATTGCTTTAACTATGCGGATCTTCGTTGCCAGTGTGATGTCTCTACTCTTCACTATTTTTTCAAGATTGGACATTGCTCTCCTCCCAAGAAGTAAGTGTCTCCTGATTTCCTGACTGCAGTCAGAGTCTGCAGTAATCTTTGCACCTAGAAATACAAAGTCTGTCACTGCCTCCATGTTTTCTCCCTCTATTTCCCAGTTGTCAATCATTCTTGTTGCCATAATGTTGGTTCTTTTGATGTTTAGCTGCAACTCAGCTTTTGCGCTGGGTTATATGAGGGGTTAATTCACCATCAGCCAGATGGAGGCAAATACATTTAGCAGCAAGTGTTGGAAGGTGGCAATCAGAAATTGGAAGAGACGCCTCTATATTACCTACGTACACCCACTGCCTTCAGGTGTGATAGTGAGGATACTGCCCTACTGCTAACAATGAAGACAGTTTCAACTGTCTATCTAGTAGAGGTGAAGTTATTGAAGAGATGTTCCCATAAGGAATGCCTTTGCTGGGTATCTGACAAATGAAAGTGTGTTATCAAATGCTTGCAAAGTGCCGCTTTTGCATTCATATGGGAAATGTTTGAATTTTTTAGTCTACTTATCTCTTAGTACTCACGTTGCAGTCTAAGTTCTGTGTTGGCCTGTCCTTTTGTTCCTTGCAGAACCTAAGGTGGACACAAGCAAGAACAGATTGTATTCAGAGGAGCAAGGAGGGTTTGCTTAGAAGATCAAAAGTAAGAGAAAGCTTCAAGTCAGTGATAAAGATAGGGAAGGTTCAAGTGCCTATTGGCAGAAAGAGAAATTTTGTGTTTTAACACAGTCCTCCAGGAAGCACTTGAGTATGAAGAAAGGTAGTCATTGGAAAGAAAATTCTTATGGCAGGAGGACTCTGAAGATTGAAAGCATGCAACCTTAGCTGAGTTTTTTTGAAATGGGGATGGGGGGAGAAAACCCAGCAGCGAACATTATTTGAAATAAAAGGAACTGGCTACTTGATATCTCGCCATCACCTTTGTGTGACCTCATTTTCTGTCATTGTGGTTGAAAAGCCTTTGTTGTCCTTTTCTTCCTCTTCTTCACTCCTTGCCACAGGTCAGGCACATAAAAAAATCACACAGACAGGTTGAGCTTGTTGCCCTTGAATGGAATATAACTGTACCATTTTCCCCGTCACCCATCTTTTTAAAAAATCATTCTCTGGTTTACCTCCTGTTCTCTCCTTAAAACCTGCAGCAGCATAAAAATGGCAAAAGGCAAGTTGCTCCAGAGATCAGTGGTGGGGGATTGTTTTTTATGTACCTGTATCTGTCTATACACATAATAAAAGTGAAATATGTGTATGTGTGTATGTGGTGGAGGTGTGCACTTACACACACAGCCTCTGGCCTCCACAAACTGGTTATAGTTTGAAGTGTTGAGAAGCCTCCAAAGACACTCCTTCAACTGACATTGCAGGTTATGGTGAGCACCATGAACATGTAGGCCAAACCCTGTCAATGTCCTCCCCAAACACCATACTGCCCACCTTCCAAAGAATGCTTTCATTTGGGGAGAATTTCATCCTAGATTTGATGTGTTTCCTTCACCACAGGCAGGCATCCCAGGGTTCCTTTTGTGGAATTTGCATGACCCCACCCAGGCCCATAGCCAGGATTTTGATTTAGGGGGTGCTGAGTTTGATTCTGAGGGGGGGCTGAGTTTGATTCAAGGGGAGGGGCTGAGGATCTACCCTAGCAAACCTTTTGTATCGCTATCCCAATAGCCCCATGCATATGGGATATATTGAGCATGGTGATCAGATAATGATATTAATAAACCTAACAGTTTAAATAATGTACCAGTAAGGCCTTCTCGCGGACCACCCTGAGAATTTTAGAGGGGGGCTAAAGCCCCTCAAGCCCCTGCCCCCCGGCTACATGCCTGACCCCACCCACTGCCTCTCCCTTAGCTCTTTCCAGCCATTTCCTATGGCACACAGCAAACACAGAGGAATCGATCAACAACTGAACAAACTGGAGGGGTTTGGGGAACTGACTCAACAGGATGGAAATTGTAGTACACCCTGCATCAAAGCAGAGCACTGTGACCCCTTTCTATAATGGAACTGGACCACCATTGGCACGCAGAGTCCCCATTACCAGGTTTGGGGGAATTTGCCTTGATTCATAGGAGTTGTAGTTCATCCTTATCCAGCAAGCACTGAAGCCAGCCAACGTCAGATCTGGACCAAACTTGGCACACAGATGCAACATGGGCATACATGCCTGGATGGGGTGGGAATGGAACTGACCCATGGTTCTGGGAATTGTAGTTTACTCACATCCTTATGCATTTTCTAATGGGAGCATTTATTTTAAAAAACCAAATCAAAGACTGGCTTTTTTCTAATACATAGTGTTACTAATTAACTAAATGATATAACCGAACACCCCAAAACAAACAATACCTTTTTCAAATAACCCGGGCATCACCCGGTACCCAAGCTAGTTAAAACTAAAAGGCAAAAAGTATGCTATTATATGCACTAAAAGCAACAAGTAACAGAAACAGAGATATCCTGGTGTCATTCCTCAATGAACATGGATGCAATTCCCCATTTGGACCTCCATTCACAAAAGTCTTCCCATTGTGCCAACTCTAAACTTTGGAAAGTTACTACTATTGCTCTTACAAATTTACTTGGACAAATTAACATACAGCAACAGAAAGAGAAAGGGCCCAGTCCAGAGGTTCCAGAGATTTGTGTTGCTGCCCCCCCCCCAAAATGGGGAATTATGACTCTGTGGGCATATTATCATGCCATACTATGTCACTGTCCCTTGAGCCAAGCAAGAAATACCTCCGGACCTTCCCATTTTGAAATGACAGTAGAGATATCCTCACTTCCTTGAGGTTCTTTTTTATAAAATTTGTTTCTGCTGGCCATAGAGAGTGATGACAAAAACACAGTAAAATATACCTTGAATTTAAAAGTGGTATCAGAATGCTAGAAGAAAAAAAATCTGTAACCAAAGGAAATCTTTGCTATCCACTAGGGCTGGGCGGTTTCGTTCGTTAATTTCGTAATTCGTTATTAATTCATTATTATTTTTATAACGAAGCGATATTGAACCATTCAGGAGCAACTTAAAATCGAAACCAATTTTTAAAATTTATTTCGTAATTGTTTCGTAATTGTTTCGTAATTGTTTCGTTATTATCTCGTTATTATTTCTGTATGTCTGGTGCAAGTTTTATAGTTGTTGTTTGTTTTATCAGTGATAAAAAAATAAATTATCACACCAACAGTCAACAACAGAGGGAGAGGGAAGCTTCAGAAGTTCCCCCTGTCCCATTTGGAGGGTTTTTTTAGCGTATTGCACAATCGCGTCCGCCATTAACGAATCGATTCGTTATTGTTTCGAAATTGTTTCGTAATTTCCAAAATTTCGTAAATATCGAACTTTTTTAAAGAAAAATTTCGGAATTCTTTTAAAAAACGAAACGCAAAAAAACCCTAAAAACGAATTGAGTTTAGAAACAAATTTTTCCGTGGTTGCCCAGCCCTACTATCCACCTGTTTATCATCCAACCCTCTTATGAGCAGCATCCCTTGGGAGAAGATATTTCTCACCTGAGGACTCCTTAAGATGCCTCATGCGAGCTTTTTCTTTCTTTGATTAAGTGCAAGGAGAAGCCCCTAAAAAGGTGACTTTATGCTGCCAGTGGAGGCAATGAATCAGCAGATGTGCCTCGTCCCATTGACCTGTCACAGCAGAGTGACAGGAACAGGGATGTCAGAAGCAAACAGAGAGATGATGCACTCATTGGCTATTTCAATTAAAGCTTTTTGTGTTTTCCTGAGCCCTGAAGCCTGTGTTGACTTGATTGAATCTGAGGTGGCGGGAAGCTGGGCATTTGCCTTTCAGAAAAAGAAGATTGGAGAGGGCATTGAGAGACACATTATGTTGCATTCATCAATCCCAGTGGGTCCACTTTGATTGGCAAGGGTTCTCTAGAGCCTTGGGCAGAGGACTTTCCCAGACGTGCCATTATTTTTTTTTACTAAAGATATTAGTGATTGATTTAAAACCATAAACATATGAACCTTATATATGAATTATTCATCTTTGTATGTAATGAAACAGAGGGAGAACAAGATCCCAGTTCTCCTACTAAGATAATTACCTGTACCCCTCCCATCCATCCTACTTTACTTGGCAAAAAACACTGCAAGTTATAAAAATCTGTTCCCCTTTCAATCAAAGTTCTGCATACTAACTTTCTATCTCTTTCTTGCCAGCATTCTCTAGTGCAGTGGTTCTCAACCTGTGGGTCCTCAGATGTTTTGACCTTCAACTTCCAGAAATCCTAACAGCCAATAAACTGGCTGGGATTTCAGGGAGTTGTAAGCCAAAACATCTGGGGATCCACAGGTTGAGAACCACTGCTGTAGTGAGTGGGGTTTTTTCAAAAAGATTCTGCTTCTGACAGTCACACTAGAAATTGTTAGATGGAGGGGTCTGGGTATGTCAATATGATAAGCTTCATTGCCCACAATGGCTGCTGCCAAGTATTTAGAGCAGCGTTTCTAAACCTGGGGGTTGGGACCCCTGTGGGGGTCGCAAGGGGGTGTCAGAGGGGTCGCCAAAGCCCATCAGAAAACATAGTATTTTCTGTTGGTCATGGGGGTTTTGTGTGGAAAGTTTGGTCCAGTTCTATTGTTGGTGGGGTTCAGAATGCTATTTCATTTTGGGTGAACTATAAATCCCAACAACTACAGCTCCCAAATGGCAAGGTCTATTTTCTCCAAACTCTACCAGTGTTCACATTTGGGCATATTGAGTATTTGTGCCAAGTTTGATCCAGATCCATCATTGCTTGAGTCCACAGTGTTCTCTGGATGTAGGTGAACTACAACTCCAAAAATTCCAGGTCAATGTCCATCAAACCTTCCCAGTATTTTCTCTTGGTCATGGGAATTCTGTGTGCCATGTTTGATTCAATCCCATCATTGATGGAGTTCAGAAGGCTCTTTGAATTTAGGTGAACTATAAATCCCAGCAACTCCAGCATTACCAAATGACAAAATCAATCACCCCCAACCCCACCAGTATTCAAATTTTGGGCGTATCGGGTATTTGTGCCAAATTTGGTCCAGTGACTGAAAATACAGCCTGCATATCAGATATTTACATTACAGTTCATAATAGTAGCAAATTTACAGTTATGAAGTAGCAAGGAAAATAACGTTATGATTGTGGGTCACCACGACATGAGGACCTGTACTAAGGGGTCGCGGCTTTAGGAAGGTTGAGAACCACTAATTTAGATTGTACCATAAATACTTTTCAGTTATATATTTTTAAATGATCTATAAGTATTTGAGGAGCCCCCAGTGATGCAGTGGGTTAAAGCACTGAGCTGCTGAGCTTATTGATCGAGAGGTCGCAGTTCAATTCTGGGGAGCAGCATGAGCTTCTGCTGACAGCCCCAGCTTCTGCCAACCTAGCAGTTCAAAAACATGCAAATAGATCCTACAAATTAAGGTACAGCTTAAACCTGAATACTTTCTGCTTGGTATCACAGATAGAGACATAGAACTGAACAGGAATAAAGATAAATTGTTTATGTATATAACAACTAGGCTTGGGTAACAATGGAAAAAATTGTTTCTAAACTCGTTTCGTTTTTAGGGGTCCATCGCGTTTTGTTTTTTAAAAGAATTCCAAAATTTTCCTTTTAAAAATTTCGAAATTTATGAAATTTCGTATAATTACAAATTGATTCATTAATGGCGGACGCGATTGCGCAATATGCTAAAAAAAACCTCCAAATGGGACAGGTGGAACTTCTGAAGCTTCCCTCTCCCTCTGTTGTTGACTGTTGGCGTGATAAAACAAACAACAACTATAAAACTTGCACCAGACATGTGAAAATAATTACGAAATAATTACGAAATAATTACGGAATAATTTTGAAATAATTTCAAAATAATAACAAAACAATTACAAAATAAATTGAAAAAATTGTTTCGAATCTAATTTACTCCTCACACTATTCCTGCATGGCTCAATATTTGATCGTAAGCTAATTTAAATACGAATTAATAACGAATTACGAAATTAACGAATGAAACCACCCAAGCCTAATAACAGCAGCTGCCAGAATCACCTACACAAAGAAATGGAAATCAAAAGAATGAGCAACTAAAGAAGAATGGGAAACAAAACTCCGGGACATTATGGACATGGATCTACTGACCTTCCTCCTAAAGGACACGAAGGGCAAACSCCTAACACCCACAGATTGGTCATCATTTAAAGAATATTTGAAYTCTCAACAGAYCRCACATTACACTTMCTCTCCYTAAGGAAAATAAGAACGTATACAAATGTATGCCTTAARYAAATRAGGAACCAGASACGACAATAGAGAAGTGTCCTGGATCTGAACAAATGAGAGACTTAAGAAGGAAAATCATTACTACCCAGGGGAAATGAAGGAGGAAGTCAAACATAGCTCCTCACTTTTATACTTTTCATGGTTTTTGTCTTTTTTTATTTTTTATTTTTTTATTTTTCCCATGTTTTTGCTTTCTTTTTTTTCTTTTTCTTTCTGTCTTTTTTCTTCCCCCCCCCCTTCTTTTTCCTTTTTCTCAGCCTGCTACGTGCGAGGATCTTTTACTCTCCCCTTTCCCTTCCCCCCTTTTTTACTATTTGTAACCAAAATGTCAATAAAGATATTTTTTAAAAAACATGTAAATATGAGTAGATCAATAGGTACTGCTCTGCCAGGAAGGTAATGGCGCTCCATGCAGTCATGCCGGCCATATGACCTTGGAGGAGTCTGTGGACAGCGCCGGCTCTTCAGCTTAGAAATGGAGATGAGCACCACACCACAGAGTTGGACTTGACTGGACTTCATGTCAGGGGACAACTTTTACCTTTACCTATTTAATACTTGTCAATCTTCCCCTCAAAATAGGTTTGGCACATTGGGAGCTTCATTATAAGCTCCACTGAGACAGAAGCGACCAATCTCCACTGCTCATAAAAGTTGCCATTTGGAGTTCAAAATCATTCCAAGTGTGTAAGCATCTTCATAATCTGGAAAGAATTGAAGATTTAAAAACCAAAATCCAAACCAAATCTGAAACTGACAAATTTGACAATCAGGCCCATAATTTTATGTTAAAAGTTCATAGCAGGCCTGAACTTGGAAATGCTAATTTCCACTATAATTTCTTTCTCTCATTCAAACTCTTTCTCACTCTTTGTATGATGTGTGTGTGTGTGTATCATAAGCACATGTATTTGTAGTAGTATCCTTGTAGCGAATTAAATTGTGGTTTTCTACCAATAATCTTAACATTTTCCACTTGAAATGTCCATAATTTGCTCAGTTTTGCTTAATTTCCACAAAAGTGCATGTCTTTTGGAAATGTGTAGGTTACACAACATCTTGAAGGAATGCAAATGTGAGCAATTGGTAGGCATGTGAAGGCTGCTTTGGCTTCTTCCAAATTTAAAGGATTGAGCTTCCTGCCATGTCCCTTTTGCTTTTATTTTACTTTTATTTAATTTTTTCCTCCAGTTAAAAAAGTCCGACATGCACTTAGTGCATGGTTGTCCCTATTATCTGGAGGTTTACCTGGGTTGCTTTAGGGCAGGGGTCCTCAAACTAAGGCCCGGGGGCCGGATGCGGCTCTCCAAGGTCATTTACCCGGCCCTCGCTCAGGGTCAGCCTAACTCTGAAATGACTTGAAAGCACACAACAATAACAACAATCCTATCTCATCAGCCAAAAGTAGGCCCACACTTCCCATTGAAATACTAATAATTTTATATTTGTTGAAATTGTTCTTCATTTTAATTATTGTATTGTTTTAAGTGTTTTCTTGCACTACGAATAAGATATGTGCAGTGTGCATAGGAATTCATTCATATTTTTTTCAAATTATAATCCGGCCCTCCAACAGTTTGAGGGACCTCTGTTTAAAACGTTTGTGGACCCCTGCTTTAGGGCAAGGGAAGACTTCTTTTTCCAAATCTGCCTCTTAGGGATGTTGCAAGAATAAAGATGCTGTGGTAGGATCCATGCTTCTTGAGTTCCTTGAAGAATAGATAGGCTATAAATGTCAATAAAGAGCTCAATGACTTTCTCATGAGCTCCCAAAAAGCATTTACATAGCTACTTCTGAAAACAAAATGCTGAACTAGCTGGATCTTTGGCTAGATTCAGCAAGTTGGGTATTGAAAATCTTATATTCTCATAGAAGTAATATTTTCTAGCCTTGCAAGCTACTTCTTCCACAATTTCTGTCAACAGAATGTGTTAAAATTGAAGCTAGAATCTTTTCCATAGCTCTTATCTCCCATGCAGGGATAAAGTTTTTGCAAGTACTTTTTTTTGCACTGTTTAACTATCACAAGTTCTGCAAAAATTGGTCTTGAAAGGCAGTGCACTTCTTGCAGCTACAGATTCAGTTTTGATTTTGAGCATCAGGAATACTGTTTTGACGTGCCACTGATCCTTGCAAACTACTCCAGCTGGAACAGCTGAGACATTCTAGATGACTTTATGGGAACAACTATCAGAAGAGCTGCACGATAACAGCACTGCACTTGCTAGAGTTGTTCCCTTTACTGTAATGTTTTCAGAAACCAACTTGCTTGCAGATATTTTTATTTGGCAATAAATCAACCTATGTCCCTGCTAATGAGCAAGTGTTCAGCTTGTTGAAATGAGTGAGAATTTGTTAATCTGAGGCATATGCGCAAGAACATTGTTGGACTGTAGTCTAGAGAAACTTTTTCCTGAGCCTCCTGAGGAGCTGTTAATGATATCCATCCAACTGGTATGTGATGGAAGGACTCATCAGCTGACTTGGACCTCATTTGTAAAGCAAAATCAGGTCAGAAACCTACTGCAGCCATTGTTAGCAAATAAACTCCCTGTACACATCTAGTAACAGCAATAGCAAATAGCAATTCATCTCTAGAGAACTCACAGCTATCAGCTTAACAACTCACACAATGCTGCAGCATATCTTCTTCATTTGAAACAAATGTTTGCATGCCACACCCAACCTCACAACATGGCCTTCATCCCAATTAGGCTAAAATGTATATCAGCACTGCTCTGTTCATGTCATTTTGCCAAAAAACCCTTGGGGATGCTCTGCGCAGCAGCAACATCCCTGCCCAGAATTCTTGATTCTGCTGGCATCCAATTTGCATTAGCCCTCCCTTCTTTCCTCATGTTCAGGCTTTAATACTCACTGGGAGGGTTTCTTAAACACGTATCTGACAATATTAAGTGAATTATTCTGACAGCTGAGTGACTTCTACTGACTGAGTGGGAAAGGAAATTCCACTGAGATAAGTTGCCTGTGGCACCTTAATGCTATTATTAAACCCGTATATGTATGTTTGTGCCTGAGAGATTTGGAATAATATATACAAAAGCTCGTAAGTGTGTGAAAGTTGCAGTCCTATGCATATAGATATTTCTGGGCATGTTTGGGATGCCCAGGGATATGTAAGGGGAGGCAAACACTTTCATCTTGAAATCAATAAAAACAAAGCATCAAGTAAACACTAGCATATTAAGTCATAAGACGCTGACATTGTCAGTACTGAAAAAGGGCAATGTAGCATGTCAATTTTAGAAACTCTCACATTGTCAGGTATAATGCTCAAAGGAACCTGCTGTAAGTTTAGTCAAATCATTATTATCTGCATTACATGACAGAGGAAGAAAGATAATCAGAAATATTTGAAGAACAGTTGAATAATGAGTTTGTCCTCTGTTGGAAACTCTTATGAGGACAATACATCTCAAACATCCCTTATCACGCTTTGGACCAGAAGTGTTCTATATTTAGGATATTGTTGGATTTTTGAATACCTGTATTTGCATATAGGTACACAATAAGTCTAAACACTACATTAATTTATATTTCATAAACGTCTCATACACCTTCATGAATGTAATTGTATACAATTTAAAAAAAACATTAATTTGGGCATGACATAAAGTTTGTGTACATCAAACCATCAGAAAGCAAAGGTGCCGCTTTCTCAGGCTAGGAGAATTTCGGATTGAAGAGGGTTTTGAATTTTGGAATCCATGTAAATAAAAATGTAATGTTCGTTTGCGGGATTAACATAACTCAAAAACCACTGGAGGAAATGACACCAAATTTGGACACGACACCCCTAACAGACCGAGTGACCATCACTCATAACGCCCTCCCTCCTCCAAAAAATAGTGGAAAAGGACATAAAAATCCCAAAAAAGCTAAATGACGATACAGGAAAAAAAGGGAAAGAAGGGGAGAAAGAAAGAAAAAAGAAAGAGAGAGAGAGAGAGAAAGAAAGAAGGAAGGAAAGAGGTAGAGAAGGAAGATAGGAGAGAAAGAGGAAAAGAAAAGGGATGGAAAGAAAGGGGCAGAGAAAGAAGGAAGGGGATAAGGAAAGAAAAAAGAAAGGAAGGAAAGGAAAGAGGGAGCAAAGGAAGAAGAGAAAGAAAGAGAAAGAGAGAAGGAGGGAAAGACAGAAGGAAGAATGGAAGCAAAAGGCAAAGGAATGAAGGAAAGAGGTAGAGAAGGAAAGAGAAAGAGGAAAATAAAAAGGGGGCAGCAAAGAAAGAGGTAAAGAAAGTAATGAGAGAAGGTAAGAGGAAGCGAAGGAAGAAGAGAAAGAGGTAGTGAAGAAAGAAAGGAGAGACAGAGTGAGGGAAGGAAAGATAGAAAGAAGGATGGAAACAAAAAGCAAAGGAAGGAAGGGAAGAGGTAGAGAAGTTAGGGGGAAAGGAGAGAAAGAGGGAGGGATGGTTGGCCACAGCAACGCGTGGCAGGTACAACTAGTTCCAAATAAGGATTCAAACCACATCAAAGTCAAGGCCCAAATCTAAGTGAACAATTAATGTAAGTGCAGGCTTTAATATTATGAGCCTTTGATCTGAGATAGACCTCATATGTGGCCTCCAATAAACATGGAAGAATTGAATAAGATCATCAAATTTACTCTCATGGAGTAAAGACAACTAACTCAAGGCTGCCATGTGTTGGATGTATAATGAAATGATGTGATTCGTTAGCAAAGTGAATAATGTTTGTTAAAGTAGATGGCAGTAGGAACAAAGATGTCTACATCACAGATGTCTTAACTCAGTCAAGAAAGCCACAGTCCTTAGTTGGCAAGACTTAAGCAGAGCACTTGATGACCAAGGATCTTGGAGATCTTTCATTCATATGGTTCATTTATTATTTCACATATTTATATCCTGCCCTTCTCACCCTAAAAGGGGACTCAGGGCCGCCTTACAGCAGGCAGCAATTTGATGCCAATACATATAAATATAAAAATAAACAAAAACAATTAAAACCATACAATTAAACAATAATTATTAAAACATAAATTAAAATTGTGTAATCCAGATCGTAGTCCAAGACCTGTCCAATTATCAATTCCATTCGTCCGTTATCCTTCTTGCACTATTTACTGGTTGAATGCTTGGTCCCACAAGCATTCACATCTTAAGCTTCTTCCTGAAAGACAAGAGAGAGGGGGCTGACCTATTTTCACAGGGGAGGGAGTTCCATAGATGAGGGACCACCACTAAGAAGGCCCCTCCTCTTGTCCCCACCAACCACACCTGTGAAAGAGGTAGGACCAAGAGCAGGGCCTACCCAGATGCTCTTAACTTCCAAGGAGCGAAATACGTTCAGACAAGTAAGCTGGGCTGGAATCGTTTATGGCTTTATAGGCTAAAGCCAGCTCTTTGAATGGTTCCCATAAGTGGAATTGACACCAAATAACAACAAGAAAGTCACAATTAACATATTTTTTGCTACATTTTTTGTCCCATGCATCTTCCAAGGACCTTAACATCTCTTGTATTTTTATCTCTCTTTTAATATTACTAGAGATTAGGCTAGACAAATGGCAGAGTGAATGGCTGGTTCATGGTCCAGTGGGCATTAAAACCTGGATCTCCTTAAAGCTAGCTCCCATTCTGCACTTTTTAATTTTTTAAGCAGGTTACTGTTAGAGTTAGGGGTTTTTTTTCTAGTGGAAAGGATTTCTCCATCTTCTGATTGAGTGTAGTTTATTGTCACAGAACTCTTGCCATAGTTCTGCATTGAGCAAGATGTTGAATCAGAGAATCTCTAAAATTCTATGATGCTGTATTCTCAAGGTGTGTGTGTGAACAATACAGTAGTAGAGTGCACCATGAATCATCTCTCCTGGAGTGCCTGTTCATCTCTAATTGGTGCTTGTTCATTGTCCTGATAACCAATTCACCCATACCTCTTCAGTCCTCCGTAGTCCAGCCATTCTTCTTCTCTTGGTGTGGTTAATTTCCCATTTAAACGGGTGGCGTGAAAGCAAAAGTGCGGGAAGCAGTTGAGTGAAAAAAAAGTACATTTGTTATCTTTTGTACCATGCTGAATAGTGATCATTACATGAACAAAGAATGTTTAAATAGACCATTGTGTTCTACGGATGCTATTGTCGTTTTCTGTCTAATTGTTCCACCTGTGTGTAAAACCATTGATTATGTCTGCTGTTGGTATCTCACGGGGAGTGTTGCCATGAAGATATATATATTTTTTAGAAAATATAAAGCCATCATAAAACTATTTAAGCAAGAGAAAAGCTGATGAGGAAAGGGACCACAAAAATATTAAAGATTGGAGTAGAACCTGTAATCGGTTTGACCTTCCAAAGACAGAAAGATTTGATTGTTGTTTTGCAGCCAGTGTGAAATGAGTTCATTGTACAAATTTAAAATGCTAAGGCTTGAAATCCCTCCTTTCCAGCTCTTTGCTCTGATAGAGTGAGGCATATATCAGTTTTCTTCTATCTAGGAATGGAAAAATTTGTCAATTACAGTTCACTCAATGACTGCAGCCTTACATTGTCTCAGCATAATGAAAATATCCATCTGCAGAGTTCAACCATACTATAATTATGCCACTCCCTTTGGAGAACAGCAACATTGTACAATACATCCTGAGGAATGAGCAACCTGGACAACCACTGCATCATAGACAGAACTCTTATTTTAAGTGTCTATCACCTTCCTTTAGCTACTAGACATGTGCATTTGGGGAAAACCCTGTCCCATTTCATATTGAGGGCCCCAATCTGGTTTTTGTAAAGTTGGGAGGGTTGTTTTCAGTTATTCCACTTTGGGACCCGAAAATCAGGTCCCGAAATGTGTGTGGAGAGGGGTTTCCCACCCACTGGCTCCCTTTCCCAGTGTGTGTTCTTCTTACCTGGCACCTGCTGTTTCTACTCTAGAGTAAGGGGCACTCAACTGTAGGCACTGGTGGGCATGTGCATTTCGGAGGAAAGCGAAGACCTGGCTGTTCGAACAAGCATTTGATTAATCAGTGTAATTGAACATAGGAATACGGAATAATGGATGATGAGACTGGATTCTGATTTTACTGTTGAGGCGCTAATGATTGTTATGCTGATGTTTAATGATTTATGTTACAATTGTTTTTAATTGCCCTATACTTGTCTCGTGATGTTTTGTATTGATGTTGTTCACCGCTTTGAGTTGCCTGAGGGCTGAGAAAAGCGGTATATAAATAAAGTAAATAAAGTAAGTAAATAAATAATAAATTTACGGGCCTGCAAGCCCTACCACACATGCACTCTCCTTGGAACGTGTGTGTGTGTGTGGGGCATGCAGACAGGCCAGGAAAGTGCAGGCGCCAGTGCTCGACCTGCAGGCATGCTCCAGCCTATAGTAAGAGGCGCTCAGCTGCAGGCATGCTCCAGGCTTGCCTGCATGCCCTGCCACGTATGCTCTGCCACACTCTCAGAGAGTGCATGTGTCGGGGCATGTAGGCAGTCCTCGAGCATGCCTCAGCTGAGCTCCAGGCCTGCCTGCATGCCCCACCATTCATGCACTCTCTTTCCAAGGCAAGGAGACAAGTTTGGATGCACATGAAAGCAAACTTTCGTGTCGAACAGATTTTTGTGTGGGGAGGGGGGTTTCCCATTTTGTGCTTCCAAAAAAATGGAAGACACAAAAGAAATGGAAGAAATTGTAGGAATTGATTTTGTGCACATGTCTATTAGCTACACCCCAAATTCCTATCCCCTGATGTACATCAAGAATTACAGAACCTCAAAGAACTAGTTTTCCTGATTTCAGATAAGATGACTAACAATTATTCTTGCAAATACAGTTAGTGAATCACCCAGAACTAACCATATGCACTTATGAAATGAAACAACCAGTTCAAGTCTTTCATAAGTAAAATATGTGCTTCTGCAGTATTCTTCACTATTCTATCAGTGATTATGATGTTATTATTTTTCCAACTAGAGAGGAAAGAAAATAGGGCTATGAGACCAAAGATGATTTTGTAAAATGCAGTTTCTTTGCCAGAGATTTTGTTAACTGAGTTAGGCTTGCATTATATTGTAGCGTATGAACAAAAGATGCATAGAAATGTGCATATTACAAGAAAGCAAATACTAAAACGCAACGCATGTGAGAAAACAGGATTTTAGAAAAGTGCCTACAAAAACATATCAATTCAAAAATAATGTGTACTCTTACTTGTTGGATTCTGGGAAACAAGGATAAGAAGACCCAACAATTTGTGTGTTTTTCTCTTTTTCCTTGCAAAATCATGAGAGCTTTTGTGAGAATAACTATATTTCTCAAGAACATTACTTCTGCACAAATTATGTGAATGACAGATCATGATTTTTTGCTTCCTGGTTGCATGGACTTATAAAAAGGAAAAGGTGGCTATTACTTTTTGATCAATAAGCTCTTCCTTTTGCACTTGTTATATGGTACGTGTGTGTGTCTTGCTGTGAGAAATGAAAAGATACTAGTTTTGCACAGAGACAACTCCCACCAATTGTAGAAACCCTGGCAAAAAATCAAATAAATCTTGTCTGACTCTTGCACAGGAAGTGAGAATTTTTGCAGGAGTCGTCACTTTCTCAGCAGGTTGTCTCATCAAAAATGATTAATTTTGCAAATATTCTTCACATATTAACCCTAGGGAACATATGCATGAATATATATATATATTCCCCTGTTGTTGTTGTTTTAAATTGCAAACTGATGTAGAAACAGAATGGAGTGAACTATATGTTGTCAAAAAGATAACCTGAGCAGAATTTATTTTAATAGATTCATCAGTCCCTGGCGGTAATTTGCACCCATTTCTAAGACCAACAGTTTCCATGTCACTGACATTGTCGTATCATTGTGTAGCTTGCCATACCTCATAAGTGTTCTAAGAACAATCTGTGTGAGCGAGGCATGTATTAAAGCAGTTCTTGCTGTGGGTGGCTTGTGTTTAAGGGCAGATAGCGTCCAAAGAGTCAGATTCTTCCAAGGCAGTTGTTCTCAACTTGTGGGTCCTCGGGTAATTTTGACCTACTATTCCCAGAAATCCCAGTAAGTTTACCAGCTGTTAGGATTTCTTGTAGTTGAAGGCCAAAACATCTGGGGACCCACAGGTTGAGAACCACTGTTGTAATCTCATCCAAGTGACAGGTAATTTCAGGCTGGATCTACACTGCTATATAATTCAGTTTAAACTGCATAATATGGTCAGTGTAGACCCACATTGTGTGTGTAGACTCATATAAAGCAGTTCAAACTGGATTATATAGCAGTGTCCATCCATCCTAAGAAAATGAAGAGAGGGGACAAGTCTCACCTTGTCCAGAGGCTGTTCCCTGAGGCCAGTAGCCCAAATATCCAAAGCCAAATGAAATCAGGAGATAAAGTGTCCTTAAGCATAGTCAGCGAAGGGTCAAGAATTCCAGGAGATGCAGAATATTAAGATCAGAGTCAGGGCCTTTCCACACAGCTCTATATTCCAGAATATCAAGGCAGAAAATCCCACAATATCTGCTTTAAACTAGGTTTTCTGAGTCTACACTCAGATAATGTGGGATTTTCTGTTGGCCATGGGAGTTCTTTATGGGAAGTTTGACCTAATTGTATAATTGGTGGAGTTTGGAATGCTCTTTGATTGTAGTTGACCTATGAGTCCCAGCAATCTCGACTCCTAAATGTCAAGGTCTATTTTCCCAAGACTCCACCAGTGTTCACACTTGGGCATATTGAAGATTTGTGCCAAGTTTGGTTCAGATCCATCATTGTTACATCCAGAGAGTTCACAGTTCTCTCTGGATGTAAGTGAACTACAACACAAAACTCAAGTTCAATGCCCACCAAACCCTTCCAGTATTTTCTGTTGGTCATGGGAGTTCTGTGCACCAAATTTGGTTCCATTCCATTGTTGGCAGAGTTCAGAATGCCCTCCGATTGTAGGTTGTCTGTAAATCCCAGCAACTACAAACCCCAAATGGCAAAATATATCCCAACACCACCAGTATTCAAATTTGGGTATTTGTACCAAATAGTGAATAAAAATACATCCTGCACATCAGATATTTACACTGTGATTCATAACAGTAGCAAAATGACAGTTATGAAGTAGTAATGAAAATGATGATATGGTTGGGGGTCACCATAGCATGAGGAACTGGATTAAGGGGTTATGGCATTAGAAAGGTTGAGAAACACTGAGTTAGTGCCAAGGTAGAACAGGGGGGAACAGTCTGAAGTCAGAAACCTTTCACAATGTATCCTCCCAACACAAGATCCCTCAGATTCCAGAGGGCAAGTTATTATTTATTTATTTATTTATTTACTATATTTATACCCCACCCTTCTCACCCCAAAGGGGACTCAGGGCAGCTTACAAAATACATCAAAAATTCAATGCTGCATCCTGCACAGAACAATGAAGATACCTTATAAAATAATAAAAAAATTAAAAAAGTAATACAGATTAAAAGCCTACAAGTGCCGCGTCATGATTTCCAAACTTCATAGTTTTCCCATAGTTGTTATACAGACTCCTAGGTTAGAATGATATAGTAAATAAAGTCCTCCCTCCTTCCCTCCCTAGCAAGCAGTCACCCAATTCCCTCCCTCCCTCCTTGACACAACCTAAATTCCTGATAAAATATGGTCTTATGGGTTGTTATCATGAGGAAGGGTGGTACAAACTGCTATAGCAAAGATACAATGAACAGAACCCAATCAGAAAGAGTTTGCTGGAGATGTTCTGGCCTCTTCTATAGCAGCCTCAGCAGCAGACTCCTCTATTCCTGGGGGTAATCATATTTGGGGGTGGTTGTTTTGTAATGGAATCCCTTTCCACTAGGCCTGGGTAACAACGGAAAAATTTGTTTCTAAAATCGATTCGTTTTTTGGGTTTTTTTGCGTTTCGATATTTAAAAGAATTCCGAAATTTTCCTTTAAAAAAAGTTCGATATTTACGAAATTTCGTAAATGGTAAAAAAAATTACAAAACAATAACGAAACAATAACGAATCGATTCGTTAATGGCGGCCGCGATCGCGCAATACGCTAAAAAAACTTCTGAAGCTTCCCTCTCCCTCTGTTGTTGACTGTTGGTGTGATATATAATTTTTTTTCACTAATTAAACAAAAAACAACTATAAAACTTGCCCCAGACATGCGGAAATAATAACGAAACGACCTCAAACCAATAACGAAACGAATACATAACGAAATACGAAGCATTTACGAAACGAATTGAAAAATTCGTTTCGTTTTTAAGTTGCTCCAGAATGGTTCGTTATCGCTTCGTTAACAAAAAATAACGAATTTTTAACGAATTACGAATTAACGAAACGAAACCGCCCAGCCCTACTTTCCACATTTGTTGTTCATTCATTCAGTCGTCACCGACTCTTCGTGCCCTCATGGACCAGCCCACGCCAGAGCTCCCTGTCAGCCATCACCACCCCCAGCTCCTTCAAGGTCAGTTCAGTCACTTCAAGGATGCCATCCATCCATCTTGCCCCACGTAGATACATATTATTGTCCTTTACTGTGAGCTGAAATAATACATTATGTACATCATTGCAACCCATGGAAAATAATTTGCTGCTATTAATATGGTCAACATTTTTAGTATAATTTGCTTCCTTTTCTGCTACCTTTCCATATTTTGAAGAGGAAAAAGTTTTAGGACTGACAAGTACATTGCCTAAAGCTCACATACATCCTAGTCAAAATGCCTGGAAATGTCATGTAGAAAGAAACAACAGAGCGGCACTCATTGTGCAAATCGCTTTTGTTTTATTCTTGTTGTTATTGTCATCATTATCATCATCATTATCACCATCTTGGAAAACATCCTTGTGCAGTGTTTCCCAGGTGGAGTAGCAACAGGTGGGTATAATCTGAGATGAGTAATCCATCCTCAATTTTCAGAGCAGTCCTTGCCTTTAATGGCAGTTTCTCCACAGTTGTTTCAAGTACTATCTACTGTTGAATCTTATTTGCAATACAAGTTCTGAGTGAATAAGTCTTGTAAAATGCTTTAGATTAGATGGAAGTCGCCAATTTTTTTTATTTTTTATCTTGCAATTTTTATTTTTATCCTGCAATTTTATATATACACACACACACACATATATACACACAAACACAGTTTTTTTTCTTTTTTCTTTCTTTTTTCTTTTTGGTAGGTTTAGATGTGGCACAGCTGGCTGAGTGTCAGCTGCATTAAGATCACTCTGACCAAAAGGTCATGAGTTCGAAGCCAGCCCGGGTTGGAGTGGGTTTCCAACCAATTGTGTGTAGCCTGTTGTCGACCTTTGCAACCCGAAAGACAGTTGCATCTGTCAAGTAGGAAAATTAGGTACCACCTTAAAGTGTGGGGAGGCTAAATTAAATGATTTATGAGGCCATAAAGAAGACTCCAGCAAAGCATTCCAGCGGGGAAGCATGCGGGGAATGCGGAAGTGCTTCATCAGTGTCGCAGATGGACAATGAAAGCGACAGCTCCCCTGGCGGCCAGAAAAAGTTAAATAGCCTCTGTGTATGTCTGTATATGTTGTATGTCAAAAATTGGCATTGAATGTTTGCCATATATACACTGTAATCCGCCCTGAGTCCCTTGCGGGGTGAGAAGGGCGAAATATAAAAGCTGTAAATAATAAAATAAATAAATAATAATCTAGAACATGGCCATATAGCCCGAAAAAACCCACAAGAACCTAATGATTCCAGCCATGAAACCCTTCGACAATACAATAAATAATAATGTTTTGGGGTTTTTTTTATTTTATTATTCCTCTCTATTCCTCCTTTCCTACTTTCTTCTTTCAGCATTGTTCCTCCACTTTAATTGGAAAGCCAAACCTTTTCCCCTTCTCCCCATTTCCATATTATTCAAAATAAAAAAATTTCCAAAAAAGAAAAGTCTTGTAAAACTAGGGACCCTTCCACACAGCCTTATATCCCAGAATATCAAGGCAGAAAATCCCATATTATCTGATCATGGACTCAGGGCAGTTCCAGACAGCACCAAATTGCACGCTTTCATTAGGAGCAAAAAACAAAACAAAACCTGGGATCTTCAAGCAAGTCTGCACACAGACCTGTTGGTCCCAGGATGTCTGACTCCACATTCCACTCTTCCTGCTTTGTCCCGGGATTTTGCAGCTCCCAAGATGGCTGCCACAGGACATCTGGCAGAATCCACCAACCAGAAGCAGACATTTGAAGCCCAGGAAGAAACCAAGGTAAAGAATGCCATGCTTTCTGAGTGCAGTGACAGACAGGCAGTCCAAAATGCAGGTTTCTAGCTCTGAACTGGGATATTCCCACATCTGCAAATCTCACACACTTTTTGCCTTTTGTTGTGATTACTTCTGAGTTTACAGAGAATGGCATCTCGCCACCCTCCTGATTGCTGCGGGAGCTCCTGGGATAAAGATACTGTCTGGATGGGCTCTAAGATAGCCCAGTTCAAAGCAGATATTGTGGGATTTTCCGCCTTGATATTCTGGGATATAGGGCTGTGTGGAAGGGCTCTAGGAGCAGCCATGGAGGATCTGGAGTGGATTCCCCACCCCACAAGAGCATGGCCACCAGTTTACCTTGGCTGAAACATAACATTATTATATCCTCATTACCCAAAAAGGACAATTAATTATAGGGAATTCAAGGTGTGAATCTACTATGGGATGTCACCTGTACAAATTGTCACTGTCAGATGGGAGCTGTCACAGTCAAGTCAGGTTCTGTACTTCCCTTCTTTTTCTTATCCGCAAGGAGATGGCAGTTTTGATGTCCTCTCCTGACAGCTGTTCTCATTTGTTAACAGATTATTCTGGATTGTTCGCCAAACTGTTATCATGTCGCTCACGCAGATCTGGCATCATCAGATACAGCGACACTAGCCCTCACCTCTTACAATATCCATCTGATAGAATTGCAGGCTTTATGCCAACCTCGGTTAAGTCGCTAGGTGTGCCTATTATTGGATAAATCTGTCAGAATCTTAATGGAAATGCAACGCTTCACAAACAATGTTTGTAGGTAATTCCACTCTGCGAAACTAAACTGGGGGGAAAGGAGGGAAAGGGTGGGGAGAGGTAACACTACCAGATTCGAGCTGCAAGAGGCAATTATTCTGACATGCTACTTTAATTACAGTAGTGAAATGCAAAGTGTGCTATAATCCCTTGCTAAAAGAGGTTCTTTTTTTGGGGGGGGGGGCACCCTCAGCCCTTATGTCCATGTCGGTACAAATTGACTTTGCATGGCGCTCTGGGAAATGCTGATTGTATGCCTCCTCCTTTCTGTTCTGTTTGCAATGCTGCTACATCAGTAAGCAGGTTGGCTATACAATCTTCCTGATTTTTTATGGAGTGTTTAGTTTAAACTGGAAAACTTTCAAGGCAGGCAGTCTGCACACTGACAGATATAAAACAGGCGCTCGCAAAGATGAGCATACGGTATGTTACAAGGGCCCGGAGAACAGATAAAACAGGTATGGTAATTGGTTGAGTCATGTAGTTAAACAATTTCTCCTCTCAGTCCTTGTAAATCACATCTGGAAAGAGGTGTGCTTCCTTTACTATGTTGACAAAAGGCGCAGCAGAATCCTAAACCTGTTTGCAGGAAGGTTTTCCCTTTTTTATTAATGTTAGCTCCCAAGGAAGTAGAAATTCCATTGAAGTTGGGGTTGTAAAGACATCTATGTGCATATGTGTGTAAAAGAGATGAAAATCCACCATGGTGTCTTCCAATTATGGATTTTTCATATACTTAAGATTCAGTTTTCTCATGCCCTTGGATTGCCTTGTCCCAACAGAATACATAGTGATAGTGGTGGGAAAAAGGAGACATTTCTATATATATATGCCTATAGAGAAATACCGGTTGGAATCCTGATGCTGTCATACATATTTTCATTTCACCTACTCACGTGACTGTATGTTTGTGGCCATTGTTCAATGGACATTTTAAGTTAATGGTTTCTCCATACTAATTATTTGACAGAGAGCCAATGTAGTATAATATTTTGACTATGACTCTGGAGAGCAGATTTTGAATCCCTTCAATCTATGGAAACATCTTGGCTGACCTTGGGCAAGTCACACACTTTCACACTCTTTGGTGCAAAATAAAAAAAGGTTTGCTGCAATACAATCACACACACACACACACACTTATCTATTATTGCTGCAACTGACAAAAGTAAGGGCTGGTATTTTTACTCTAAAACAGGGATTAACTTAAAGCTAAGAGTTTCCAACCATCTATACATTTTATTTTTGAATAGACAATGGTAAAGCTGCAAAGGACTAGATGGAAGTCAACAGATTTTTATTTTTGTCATTACTTTTTATTTTTACTTTTCTCCTCCCCCCCCCCCTTTATTTTCCCCTTTCTTTTTGGACAATTTTATATAAATCCTTTCCCTTTCTTATACCCTTTTGCAGGATTACTGTTCCCCCACTTTACTTGTATAAGAAAAAAAACAATCCGCCCTTGTTCCCTCCTTTTCCATAATAATAATAATAATAATAATAATAATAATAATAATAATAATATCCTATGGTAGTTTGCAGTTTCTGATTGTTTGTCTCATTTCGCTGTGATACTTTTTCTCACCAAAGACAAGGAAATTCTGAAATCTTCTTAACATCTCAGGGAGATGTTAACATCTCAGGGAGATGTTCACCAACCAATTCTTAAAGCTGGTGTTATCTACCAAGCTGTTGGTGGGCTATTCTACCAAGCTGAAGTTTGACTGTTGAAATAGAAAGAATAAGCTTCTTTTCAAAATACCGCCATTCCCCGAGCTACAAGCATCCAACCTACCAATGACTCTTAGTTAAAAACTGGGATGAGAAAACAGGAAGTGGTAGGAGTCTACTATTGGAAGAGAAATCTGCCCCTGAAAATTATTATCATGGGGGAAAGGGGTCTCCACTAAAACTTTATCTCCAATCCTTGTTTCCACACAAGCCTCATTTTCCAAAATCCAATTATCACAGAGACAGAAAGTGAGGTGAAATCTTCTGAATCAAGGCACAGATGGCAAAACAAACACAATGGGGATGTCAACCCTTCCCTATGCTATCCAAAGATTGTGTGTGCATGGCTAGAAATACACTTAAAAATTGTACCTGTTCCAACGTACACACAAATTCAACTTAAGAACAAACCTCCATAAACTATCTTGTTTGTAATTTGGCGACTGTCTGTAACATAAAATAAATGGTTTAGAAGCAGAGAATATAGGTCCACATTTGAAAAGACAGGTTCCATACATTTTGTGAAAAAAAAAAGCTTTAGCAAACAGTAGAAAGGTAAAAAAAGGCCTTAGTCCACCCCCAGTTTACCAATATTTACTGGTAACTTGATAAAAATAATTAAAATAACACTCTTACATTTGTTTCTAAGAGGATTTTAAAGGGGCTGTGTCAAGGCGTAGCTATGGGGGAATGAGGTGATTTTTCCCATAAACAAAAATTGCTCTTTCCTAGTAAACTCTACAAAACACTCTACAAAACAGCATTGCACTAACCTGAGACTTCAGTTGAGCATTTGGAACAGAAGAATGCAGAGTGCAGTCTATTGAACTTATGACCCCCACCCCACACACTCCACACACCCCACACACAATATTTTATTTTGCAAATGAACATTGCCTTACAAGTGCTCCATTTTTCAGCATATTTTCTGGGCACTGGGCACTGCAAAGGGCCAACAAAACTTCATAGAATTTGAAAAATCAAATTTAGAATCATTCGATCGTCGTTTCAATCACCTTTTCTGTTTTGCTGCTGAAATTTGGATTATTGCAAAGATTTGTAAAGGCATATTTTCACAGTTTCCCATCAGCTTTGGATACGTCAGTGGTAGGAGGCTGCAACAATGAAGCTAGAAAGAGAAAAGTGCTTCCCAAACCCACCAAAAATGTTAATGGTTTTAGAGTTTAGATAATTTCATACATTCTTACCAAACATCTGTCCTTTTCTCTTTATACAAGACTAAGTTCAAATACTAGTGCTCACCCCTTTTCTCCATCGCCTTCTGATTACTTCTCACATCTCACCTGAAGCCATCTGTTCTAGGAAAAGTTGGCAGCTGAGGTGGGCAAAGATGTTCATCTGCAGATGTGATACTGTGTTGAACTCTTGTCAGTTCTCAGAATGATCACACACAGGTGGCATTTGTTGCTTGCTAAAGATTTAAGTATATCCTAAAATATGTTGTTATCATATCCAGCCAATTTATAATTATTCGGGGATGTAAGGTAGCATATGCTTAATGTTTTGCTATAGGATTAACTCTCCTTGGCCATTTTCTTTCCCATTGCTTCCTTTCTACCACCATTTCCTTCCCTCTCACCCCTTTTTAGGAATTTCAGGGTGTGACTCAGAAACCTTCTTTTTAAACTTGAGCTATGATGGTTTCTGAATAGAGATGAACTACTGAAGGGCAGTGTCAGCCCCTGTGAGCAGCAGCCAATAACCATTAGTAGCCTGGCTCTTTTTTTGTTTTGTTTTTGACAAGTGACAAAGAGTGGCACCCTGATACTGACACAGGACCTTGTCACACAGGCCGCCGGAATCGCTGCGGATCATGGCAGTTCTTTTTTTTTTGTATTTAAATTTTTATTAAGCATTTATATGGTTACCTGGAAAGTGGGGGAATAAATTGGGAGAGGATAGAAAAGTAGGAAGATAGTATAAAGAGAATACAATAAAAAATGAAGTCCGAAGAAAAAACTAAAAAATTGCCACCTCCAAAAAAAAAAAATGGGAGGAAAGGGGAAAAGTGAGGTTTAAAAAAAGGGGGGGGGGGCTTCCTTCTAATTCTGCTCGCATTGTCTCTTTTGTATATATGCGCTCCCTTTATAGCTTACAACTTCTTGTATTTCTTTTCTATATGAGCTTCAATTGTTTTCCAGTCTGTTTGCTTAGTCGGGTTTCCTGTATTTTTTCTTAATAAAAAAGTTAATGTGTCCATGTCTTTAACTTCAATTATCTTTTTTAACCAATTAGTCTTCTCTGGCATTACATTTTGCTTCCATAGTTTCGCGTATACCATTCTGGCGGCCGTCGTCACATAAGTAAACAGAATGTCCTCATTTGAGTTCAGATTTATGTCTTTATCTGTAATTTCCAATAGATAGTATTCTGGTTTCCTTGGAAATTTTTTTTTAAAAATCTGTTGGGTTTCTTCATGTATGTCTTTCCGAAATTTCTGGGCTACCTCACAGCCCCACCAAATATGGAAGAAACTCCCATCATGTTCATTGCACTTCCAGCAGGTTTATGGTATATCATTATACATGTGGTTTAGTTTAATTGGTGTCATATACCACCTATGGAACATTTTCATCCAATTTTCTTTTAAGTCATGGAAGTTCTAGTGGCGCCCACCCAGAAGGCATGGGGACATGTCACCTCACACCCCACATTGTTCTAACTTCCTCCTTACCTCATTACATGGGGGAGTGTAAAGAAGCTGCCTCTTTACATGGAGTTCAAGGGAAAGATGGGAAACCACCTGTCTTTCACCGCTGGCTTATTTTTGGTGGCCACAGGGGTTTTTTTTTCTCCAGTTCAGCCATAGAACTACTTCTCTATGTGATGGGAGCTGTTGGGCTCCATGGCTAAATTTGCAAAAACAAAAACAAACAACCACCAAAAATAAGCCTATGTAAAGAGGTCCACGATGTAGATCAATGCCATCATCTGCTGCAACCTACGTTAGGCCCCTTCAGCACAGCTGAACAAAATCCCACATTTTCTGCTTTGAACTGGAATATATGGCAGTGTGGACTCAGATAACCCAGTTCAAAGCAGATATTGTGGAATTTCTGCCTTGATGTTCTGGGTTATATGACTGTATGGAAGGACCCTTTGTCTTCCTATGGTTTTGACAGATGATACCCTTCATCTGTTTACAGGGTCCTAGGCAACTGCTTCTCCAATCATCCTGTTTTCCATGCATGGCTAGATTCAGAACAACGATATCATCTGCCAAAAGCCCAGGAGGAACATGGGCCCTGCCACACAGCCATATAACCCAGAATATCAAGGCAGAAAATCCTACAATATCTGCTTTGAACTGGGATATTTGAGTCCAAACTGCCATATATTCCAGTTCAAAGCAGATAATGTGGGATTTTATTCAGCTGTGTGGAAGGGACCATGGATGATCTCAGTGGTTGTTATGGGGCTGCATCGAATCAAAGGATATATCGTATATACTTGGGTCTAAGATGAGTTTTTCAGCTCCTTTTTTAGGCTGAAAAAGCCCCCCTTGTCTTATGCTTAAGTCAAGTTATTTATCATTTTACTGTAGTAGTAGTAGTAGTAGTAGTAGCAGTAGTAACAACAACAACAACAACAACATTATTTTACTCTATTATTACTATTATTATATTTATTATTTTACTCTATTATTATTATTTTATTCTATTACTGTTATTATTACATTATTATTGGAAGGATACATAAGCAATTTTACATTGAAGAAGGTTAGAATAATGGTTTAATCAGAGTTGAACCGTCTTTTCTTAAATTACAGTTTTATGTAAATATTCAAAAACATTTAACCTACTGATGCCTCAATTAATGTAATTTTATTGGTATCTATTTTTATTTTGAAATTTACTAGTTGCTGCATTTCCCACCCTTGGCTTATACTTGAGTCAATACATTTTCCCAGTTTTTTTTTTTTGTGGTAAAATTACGTGCCTTGGCTTATATTTGGGTCACTTCATACTTGAGTATACGGTAGGTGCTTCTCCAGTTCCCCAACACTCCATCAACCAGAATGGAAGCTTTAGCAAGTAGTAAGTTATGAGAAGGGACTCATAGCATGCTAGTTATTTTTACACTATGCTTTGTGATGCAGAATCAGAGGCATTGCTTAATCACTGCATTTATACATAGTTTCTTTATGAAGCTATTGATTTCAGGGCCACTTGAGATTGAGATGTTGTTCTGAGATCTGAGAATGGATGTCCCTATCAGAAGTTGCTGAAGCTAGAACTGGAATTAGGACTAAATAGATCAAAAGGGGCCAAAATGTGGCAAAATTGGATAGGGACCATTCCTCATTTGGAATGCCCCACCTGAAAGAGGTGTTGTTGTTATGGTGTGATTTCAAGTGGTTTTTGACTCATGGTGACCCTACGATGAATATCATGGGGTTTTCTTGGAAAGGTTTTCAGAATGGGTTCTCTGAGGCTGAGTAAGTGTGTCTTGTTTAACATCAACTGGGTTTCCATGCCAAGTGCAGACTCAAACCCTGGTTTCTCAGAGACATATCAACACTTTTATAACTCTCTACATAGCAATGTCAAAGCATTCTTATGTCACTTCTGATTTTTGAAAGACAAAGTGGGCTGAATGCTAAACACAGAAAAGCATCCGTTGCCCCCTTTCTCATGAAAACCTCATTTCATGCATACTTTGTCCTCTGGATGACTAGTTTGTTATGAGCACATGTCAAATTCCAGCTGAAAAAGCAAACAGGTTTCACCTTGGAAAGAAGGTAGTAAACAGTGATGCAGAGGGCAAGGAACCATGAACAGGGAAGAAGTGGAAAGTTGTGCCAAGAATTTCTACTTGTTCTGAAATCTTATTTAGGTTCATTTCACTCTTGAGCAAGTTTGTCAAAGAAGCAAAGCAAAAACAGCACTCATCTTGAATTTTCATTTAAGTCAAATTCTGATGGTACCAAATTAGAGTAGTGATGTAGAACACCATTCTCCTATCTCTCTGCTGGAGAGTGTTCTAATCTGATTGAAGTTTAAGTTCTTATGAAATGCCTGCAAATCTTTTGCCTAAGCGTGATCCCCAGAATTTGTGTCCATATTCTCTGTAAATGTTCTCTTGTTGCTTTCTTTTTGGCAACTCTAGGCATGGCTAAATGGTCAAAGCTGCAGTTCTGCAGATAACATACAAACCATTGAACAAAAGAGATTGACTCTCTCTGTACTGACTCCTGCAGCTGTGGTAAATATTCTCTAGCTTTAAGTTTTGAGGAACAGACACAATCAGCTTCAATGAGATTGCCATTTTTTCCTGAAGGTGAACAAACATTTTGATTTGTTCCAGCAAATTCTATTCAGTAACACTGGCTGCTGTGGCTTAAACACATGTCCTCCTATCCATATATATATGGATATATATATGTTTCCTCATATATACACACACACACACACACACTGTCTTTTGGTGTTTTAGCCCTGCTCCCCAACAGTTCACAATAATAAAGTCACAAGGTGGTACAACAAAACAAATTGTGTGGGCATGTGCGATGCTGCCTCCTGCTAGCAATACAATTATGACACACACACAGTGTTGGGATTTTTAAAAGGCCACGACTTGTTTATTGCTTAGAGAAGAGAATCAGGGCTGGCCGCCATGCATGGGTCCTGGATCAGGGATCAGGCAGCCCATTGCTGAACGATACTGCTTAACCATGCCGGGGGTGGTGGTGGTGCTGTTTCCAACAAGCACAATACTGGGACACTGTTACCATTGCAACCCTGGTACATCACCAGACACTCCCTCCATCCAGTGGGGGGAATAAGCCAGCCAGATCCAGGGCCCATGCCACAGGCCATGAAAGGGAGTGGTGGGAGCCTCCACTCCATTCACCACCAAACCTGCTCCTCTGTAACCAATTCCCAATGGTCCCAACAGTTACCAGAGTGGCCTGAAGCTTTCCTGCTACCAGGGGGCTTTTGGGAAGAAGAAGCCCCCCACTGGAGAAATGGTATGTGGAAGGGCACCCTCCACCGCAATCCTGGAAAGTCGGGCAAAGCCTTTGTTGAAAAAAACCAAATTTAACATTCAAAATCTTGTGAAATCAACATGCCATTATTGTTCATATTAAAACCATCACTGCATGGATCGGTTGAGCATTACTTAAGTAATGAGGTGCCACCACTCAGAAAGCCTGTTCTCTTCTTACTGCTACCCTAATCTTTTGGGATGACAGAAAACAGCAACCCTTCCAATATTATTCATAATTCTGGAGCCCTTCTCTAGCCCTTCAGGAGTCATGCAGTGACATCCTAATCCTTCATAGCTATTTCACATGGGCAAGTGATGGCAACAGTAACATTTGTCCTATGACAAATGGGCTGTATCATGACTTGAATTGTCATTCAATCTGATGTCCTATATTATATTAAAGGATCCTGTTAATTTGTTCTGTTTCCATGATATTTCCTTTGCCGTTATACATTGTTATCCACCTTACTAAACCACCTTATCCTTTAACCAGTTCACGTAGTGGTTTTCCTCCCCCCCCCCTCCAAAATTAGTCTGCTGTTATTGTTGTTGCTAGCTATTATTGTTATGTTGTTTTACGCTGTATTATTCTGTCTTAATTGTTATTGCTTTGTTTCTAATTGTATTCTGCCTTGGGCTTGGGTCCCATGTAAGCCGCCCCGAGTCCCTTTGGGGAGATAAAGGTGGGTTAGAAAAATAAAGTTATTCTTCTTCTTCTAAAGTATTTAGAGATTCGTGCACTGGGTCGCTAAATACGTTATCAAGTGGTACTGAAATGTGGTGAAAAACAGGGGAGGTAAATAGCTCCTAATAATAATAATAATAATAATAATAATAATAATAATCCTTTATTTATACCTCGCTAACATCTCCCGAAGGACTCGGTGCGGCTTACAAGAGGCCGAGGCCCAACACATCAATAAAACAACAGCATAACAAATACAACAATAAATAAACTCATAAAACAAGCAATAAACATTAAAACAATAGCAATAAACAATAGACAATAACACCACGACACATTTAAAACTAAGGCAGGGCCAAATGTAATGATTAAAATTTTAAAAATGCTGGGCATGACAGGTGAGATAGGTGCGGTGTGCAGACAATCTTAAATTTCTAGTAAAGTGCATTTGGGACACGATGCTAGGAGTTTTCTATTCTGGGAAGGCACACTGGAACAACCATGTCTTCAAGCTCTTCCTAAAGACTGCCAATGTTGGGGCTTGTCTGATGTCCTTGGGGAGAGAGTTCCAGAGTCGGGGGGCCACCACAGAGAAGGCCCTGTCCCTCGTCCCCACCAATCGCGCTTGCGACGCAGGTGGAATCATGAGCAGGGCCTCTCCAGATGATTGGAGAGATTGTGTGGGTTCATATACGGAGATACAGTCACGCAGGTAGGCGGGTCCCAAGCTGTTTTGGGCTTTGTAGGTAAGCACCTGTGTCAGTGGGGCAATTGAGCCATTACCCTGAACCTTTAAAGAGCTATCCATGGTACTAAATCTATTTTAAGAATAAAGGTTGGCATGAAATACAGAGTGGATGCATTGACCTATTGACAACTGGAATGCATCTACACAGTAAAAGTAATGTAGTTTTCCACTTGTGGCTTGATGCTGTGGAATCATGGGAGATGCAGTTTGGTGAAGCACCAGCCCTATTTGACACAGCAAGCTAGTGACATTGAAAAACTACAGTACCTATTATTGAGTCATGGCAGTTAAAATGGTGTCAAATTGCATCAATTCTTCAGTATGGTTGCACCCTTGGTCACCCACCTCCTTGACTCAAAGGCAAAGTGTCGGGAAATGTATGCCTTTTTTAGAAATTGATTTATGAATATTGTATGACTGTGGTTTAACACTTTCCCTGATACCTGGATATACTGCAGAACACAGTTATATGTGACAATAGTCTTAGCTAGCTCATTATTTATATACTTTTGAAAAAAGTGAAATAATGATACTCTTCACTCTCCATTGTTCCTCTTTCCCCCAGCATTATTAGGATATCTTCATTATACCAATGACCTCTGTACCCCCACAAAAATCACACTACTTTAGAAGAGTTGCTCTGCTGTTTCTACAGAATGCCTCGACTATGAATATACTGAAGTTCAGCATGAAATCAATTCAGTGTGATCGCCATTGGCCCAACTGACCCACGAGCCCTAACTGCAGGGTTAGACTGATTTAATCACCAATCCCTCTTTTCCCAGGGGATATTGAGAAGACAATTTAGGACAATAAATTAGAGCTCTCCAACAGAGAATTCAAAGTGCCTCATCAAACTACAAACCCCACAGTTCCTTAGGATAGAGGCATGATAATTAAAGTGATATCAAACTGATGTAATGGTGTCAAGCAGATACATGTTACGTCTCTTCTCTCAATAATAACCCTTGCTTCCTCTCCCAGGAGATGGAAATATCCCAGGCTGTAATGCAACATTTTAGATAATTAGAGCTCATTTGAGGTTGTTTGTAAGATGATTATTTGAGTCACTGCAGGGATGTTTCCGAATACTGGTGTTAAGGATGACACCGAGCACTATGTCTTTTCAGAAAAGCTGCATGGTACCAAAGAACTAATGATATGTTGCTGTTCATTTGCTGTATGATCTTTGTCTCATCCTTGATTGGAGAGACAAAGCTATTTGTGTAAAGGCTACAGAAAGGACCAAGGAAAAAGGGTAAATGATGGGGTTGTTTCTCTTGTTGTTCTTCTCCCCACTTCCCCCATTTTTCAGAATATGAGTACAATGTGCAAAAATGGAAATATATGCCTCAGCTTCATGGGAGTTCCAGGCTTCAATTTAGCCCTGTTGATGGATATTTAAGGGTTAGTGTGAGTTTTACAGATAGGGCCAAGACTGAAAATGCTTGGGCATCTCAACAGCATCTTATGGAATGGACAATGAAGAGTTTCCTTCTTTACATGCAACTTACATTGAAGAATTTATTCTAGCAAATAGGTGAATTTCCTCAAGATGTAGGACTCTTAATCCCTTGTTTTTGTTTTTTTTAAAAATGTGCTGCTGTCATTATGGGTGTTTACTTCATATACTGTGCATGTGTGTGATACTGCATGTTTGCAGATTGAGATGTTTACCACATGAAATCCTGCAAGTGTTTTTGGATGTGCATATGACGTAATTCTAAGGGAGAGAAGAGACAATAACAGAGGAGACTACCATGAAAGCATGTGAATAGAGGTACTAATTAGAGCCTTGGTTCCCAAAGTCTAAATTGTGTTCCTCCTTGATACCTCAATTCCCATGAGCCCCAAAGAGCTTGATAAATGACAAGGTGTTCTGGAATCTGAAGTCCAAAACAACTGAGAACTTTTATCAGAAAAGCATCATTACTTTTATGAATAATTGTGTGCTTGTCATACTGTTAGTTGGTTGAGGAGCTTGAGTGCTTGAATAGTAATAGTGTTATGCCTTCTGCTTCTCCAGTTTAACTTTTTGTTGGGTTATTTCATAAGTGAATTAGAATAAACATCGAAAGAGTGAGAACAATTCGGCACTCCGAAGCCCAGTGGACACAGCTGAGTGAGATTTACTTCCCCCAGCTCGTCCAACCAGGTCTCGGTAATGCAGTGTGCAGTGTGCAGCAATTGTTTTTAATTTGCTTTAGGTTTGTATTGTTATACTGTGTATTGAGGCCTTGGCCTTTGTAAGCCGCATCGAGTCCTTAAGGAGATGCTAGTGGGGTACAAATAAAGTTTAATAATAATAATAATAATAATAATAATAATAATAACAACAACAATTATTGGATAGAAAAGTTTGGAAAAAGAAAGAATTTAAGAAAGAGATCATTGAAAAACCACAAAAGCAAAACCAACAACAATAAAGGGGAAAGTGTGTGTGTGTGTGTATACATACACACACACACACACACATACATACATACATATGATTTGACTTCCTTCTATTCTTTGGTGGTTGTAAAGACATGACAGTTGCCTCTCAGGGAAGTTCTAAATGGTATTAGTCTGAGCATCCCTGTGACTTCTGGTTTTCTTGTGAGTGCTTGTTATGTCATATTATTATATCTATCTAAAGTTGCTTAAGGTAGTTCTTTACCAAGTCCCAGTTCGTTGTTTTTTTGGGATTCCTTGATTTGGAGTGATCCAATAAGTAAGCTTGTCCATATTCATAACCTCCAGGACTTTCTTGAGGACTTATTCATAACCTGCCTTCTGCTTCTCCATGAGAAGCTGGATGTCTAATCCCCTGTGTCCATGGTTTACCAGTGATGCACAACCAAGAATTCATATACATTTACTGGTCCCAAATCATTTCACAGTTTCCAAAAACTCACCTTTCCCATGGTTTCATTCATTTGCAGAATAGTGTTGAAACCTTCAAAATCTTCCCTTTCAGGACTAGCAGTCCTTGCACTGCTTAGGATCAATTGCAATAAGTAGGGTGAGTCAACAGGGGTGGCTCAACCCATTATGCAAAGTAAGCATTTGCAGTATAGTTGATTTTGCCCAGGGGCGCTCTTGAGGCACTCTTTGGGGAAAATAGACCTTGACATATGCGAGTTGTAGTTACTGGGATGTATAGTTCACCTACAATCAAAGAGCATTCTGAACTCCACCAATGATGGAATTGAACCAAATATGGCACACAGAACTCCCATGATGAACAGAAAATATATATCAGTGATTGGTTGGGGGGGGGGGGGGGCCAAAATACTGTTTGCTTACCATTGAAAATTACCTAGGGCCGCCTCTGTGAGTCAATGCAAGATCAGTTTCTCCCCTATTCACAAATTTCCATGCTGTCAAGTTTGTGAAGCATAATGAGTCTGTGCAGAATAATGTCCTAGGGCAAGGGTTCTTAAATGTTGTTCGTTCTTATTACTTCCACCCCCCTGAGCCCCAAAGAGCTTGGCTAATGATGAGGCATTCTGGAATCTGAAGTCCAAAACATCTGAGAGCTTCTTTCTTAGGGAGCCACTCACTCTAGCTGTTTCTCAGGATGACTTTATCATATTCATTCTTCTTAAAAATAACTTTCCAACCAGACTGTTCCCCTCAGTGGGATGAGGGCCCTGTCCAATTATCAATGTCAAATTAAGTTTCACATGCCAACCAGCCTGCTTATATATGCCTGGCAGCATATTATCCTTTGCCTTAGGTAGCAAGATGACCTAACCCTTCTTTTTAATCTGTGTATCTTGCTGTCTTCTTTTAAACACACAGACACTGGAAAGCATTATTATTTATCCATTAACTTTCAATGGAAAGAAAGAAAAACATCCTTCCCCTCTCAATTAGGGCTGCGCTTACTTCTAAGTAACAGGAAATGGATTAGTCAGCATCTGGGAACTTGCTGCATGTGAAGACGAAAGGAGAGAGGAGTTTCTTCAAACTGCCTCCACAGGCTGTTTTGTTTCCTTTTCAGATGGCCTTGTGCTGTCTGCTGCTGGTTCCCTGGGTGATATTTTATTTATCAAAGGAGAGACCATCACAGAAGTAGCTGGAGGGCATGGCACTTAGTTTTGAATGGCTGCGTACATATTCTGCTGGAGCCATACACTGGGTAGCTGAGGGTAACTCGTTGCCACCTCCGCTGCGCTTCCTGAAGAATCTCAGAAATTACTCCTATGGCAAAAGCTGATCCTTTGAAATGGTTGGGTTCTAGGGAGATGGGGAAAATGACCTTTGTATTGTCTTGAAAGCAACTTACTCTTCCCCCTCATACAAAAAAAGGCAATAGATCCGTAGAATATAATGAGTAACCTACTTTGTTTAAGAGCATAACCAGCTCCATAAAAGAGTCATTGCAACTGTCTGCCTGGTATTGCTGAGCTCTTAACTGGAGACAAGGCAGTAACGCTGCAAGCATTAGAAGCATTTGCTTTAATATTAATACAGAAAACATTCGGTTCTGCTTTGGAAGAGAAATTTGGACATATTTTGTAAAGGCATCCATTTCGGTCCTTGCAGCTATGATGATCTGGAAGGAGTTACACTTTAAAATTAGAAGTGTACCTCCCACGATTTGTCTGGTTCTTTGGAAAGAACATGTGAATTTCACAGCCTTCATCACTCCTCTTAGTTTTGCTCTCTGCCCATTTGTATTTGCATTTTTCTTCCTTTTCTAGAATATTATCTCTGTCCCTTTCTTCATTTTCTCACTAGTTTATAAAACATCTTTCGTTCTTAAGTTACTATTTTCTTTCTTCTACCACTTATTCCTTAGATGTTCATTTTTTTAAAAAAAAATACCTCTTGTATATATTACAAGAGCCATCAGTGGCACAGTGGGTTAAACCACTGAGCTGCTAAACTTGGAGGCTGAAAGGTTGGCAGTTTGAATCCGCAGAGTGGGGTGAGCTCCTGCTGTTAGCCCCAGCTCCTGCCAACCTAGCAGTTTGAAAACATGCAAATGTGAGTAGATCAATAGGTACCACTTTGATGGGAAGGTATTAGCACTCCATACATCATGCTGGCCACCAGACCTTGGAGGTGTCTACAGGTAACTCTGACTCTTTGGCTTAGAAATGGAGATGAGCACCAACTCCCAGAGTCAGACACAATTAGACCTAATCTCAGGGGAAAACCTTTACCTTTGCGACAGCATCTCCTACCATAAACCTGCACGATCTCTTTGATCTTCTGGAGAGGCTCTCCTTTCGCCCCTTCCCCTATCACAGGCATGGCTAGTAGGTACAAGGGAGAGAGCCTTCTCCTCTGTAGCCCCCCAACTCTGGAACTCACTACCAGGTGAGATTAGGCAAGCCCCCACCCTTGTAGCTTTTAAGAAAGAGCTAAAAACTTGACTTTTACGTTGTGCCTTCGGAGAGTGACCATCCAACCCATCTATGTTAGTTTCCACCTACAGTTTGTTTACACGATGCACTTTCCCCCACCCCTAATGAAACTCAAACCCCACTTCTCCCCCGTCTTGGGCTCCTCCTTTACAAATACACTTTTTCTGCTTCCTATCTTACCCAGGATTTTTAACATTTTTAACATTTTGTCTTGCACATTTGGCCCACCCTTTGTGATTGATTTTATTATGTTACTTTGCATTGTCTATTTTTGTTTTGTTGTATTATGTATTTGTTGTGCTTAATTTTCTATTTTCTATTGTTTTGTATATTATTTAAGGAGCTCCACTGGCTGCTCTTCATTTTCCGGTCCCAATTCAAGGTGCAGGTTCTTACGTACAAAGCCCTGAACGGTTCGGGGCCTGCCTACCTCCGTGACCGCATTTCTGTGTATGAACCCACACGATCTCTTCGATCATCTAGAGAGGCCCTGCTCATGCTCCCACCTCCTTCGCAGGCGCTATTGGTGGGGACAAGGGAGAGGGCCTTCTCGGTGGTGGCCCTCTGACTCTGGAACTCACTTCCCAGGGACAGTTTTTAGGAGGAGCCTGAAAACATGGTTGTTCCAGTGTGCCTTCCCAGAATAAGGAGAACTCTCAGCAATATGTTCTCACAATGCACTTTAATACTGACTTAGGATGGACTGTGCTCCCTCATTTCTCTCCGAAAAATCCTAACCAGTTATATTTTACCTTGTTCATGTCAGCATATTTTCAATTTTAACCTATTACATTTGGCCCGGCCATTTTTAAAATTGTTTATGTCACTATTGATTGTTTTTTGATTATGTGATTTATATGATTTGTATTTTATTGATTGTTTATTGATGTTTTGCTTATTGATGTTTTGTTTGATGTACTTTTGGCTTGGCCTCATGTAAGCCACACCAAGTCCCTTGGGGAGATGGTAGCGGGGTACAAATAGTTTATTATTATTTATTATTATTATTTGTTGTATTATTTTTGGGCTCGGCCTCATGTTATCCACCCTGAGTCCCCATTGGAGAGATGGTGGCAGGGTATAAATAAAGATTATTATTATTATTATTATTATTATTATTATTATTATTATTATTATATAAAATGTGGCAATGCTATATCTGGATTATCAAAGAAAGGGCAAGGGAAGACTATCTTCACCAGGAAAACACTATTCCATTTAAAATACTTCAATATGCCTAAACCCTATTCCTACTCACAACCATAGTAGCACTTATGTAAATTCCCACTGATTCATAAAGTTTAGTTTTGGGACTACCTGATGTGAAACCCTAAATAATGGGTGAGCAAGGGCATGGAAGATAAGGACCAGTTTCCCCACATATTCTTCCTGATTCCCTTCTTTGGTTCACAAAATGGTTGCTGGAAGTGTGAACATGGTGTTGCATCACCTTCTGCTCACCATTTTCAACAGGACTACAGCTGATACATAAATATTTGGAGTTCTTGTGGTTATGGAGGGGTTCTGGGATGAAGAGTTCATATTTTTCCATACATTTGGGGGATTTTCCATGCAGATGTGCAAAAAAATGCCAATTTTTATTTTAAAAATGGGAGATTTGAAATACTCATGACACATGTCAGGAGCAGTAAGTTTCACAGGCTGCCCAGCGCTGCCTTAGATGAATGTTTCAATCTACCAAGTATGTTTTAATGTTCTGAACAGCCCACTTACATCAATCCCCGTGCCACAGATTTATTTTTCATTGCTAAGCTATTAATAAAGAATAGAATACCTTTCCTTCAGCCTGAAGGTCCTTTCAAACTGTACAATTACAGGGCTATGATCTCAGTTTAACTGCCATTGAAGCAACCTATGAAATTCAAGGATCAGCAGTTTAAAGAAGTGCATATAGAATTCTCTGTGAGAGAAGTCTGGTGTCTCACCAAAATAGAATATTCCACAGAATGCAGTCATGACAGTTAGAATGGAGTCATAGTGCTATAATCATGTAGATTGACTGAGCCATGAGGTCACTAGAATGTTCATATTCATGGACATTGCACTTTGCTACTCTGCTGCTGAATACACATGCCCAGTGTGGGACTCATCTCACCATGTTAAAACAGTGGATGTGGCTCTTAATGAGACATGCCGCATTATCACAGGATCTCTATGCCCCACACCACTGGAAAATTTATACTGATTAGCCAGTATTGCACCTCCTGACATCCATCGGGAACTAGCAGACAGTAATGAAAGGACCAAGGCAGTGACATGTCTCATTCATCCTCTCTTCAGATATCAGCCAGCATGCAATGCCTTAAATCAAGAAACAGCTTTCTAAGATCTACAGAGATACTCGCAGGAACATCTCAGCAATTGAGAGTCCAAAAGTGGCAGGCTAAAACCTGGAACCTCAATCCATGACTGATACTGGATGAGAGACTCCCAATGGGCACACAAAAGACTGGATGACTTGGAAGGTACTGAAGATACTGTGCTCTGGCACCACGAGATGTAGAACCAATCTTCAGAAATGGGGCTACAAAGCAGAATCCACGACATGTCAGTGTGGAGAAGAGCAAACCACAGACCACTTACTACAATGCAGTCTGAGCCCTGTCACATGCACAATGGAGGACCTTCTTACAGCGACACCAGAAGCACTCCAATGCCAAGTTTTTAACTTTGTTTGTGTTTTTAAATATATTATAACTGTACCCTCAACTTGCTTCTGACACGATATTTATTTATTTATTTATTTATTTATTCCCTATATTTATACCCCACCCTTCTCCCCCTGAAGAGCTAGCATCATAAATACAACCACAGTACAATCAAAATATTAAAAATCAAAACAATAATTAAAACAATTAATTAAGACACATCTATTAAAATCGAAATCCAAAAAACCAGTCCAGGTCAATTCATTGCCATAAATTGTGTGATCTTCTTCCACTTGCTGCTTACTGATCAAATGCTTGGTCCCATAACCAGGTCTTGATTTTCCTTCTAAAAGACGAGAGGGAAGTGGCCAATTTGATATCTCTAGGGAGGGCGTTCCATAGGTGGGGGGGCCACTGCTGAGAAGGCCCTGTCTCTCGTCCCCATCAACCGTGTTTGCAATAGTGATGGGATTGAGAACAGGGCCTCTCCTGAAGATCTTAAACTTCATGATGGTTCGTGGCAGGAGATACGTTCAGACAGGTAGTCTGAGCCAGAACCGTATAATAATCCATGGGATGATGATGATTATGATGATGATGACTATTATTATTGTTATCATTATCATCATCATCATCATCATCATCATCATCATCATCAGGCCAGGTAACAGATTTGGTACTTAGCAGATTTTTCTTTAGACATCCATAAATTAAACTTTCAAGCAAGTGAGGGAGCCAGTGTATTTTGTTGGCTTGGCTGATCATAAAATAGTTTCAAGATACTGGGCTCCAAAGGGATTGCAACACACACACAATGCAGATTTACTACGAGAAATATAATGAAGCTAATTCTCAATGAGATTCATTGACGGGCTGAGGTCAAAGAAGAAGCCGCAGACAATCACCAAGTCAATTGCACTGGGATTTGGTAATGCTAATGAAAGGAAAAGAGACGTTCAGATAATGCTGACAAGCTTATTGAAACCTGAGGATATTTGAACCTAGGAACCAAAAGTAGGAAAAATCATTGTCGAGCAAAAATATGCCAAAGAAGTTTGAAGATGCAAACTGACAGGTCAATCAAATCTATCTTTGCATTTATTAAAATGAAACTGCTACCTGTTTTCATAATCGTTTATCCTCCAGTAATGAAGCTCTCCAGAGAATCCTAGATGAAGTAAAAAAGAAAGTGAAGAAAAGAATAGAATGAAGAGAAAAGAAGGCTCATGTATATATATTCCAAATACTGGAAAATGGAAGCAATAGGGAATATTAAAAATGTTGCTTCAATTCATTATTCTATCACAATTTATGAGGAAATAATTCATTGGGCAAAAAGTAAAACTGACAAATGTATCTATATTTAAGTGAAAGAATGGTTGAATTAACAGTGTTCTAATAGTTTATTTTGAAAAATAACACCTCTCAGATATTCTGAAAGCAACAATTACTCAAAGTAACCAGGAGAGAGTGTCAAAATTGGCTTTATCTGAGTAATAATAATAATAATAATAATCATCATCATCATCATCATCTGTCAACTGCAAAAAGCCACCTTACTTGGATCATTTGAAAATACATCACACAGTCCTAGATGCTTGGGAAGTGTTCGACTTGTGATTTTGTGATACGAAATCCAGCATATAGATCTCATTTGCTGTGACATACTGCGTTTTTGTGTCAGTAAAATAATAATAATAATAATAATAATAATAATAATAATAATATATTTTATTTATATTCCACTCTATCTCCCCAGGGAGACTCAGAGCGGATCACAGGAACATGAATGGCAAACATTCATTGCTGTTACACAATTAACAACAAAGACAGACAGTAAGAGGCATGGCTTCCCACATTTTTCCATCTCCGACAACTGGAGGCTGTGCTCAACTCGGTCATGGGGTGGTGCTGTTGTTTCTATTTCCACACCAAGGAGGCTTTTCCTTGGATGCCTTCCTGATTGATTTTTTGCTGGCATGTTTTTTCAGAGGCGCCTTTTCCTCCTGCACTGAAGCAATACCTATTTATCTGTTCACATTGTTTGTTTTCAAACTGCTAGGTAAACAGAAGTTAGGGCTGATGATAGGAGCTCACCCTACCCATGGCTCAAACTGTCAACCTTCTGGTCTACAAGATTTACAATTGCTGATGGTTAACCCACTGTGCAAGCCATGGCTATACCCCTGATTCAGGTGTGGCTAGCAGCTTTTCATATATGTGGATTGCTCATTTTACTGGAGTTTGGCATTCTGAATATTAAAAAATAACCTGAGATTTGCTTTCCCATGTACATTTATTTTCACACCTTGATTTGGCATTTTTAATTCATTATAAGTAAGATGTCATTTACCTAGCCCCTGTCCTAAACTTTAGACTTAGGGTTGTCCTAAGTCTGAAATGACTTGAAGGCACCTGACAATAACAATCAACCAGTCAAAAGCCGGTGTATACTTCCCATTGAAATACTGGTAAATTTATGTTGGTCAAAATTGTTCTTCATTTTAAATATTGTATGTTCTTTCATGGTGTTTTGCATTGCAAATAAAATATCTGCAGTGTAGGTAAACATAGCTCTCTGGATGTAGGTAAACTACAACTCCAAAACTCAAGGTCAATGCCCGTCAAACCCTTCCAGTATTTTCTATTGGTCATGGGAGTTATGTGTGCCATGCTTGGTTCAATTCCATCATTGATGAAGTTCAGAATGCTCTCTGATGTTAGGTTATCTACAGGCATGTAGCCGGGGGGGGGGGGGGTTTGAGGGGCTTCAGCCCCCCTGAAATTCTCATGGTGGTTTGCAAAAAGGCCTTACTGGTGCATTATTTAAACTGTTATGTTTATTCATATAATGATCTAATCACCATACTCAATATATCCCATATGCATGGGGGTATTGGGGTAATGATACAAAAGGTTTGCTAGGGTAGACCTTCTTTCACCCAGACTCAGCCCTCCCCCCAAAACAAACTCACCCCCCCCCCAATTGAAATCCTGGCTACAGGCCTGATTATCTATCAATCCCAGAAACTACAACTCCCAAATGACAAAATCAATCCCCAACACAACCACACGTATTCAAATATGGGCGTAACGGGTATTTGTGCTAAATTTAGTCCGCTGAATGAAAATACATCCTGCATATCAGATATTTACATTATGATTCAAAACAGTAGCAAAATTACAGTTATGAAGTAGCAATGAAAATGTTATGTTTGGGGGTCACCACAACATGATGAACTGTATTAAGGGGTCCCGGCATCAGTAAAGGTAAGAAACACTGGCTTAAAAAGAACCCTGTTCTACACTGACCATTATAATGCAGTTCAAACTGGATAATATGGCAGTGTAGATGGGGCCTAAGATTCCCATTCCCACAATGTCTGCTTCATTATTTCTTTCCCCAGGGCTAATACTGCCTGAGGCAAAGGGGGATCTCTCCCCTCCCTCCTTGTATTTGCAGGTGAAATGAACTAGCAGATGCATTTTGCTTCAATATTGTAAATAGAAGCCAATGTCCTCCATTGCAGTGGATGGTGGCAGGCAAGATCAGAGCATGAAGCAGAAGGGAAAGTCCTGAGAGCTTGCCTCAGTCTGTCTCATAGGAGTGATGACCCTTTCTTTCCCCTCTTCCTTGTGTGTGTGTCTGTAATGGGAAGACTGCTGTGCACAGTTTCCTTTCCTTGTGATTTGTAACTCTGAGCCCTAAAAATAACACTTCTACTAACTGTTAATTCTCCTTTGCAAATGCCCCCATGTCATTTTTTAAAAACCCTACAATTCATCAGTTGTCCCAGAAGCTGGAAAAGTGTCTAGTACCTTTTGCACTTTGCAGTTATGATCTCACTTTAACTGCAATGGTTACATCCTATGGGACCCTGGGGTTTCTAGTTTCTGAAGGAACTAGTGTTATCCAGCAGATAATTCTAAAGTGTGTGTATGAGCCTTCAAGTCACCTTTCGAGTGATGGAGACCTCATGAATTTCACAGGGTTTTTCTAAGGTAAGGAATACTCTGAAGTGCTTTTGCCATTTCCTTTCTCTAAAATATATCCCACACTATCTGGTGTATTTTGAAGGTTCCCCATCCAAATCCTAACTGGAGTTGACCCAGTTAGTGTCTAGATCAGTGGTTCTCAACCTGGGGTCCCCAGATGTTTTTGGCCTACAACTCCCAGAAATCCTAACAGCTGTTAAACTGGCTGGGATTTCTGGGAGTTGTAGGCCAAAAACATCTAGGGAACCCAGGTTGAGAACCACTGGTCTAGATATAGGGAAGTAATGCTACCTCTATAGACCACACCTGGAATATTGTGTCCAATTCTGGGCACCACAATTCAAGAGAGATATTGACAAGCTGGAATGTGTCCAGAGGAGGGCGACTAAAACGATCAAGGGTCTGGAGAACAAGCCCCATGAGGAGCAGTTTAAGGAGCTGGGCATGTTTAGCCTGAAGAAGAGAAGGCTAAAAGGAGATATGATAGCCATGCATAAATATGTGAGAGGAAGTCACAGGGAGGAGGGAGCAAGCTTGTTTTCTGCTGCCCTGGAGACTAGGATGCGGAACAATGGCTTCAAACTACAAGAAAGGAGATTCCATCTGAACATGAAGAAGAACTTCCTGACTGTGAGAGCTGTTCAGCAGTGGAACTCTCTGCCCCGGAGTGTGGTGGAGGCTCCTTCTTTGGAAGCTTTTAAAGAGGCTGGATGGCCATCTGTCAGGGGTGATTTGAATGCAATATTCCTGCTTCTTGACAGGGGGTTGGACTGGATGGCCCATGGGGTCTCTTCCAACTCTTTGATTCTATGACCCTGCTTAGCTTCCATGAGCACATAGAATTTGGCACCTTTAGGGTTTTTAATAACCTTACTAAATTGTAGGTGTTGGAATTCCACGGAATAGAACCATAGCAGTTCAAATGGAAACCCCATAACTATAATTATCTAGTTTGAAAGGGCCCTGGGTGATAGAGGGAATGGCTATTGTCATGCAAATCAGTGAAGCTGAAAGGGTGAAGCACCAACATCAGCTCGCCCTTTCTTCTCTATGTGTGTCCTTCCGTCCCTGCCTTGGCAGCCATGATCCAGGACCATGTGTTGGCCAAGATAACATGGCACTCTGCCGAAGGGTTTTGAAAGAACTCAGTGCCTCTCATCCTGTCGACATGTCATTATCTTGGGCAAAAAGCTGAGTGCATAAAATGCAGTTGGAGCAATGAAGAGGTTGTGTGTGTGTGTGCACCTCTGTGCATTTTCCCACCAGGAAAGGAGCATTTCTACAAAACTGAAACACTACAGTGAGTTGTTAACTGTAGTGTTTTCAAAGGTCATGGTGTATTGGTTCATATTTATTGTTCACTTTTGCAGCTTTCTGCCTTCAGACCGGTTCTGTCAAGTCTAACAAAAGGTGAAAATATCTATGCATAGTTTCTTGTACAATTAATTCAACCTTCTTAGGATAGAGCTTTCCATAATTTAGGTCTTTTCACAGGAGATGAATTTCCCATAAATTCTATGGATATTGTCGCTAGTAAAAACAACAACAGCAACTATGAATTGTAAAATATGTTGGGTATAACCTTTCGCGCTTCCAGACTGGGCTAAGAAATTCTCACAATACAGTTCCTTTGGTCACTGGGTTTTGCAAGTTGTCATTGTCTCTGCATTCACCCATTCCATTATTTTGGAGGCCTCTTAATGATTTCTCAGATCTGAACAAGTGCTTTTCCAAAAATCTTCCAAACTAAATCATAGTTCACCAATCCTACAGTTAGAAAGGAATTTTTTTCTGTCCCCTCTTTTTTTATATAGAGTTATAGAGTAGGGCTGGGCGGTTTCGTTTCGTTAATTCGTAATTCGTTAATAATTCGTTAATTTTTTCAATTACAAAACAATAACGAACCATTCTGGAGCAATTATTAAAAAAAAACAAATTTTCAAAAACGTTTTGTAAATGCTTCGTATTTCGATATTGTATTCGTTTCGTTATTGTTTTGAGGTCATTTCGTTATTATTTCCGCATGTCTGGGCCAGTTTTATGGTTTAATTAGTGAAAAAAAATTATAATATCACACCAACAGTCAACAACAGAGGGAGGGAAGCTTCAGAAGGTTTTGGAGGTTTTTTAGCGTATTTCGCGGTCGCGTCCGCCATTAACGAATCAATTCGTTATTGTTTCGGAAATCGATTCGTTAATTTTTTACCATTTACGAAATTTCGTAAATATCGAACTTTTTAAAAGGAAAATTTTCGTAATTATTTTAAATATCGAAACAAAAAAACCCCCCAAATACAAATCAATTTTAGAAACAAATTTTTCCGTTGTTACCCAGGCCTATTATAGAGTTATAATACAAAAGAGTATTTCACTGATGAACTGGCGCACTGGAGCTCTCCTTTTTAAAATGAAAGCAGGAGAAGAAAAATAAACATATTATTTCAATATACTTCAGAATGAACAGAAACCCACTCAAGGGTATGAAGAAAATGCTGCATCTAGAGTATAGTTCAGCTCAACAGAAACCTATGTTTATGATTTATCAAAACAACAACAACCTGAGAATTATAATAACATATCCCTGACACGTTTGAATATCATTTTTTATCTCCATACCTAACTAGGTTATTTTAAAACAATTGCACTTGTCACTATGATACTGGGGATAGTTAGAAAATATGTTTGATTCACATTTGTATGCAAACCTAACAAATGCATGCTTGTCAAACTAGTGATGGAATCCACTTTGATAGTTATGAATGTGTAGCAACTTTAGTTACATAGCTATATTTTGAATCCCAGATACCCCTACTTCTATATACAAAAAGGCAGCTTCTATGATTGACAGGGGTCTGTTCATTGTCAACTGGGAAGCGGCTGGCTGATGTCCCCATCCCTCTTGCATGAGCAGTCTGCATTGTGACAGGCCAAAGTGGCCTTGTCTCAAATTCCTCTCATTATTATTATTATTATTATTATTATTATTATTATTATTATTATCTTTATTTATACCCCGCTAACATCTCCCAAAGGACTTGGTGCGGCTTACAAGAGGCCAAGGCCCAACACATCAACAAAACAACAGTACAACAAATACAACAATAAATAAACTCATAAAGCAAAACAATAACATTAAAGCAATAGCAATAAATATTAGGCAATAACACCACGACACATTTAAAACTAAGGCCAAATGTAATGGATAAAATGTTTAAAAATGCTGGACATGACAGGTGAAATGGAAAGGTTTTTTTGGAGATAGGTGCAGTGTGCAGACTTAAATCTCTAGTAAAGTGCATTTGGGACATGATGCTAGGAGTTTCCTATTCAAGGAAAGCGCATTACAGTAGCACACCGGAACAGCCACGTCTTCAAGCTCTTCCTAAAGACTGCTTGTCTGATGTCCTTGGGGAGAGAGTTCCAGTGTCGGGGGGCCACCACAGAGAAGGCCCTGTCCCTCATCCCCACCAAACGTGCTTGCGACGCAGGTGGGATTGTGAGCAGGGCCTCTCCAGATGATCGGAGAAATCGTGTGGGTTCATATACGGAGATGCGGTCACGCAGGTAGGATGGTCCCAAATTGTTTAGGGCTTTGTAGGTAAGCACCTGCACCTTGAACTGGGATCGGAAGATGAAAGGCAGCCAATGGAGCTCCTTGAACAGGAGGGCTGACCTCTCTCTGTAAGGAGCACCAGTTAACAACCTGGTCGCCGCCTGTTGGACTAGTTGGAATTTCCAGGCTATTTTCAAGGGCAGCATTACAGTAGTCCAATCTAGAGGTGACCAAGGCATGGTCCACCCTGGCCAGATCAGCCTTCACAAGGTACAGTCGCAGTTGGCACACGAGTCTCAATTGTGCAAAAGCCCTCCCAGCCACCGGCCACACCTGAGCTTCGAGTGAAAGTGATGAGTCCAAGAGGACACTCAAACTGCGGACCTGTGACTTCAGGGGGAGTGTAACCCCGTCCAGCACAGGTTGCTACACTATACCTCGATCCGGTTTACGATCAACCAGAAGGACCTCTGTCTTGTTGGGATTAATCTTCAGCTTGTTAATCCTCATCCAGACAGCCACAGCGGCCAGGCACTCATCCAGCACCCAAGGGGCTTCCTTGGAATTAGGTGGAAAAGAGTAGTAGAGTTGTGCGTCATCTGCATAGAGATGGCACCCAACTCCAAAACTCCGGATGACCTCTCCGGATGAGGAATGTCTGAAGAATCTGTGTATGTTTATCTTAGTGGGGAAAGGATGAGGCGGGACATGATAACCATGTTAAATATTTGAAATGGTATCGCATGAAGGAGGGGACAAGCTTCTTTTCTGCTGCTCTGGTGACATAATGACATAATGACATAATAATAATAATATTAATAATAATAATAATAATAATAATAATAATAATAATAATAATAATCTTTATTTGTACCCCGCCACCATCTCCCCGAAGGGGACTTGGGGTGGCTAACATGAGGCCAAGCCCAAAAACACAATACAGCAAAATAAAATACAAAATGCAGGCAACAAAATTTCATCAGAATAAAATGCATAAAATACATAAAGTAGCAAATTAAAATAAACAAAAGAGATTGACATATATAAATCCAAACACAATGGGCAGGCCAAATGGACAAGGTAAAATGATAAAACCCTGGTTGAGGTAGGAATAGAAAAGGTGTAACTGAGAGGAGCCCAAAAAGGATGAACAGTTGGGTTAAACTTCAGTTTAGGATGTGGGAAAGTGCATCATGGGGGCAATACTGTAGATGGAACGAACAGAACTGGGACAAATGGTCATGCTCCAAAGGCACATCGGAAGAGCCAAGTTTTCAGATTTTTTTTAAAGACTGCTAAGGTGGGGGCTTGCCTAATCTCACCAGGTAGTGAGTTCCAAAGTCGGGGAGGGGGGGCAGCGGAGAAGGTTTTCTCGTTCGTTCCCACAAGTCTTGCCTGTGAAAAAGGAAGGAGCGATAGGAGGGCCTTCCCAGAGGATCGGAGGGATCGTGCAGGTTGGTGGTAGAAGATGCAGTCATGAAGGTAGGTGGGTCCCAAACCATTCAGGGCTTTATAGCATACTAGGATGCTTCTTCATCACATCCTAGTATTCTGCCAGGATGGTTCCTCGACAAAGCTCACCAGATGCTACCACATGATGTAACGCTATTTCCAGTGGGGCTCCATAGAGGAAATACCCTGGCAGTATGCTAGGATCCTTCCTAGAGAACATTGAAGGCTCCCTGTGTACTCATTAAGAAGAACAGGATGAAACTGGGTGGAAAGTGGTGCAGTGAGCTATGTGGTGTAAGGGGCAATGGTGTCTCCCTCACTGCTTGCCAGATTCGCCACACTGTGTGGTGAATCCCCCTGCTGCTGCCCGGCTTTGGAATTTCAGTATGATGAGGTCCTAAGTCATGGAGCAATGGGTTCAAATTGCAGGAAATGAGTTTCCACTTGAACATTAGGAAGAACTTCCTGACAGTGAGAGCTATTTGGCAATGGAATATGCTCTCTTGAAGTGTGTTGGCAGGGGCTTGGACTGGATGGCCCCTGGTGTCTCTTCCAACTCTATGATTCTTTGACTTAGTGGATCCCAGATTAAAAAAAACTGGAACTCTCATTCTGTCCTCTTTCTAATCTCTGTCTAGAAAATTGTGTGGGGAAACAGATACCCCCTTCCCAACCGGGATTGTGGCACAGCTGGCTGAGTGTCAGCTGCATTAAGATCACTCTGACCAAAAGGTCATGAGTTCGAAGCCAATCTGGGTTGGAGTGGGTTTCCAACCTATTGTGTAGCCTGTTGTCGACCTTTGCAACCTGAAAGACAGTTGCATCTGTCAAGTAGGAAAATAAGGTACCACCTTAAAGTGTGCGGAGGCTAAATTAACTGATTTATGAGGCCATAAAGAAGACTCCAGCAAAGCATTCCAGTGAGGAAGCATGCGGGGAATGCGAAAGTGCTTCATCAGCGTCACAGATGGACGATAAAAGCGACAGCTCCCCGGTGGCCAGAAAGAGTTAAATAGCCTCTGTGTGTGTCTGTATATGTTTGTATGTCAAAAATTGGCATTGAATGTTTGCCATATATGTGTACACTGTAATCCGCCCTGAGTCCCCTGCAGGGTGAGAAGGGCGGAATATAAAAGCTGTAAATAAATGAATAATAAATAATAAATAAACTCCCTAGACATCCCGGGCCCCACAATTCAAAAGAGATATTGACTAGCTGGAATGTGTACAGAGGAGGGCACCTAAAATAATCAAAGATCTGGAGACCATGAATCCTTAAGAAAAGAGACTTAAAGAGCTTGGTATATTTAGCCTACAAAAGAGAAGGTAGAGATGAGGCATGGTCACCATGAAAGATTGTCATAAGGAAGGAGGGGCAGGCTTGTTTTCTTCTGCCTTAGAGACTAGGCCTCAGAGTAGTGGGTTCAAATTACAGGAAAGGATATTCTATCTAAACATTAGAAAGCACTTCCTGACCGTATGAGCTGTTCAACAGTGGAACTCTCTGCCTCAGAGTGTGGCGGAAGCTCCTTCCTTGGAAGCTTTTAAACAGAGACTGGATAGCCATCTGCCAGATGTACTTTGATTGTGCTTCTCCTGCACAATCAGGGGGTTGGACTACATGGCCCATGTGTTCTCTTCCAACTCAATGACTCTATAACTCCCATGAGCTTCTTGCCTCCATAGCTTGTCTGCAGCTATGGTGTCAAGTTGTGGAATCCAGGCATAGAGCTTCATGTATGAAACAGTTATGCTCCGTGCATACTATCTAGGACCTCAATCATTATTTTTATAAACGTTTGTTTCTGGGTAAAACTATATTTTTTTGCCATTGTAAAGCTAGGCACACACACATATATTCTAAGCCTAAAGGCACAAATTGATCACAAATGTGCAGACAGCCTGTCAAACAGTTCTATCTTTACTAATCTTTGTGATAAGGCAACACTTTTAAGTTATACATATTGTACAAAAATGTGAACAAAGCCACCCTGAAAATACAAAAATGTCTTTGAGATCCTGTCTTGATCGTCTCATTTACAGTATGAGGTTGTGCTAAGTCAGGATCTATATCCCTGCACAAAAATATACACAAATGTTCCTGAAGACAACAATGACAACAAAGAACTGATGAGAGATCAGGTCAGAATAAACTAGTGAGGGGGACCGGTGGGGAGGAGTGAAAATCTTATAAATTCTAGCTCCATAGAATTGCCTGTCCTTACTTAGCAGATACTAGTAGTAGTAGGCACTTTGTGGTCAAAAAGTAACAACATATGTGGACAAGTCTACATAGGGACCACCAAACGCAGTGCCCAAACACGAATCAAGGAACATGAAAGGCACTGCAGACTACTTCAACCAGAGAAGTCAGCCATAGCAGAGCACCTGATGAACCAACCTGGACACAGCATATTATTGAGAACACAGAAATGCTGGACCACTCTCACAACCACCATGTCAGACTACACAGAGAAGCCATTGAAATCCACAAGCATGTGGACAATTTGAACAGAAAGGAGGAAACCATGAAAATGAACAAAATCTGGCTACCAGTATTAAAAAAACTCTAAAATTGCAACAGCACAACAACAGAGAGGAAGCAGGCAGGGACATCTAATTACCTCTCAACAAAAGTTTGCCCCAGGCACAGTCAGGCCATTGTATGCTAATCAAGGTGGTCAGTTGAAACATTCACACCTAGCCCCAGCAGAGAAGAGTCCTTTGTCTCACCCTGGTCATTCCACAGATATATAAACCCTTTTGCCTAGTTCCAACAGACTTTGCTGTAACATGCACAGATATCTATAACAACAATTACAAAAACTGTAGATTGCCAATCACAATTTCTATATTCTAAGAATTTCTACATTGAATGTAACATGAGAACATTCACCTGTCTTCATCAGGTGTTATGATGTTGTAATTCAATTCTAATAGGTAGCTATCAGTTCTGTTTTGATTTCCTATCAGCATTTATAGTCTTTGGATTCAATTCCTGTAAACAGCCTTGGCTCTGAGTAAGGAGTTCTGAACCTGATGAAGACATTGCGAAATAAGGGAAACAACCCGGGAGACCTTGTTTTTTGGAAGCTCTAGTTTTACTATGTTACCAAAGTATTGAAAAATTATCTTCCTATTATAAACAGTCTTTAATTAATCGTATGAATGTTCTCGTGTTACATTCAATGTAGAAATTCTTAGAATATAGAAATTGTGATTGGCAATCTACAGTTTTTGTAATAGTTCCAACAGACCTCACTACCTCTGAGGAAGCTTGCCATAGATGCAGGCAAAACGTCAGGAGAGAATGCCTCTAGACCATGGCCATATAGCCCGAAAAAAACCTACAACAACCCAGTAATTCCGGCCATGAAAGCCGTCG
>NW_026847882.1:28076734-28096244 GCF_025583915.1 Anolis sagrei ordinatus
AACATGAAAGGCACTGCAGACTACTTCAACCAGAGAAGTCAGCCATAGCAGAGCACCTGATGAACCAACCTGGACACAGCATATTATTTGAGAACAGAAGAAATGCTGGACCACTCTCACAACCACCATGTCAGACTACACAGAGAAGCCATTGAAATCCACAAGCATGTGGACAATTTCAACAGAAAGGAGGAAACCATGAAAATGAACAAAATCTGGCTACCAGTATTAAAAAACTCTAAAATTGCAACAGCACAAAAACAGAGAGGAAGCAGGCAGGGACATCTAATTACCTCTCAACAAAAGTTTGCCCCAGGCACAGTCAGGCCATTGTATGCTAATCAAGGTGGTCAGTTGAAACATTCACAGCTAGCCCCAGCAGAGAAGAGTCCTTTGTCTCACCCTGGTCATTCCACAGATATATAAACCCTTTTGCCTAGTTCCAACAGACTTTGCTGTAACATGCACAGATATCTATAACAACAATTACAAAAACTGTAGATTGCCAATCACAATTTCTATATTCTAAGAATTTCTACATTGAATGTAACATGAGAACATTCACCTGTCTTCATCAGGTGTTATGATGTTGTAATTCAATTCTAATAGGTAGCTATCAGTTCTGTTTTGATTTCCTATCAGCATTTATAGTCTTTGGATTCAATTCCTGTAAACAGCCTTGGCTCTGAGTAAGGAGTTCTGAACCTGATGAAGACATTGCGAAATAAGGGAAACAACCCGGGAGACCTTGTTTTTTGGAAGCTCTAGTTTTACTATGTTACCAAAGTATTGAAAAATTATCTTCCTATTATAAACAGTCTTTAATTAATCGTGTGAATGTTCTCGTGTTACATTCAATGTAGAAATTCTTAGAATATAGAAATTGTGATTGGCAATCTACAGTTTTTGTAATAGTTCCAACAGACCTCACTACCTCTGAGGATGCTTGCCATAGATGCAGGCGAAACGTCAGGAGAGAATGCCTCTAGACCATGGCCATATAGCCCGAAAAAACCTACAACAACCCAGTAACAACATATTTTTTTCAGATTCACTAACCTGATAAAAACCGGAAGGTCAAAATAAAAAGAGAAATCAAAATAATGAGAAAAGAAAGAGAGTCCTTAGTTCCTTTCATTCCACTGCTTTTGCTTCGTGGTTTAGGTCAGTTTCAACTAGGTCATCAGGATGCCTGAGCCTTTAAGAAAAAAAAGAGTCTTTAATCGGCTGGTGGATATGAAAAAATAAATTACAGTGGCAAAATGTAATAAACATTAAAGGAAAAGTGATGAGGGTAATATAAGAACATTGATTTAACAAGGATGATATAGAGGAATTGTCTGTTTTATAGTTTTCTAGATGTCTATTAGGGGCTCTGTATTAAGGGATATGGCTGTTCTCTTGATATACTTAAGAGCTGTCAGTAATTCCTATTTCACAGTCCACTGCTTCAATTCAGAAGCCATGTTCCAGTCTTGCCGACCCCATCCTGGGTTCGCTGGAGGATGACCGCCTGCCAAAGGTGGGCTTTGAGGGTGCTGTCATGGGAAGCAGCTATATTCTTCAGAGTCGGAGAGTATTTAGGAAGTGTGGATGATTACTGCCTGCCCTTTCCCCCTTTTCTCCTCGTCCTCTCCTCTAAACCCTGTGCTGGCACTGCAGTGTCATTCGTTTCAATAACTCCTGTCTCCATTTGCTTTTTTGATGTCTTGATCTTCTATGCTACTCACAAAAGAGGGAGACAATATTTCTGAATGTGCTTTGCTGGAACATTGAAGGTTATTCTGTGGTGTTGAACTTATTTAGAACTTGGCTCCAAATACTTGTAGTTCTGAAACTCAGCCCTTTAGGTTCCTATAGCTCATTGCTACAAAACACCACAATCCATTGACATCTATGGGCCTCAGAAGTATCCCACTATTATGCTTCCCCTAAACCAGTGTTTCTCAACCTGGGGGTCAGGACCCTTGGGGGGGGTCGCAAGAGGGTGTCCGAGGGGTCACCGAAGACCATCAGAAAACACAGTATTTTCTCTCGGTCATCTGGGTTACATGTGGAAAGTTAGGTCCAATTCTATTGTTGGTGGGGTTCAGAATGCTCTTTGATTGTAGGTGAACTATAAATCCCAGCAACTACAACTCCCAAATGCCAAGGTCTATTTCCCCCAAGATCCACTATTTGGGCATATTGAGTATTTGTGCTAAATTTGGTTCTGATCCATCATTGTTTGAGTCCACAGATGTAGATAAACTACAACTCCCAAACTCACGATCCATGCCCACCAAACCTTGCTAGTGTTTTCTGATGCTCATGGGAGTCCTGTGTGCCAAGATTGGTTCAGTTCCATTGTTGGTGTCAGTGAAGATCAGAATGCTCTTTGATTGCAGGTGAACTATAAATCCCAGCAAGTACAACTCTCAAATGATAAAATCAGTCCCTCCCCCCAACCCCACTAGTATTAAAATTTGGGCATATTGGGTATTTGTGGCAAATGTGGTCCAGTGAATGAAAATACATCTTGCATATCGGATATTTACATTACAATTCATAACAGTAGCAAAATTACATTTATGAAGTAACAATGAAAATAATTTTATGGTTGGGGGTCACCACAACATGAGGAACTGTATTAAGGGGTCACGGCATTAGGAAGGTTGAGAACCACTGCCCTAGACTTTAGGTGGCTTCTTTTTCTTCATAAATCTATTGCATGAGAAGGGAGCATCAGGATGTTGCTTGATGACATGCCCTCTAGTGATATGCCCAAAGTACATCAGCTTCAGATTGTTCATCTTTGGTGGTCCATGCCTTTGTTACCTCTAGACTGGATTACTGTAATGCACTCTACGTGGGGCTCCTCTTGAATACGGCCCGGAAAGTACAATTCGTCCAACGTGCAGCAGCCAGATTAATAACTGGGGCGAATTACAGGGAAAGGTCAACTCCCCTGTTTAAAGAGCTTCACTGGCTGCCATTTGTCTTCCGGTCCCAATTCAAGGTGCAGGTTATCACCTACAAAGCCCTAAACAGTTTGGGACCTGCCTACCTTCGTGACTGGATCTCTCTCCATGAACCAGCCCGAGCTCTTAGATCCTCGGGGGAGGCTCTCCTTTCGTCCTTACCATTATCACAGGCTCACCTTGTAAGCACAAGGGAGAGAGCCTTCTCCTCTGTGGCCCCCCGACTCTGGAACTCATTGCCTGGAGAGATTAGGAAGGCCCCCACCTTAGAAACTTTTAAGAGGGATCTCAAAACCTGGCTTTTCCGATGTGCTTTTGGAGAGTAGCCATATTATCATACACAGTTGCTCCCCCTCAATGGTTTTTGTCCCCAGAATATATTTTCTCCACCTGTATGGAGGTCCATATTTATGACCCCATTCCTTGATGAGTTTCTCCCCCACAAACAATCAGCTCCATCCCTGTCTAATCCTGATTTTAATATCTTTAGTATTTTAGTTTTTTATCTCGAACATGCGGCCCACCCATTGTTATTTTATTGTGTATGATTTTGCTGTAGCTTTTTTTGGTACTCATATGTTGTATGTATTTTATTGTGTTGCTATTGTGTTTTGGTTTTATTGTGTTTTGGTTTTATTTTATTGTAATATGCTTTTAGGTTTGGCCTCATGTAAGCCGCCCTGAGTCCCCATTGGGGAGATGGTGGCGGGGTATTAAATAAAGATTATTATTATTATTATTATTATTATTATTATTATTATTATTATTAATCTTCACTTTTAGGTAGAGAATGGGCTTGATTTGCTCTGTCTTTTTTAAAAAAATCTATGCAGCTACATTTTGCCTAGAGAGAGAGGCAAAATGTATCCTCACTAAAAAGAGAACAATGATGGCAAAAGGCCACGTGATCAACTCAGGTTAACAAACATTGCTTTAAAAAGGAAGTTCCCTCACAGAATTCAATTCCTATATCTTCAAAGGGAGAGAAGGCAGTGGCTAGCAGGAGGGGGAAAGGCAAAGCCCTTTTCTGGGACAAATATGCATAGGAATGTGGTGGGGGGGGGGGAGGAATTCCTCAGCCTACTCCTATCTCTGGTCTATCTACTCATTGAGGTCAGGAAGCTTGATGACACAAGAGACTTGTGCAGTCCAGGGATGAAACCCAACAAAAAATAGTCTTCTGTGTCTGATCATCCCAACACAAACATTACCCTTCTTCAGGATCAAATCTCAAATGAGTTAATTCTCCTCTTATCTACTTTCTTTGCAAACTGTAAGCTCCTTCTATAAGAGTGCTAACTAGCATCAGGGAGATTTGCCATTGGTACCCATTTATGAATGTGGAACTGCTGTGTCACGATAGCCTTGGTTCCAATCCAGGAGGAAATGACTTGATAGTAAATCTGGTTGTTTCAGCCTCTCAAAAGTGGAGGACAACAGATTTCTGTATTTAAGAATATTGTGTCCAATTGAAACACCAGATCTTTTGAGTGATATCCTCTTTCCGATGGAAGGGCAAGTGAAGTCGTAGATAAATTATATTGTACTTTAGAACTAAACAAAACCATACCAACAGTTTCCTCACCCTGCTTGCAGCATCCAGAATTGTGATATGTATATGTATGTGTGTGTGTGTGTATGTATGTGTGTATATGAATGTTAATGTTGAACAGAAAAAAGTATTGTTCTAATTCAGGTGGCAGTTCCAGCACTTTCTTCTTTACCAGAGAGAGAGAGAAAAAAATAACAGTGATATCAAAGCTCATAAAATCATAGAATCAAAGAGTTGGAAGAGACCTCATGGGCCATCCAGTCCAACCCCCTGCCAAGAAGCAGGAATATTGCATTCAAATCACCCCTGACAGATGGCCATCCAGCCTCTGTTTAAAAGTTTCCAAAGAAGGAGCCTCCACCACACTCCAGGGCAGAGAGTTCCACTGCTGAACGGCTCTCACAGTCAGGAAGTTCTTCCTTATGTTCAGATGGAATCTCCTTTCTTGTAGTTTGAAGCCATTGTTTTGTGTCCTAGTCTCCTATTCTCCTCTCCAAATAGGTGGGCTGCAGTTAGGAACCACATTATTTTGGCTTCAATGCAATGGACTGCTTAACTTGTGGGTAAGGATGATGAAGGATTTCATTCAAAACCCATGTCTTTTAACAAGGCTGCTTTATACTCCCAGAGTTACACAGATACAGGAAAATAATTTTCATCCATTTTGCTTACAATTTTGTGATGTAGTTCTCAGCTTAAATAAAAGTTCCAAAAATGCTTATAGAAGTGTTTGTTTCAGGCCAAATGCATGTAGCATTTTGTATTTGGGTTAAAGGGAGGATGACAGGTGTGTGGGTGTGTGGAGGGGAGTTAAATGTGAATGTTCATTCCTTTTTAAATTGATGTGAAAATGAAACAGAAGTAACTTATGCATAAACATATGTGAAACTGACATCGAGAAAGTAGACTTGCTTCTCAGTTATGTTGACTGGAATTTGTGATCACAGTTATGCATTCATACCTCATTTACATTTACAATCCTGTGTATTAAATAGTATAGGGATGTGGAAGAAATTGTAACTCCTCCTCACCCCAGTGAAGGTTTATCAGGTTGTTGTTGTTGTTCATTCATTCAGTCGTATCCGACTCTTCGTGACCTCATGGACCAGCCCACGCCAGAGCTCCCTGTCGGCCGTCACCACCCCAGCTCCTTCAAGGTCAGTCCAGTCACTTCAAGGATGCCATCCATCCATCTTGCCCTTGGTCGGCCCCTCTTCCTTTTGCCTTCCACTTTCCCCAGCATAATTGTCTTCTCTAGGCTTTGCTGTCTCCTCATGATGTGGCCAAAGTATTTCAACTTTGTCTCTAGTATCCTTCCCTCCAGTGAGCAGCCGGGCTTTATTTCCTGGAGGATGGACTGGTTGGATTTTCTCGCAGTCCAAGGCACTCTCAGAACTTTCCTCCAACACCACAGGTAGAAGCTTCAGAATGTCATACGGCTGCTATGAATCAGGACACAGGAGACCACACACACATGAGCAATCTCTGTTGTAAGGAGGAATTGCACCAGGGATCCTGCTTCTGTTGGGAATTTGTTGCTGTTTATTCGGTCACTCGCTTCCGACTCTTCGTGACCTCATGGACCAGCCCACGCCAGAGCTTCCTGTTGGCCATCACCACCCCCAGCTCCTTCAACGTCAAGCCAGTCAGAGTCAAGAAGACCATCCATCCATCTTGCTCTTGGTTGACCCCTCTCTCTTTTTCCTTCCATTTTCCCAAGCATCATTGTCTGTTGGGAATGGAGATGAAAAATAGTCTTCTGTGTCTGATCAACAGAACAGTTTCCTGTTTCTTGCAGTGTTTTCTATCTGAAAAGCCAGGATTAGTGTAAACCAATGCAGGTTAATGCAGAAAGAGAGAGGATATGACTGTGACCAACAAACAGGGTATAGCACAAATACTTCTCATACTCAAACCCCTAAAGCAGCATTTCTCAACCTGGGGTTGGGACCCCTGGGGTGGGGGGAGGTCACAAGGGGGAGTCAGAGAGGTTGCCAAAGACCATCAAAAAACACAGTATTTTCTGTTGGTATTGTGGGTTCTGTGTGGGAAGTTTGGCCGAATTCTACCATTGGTGAGGTTCAGAATGCTCTTTCATTGTAGGTGAACTATAAATCCCAGCAACTACAATTCCCAAATGGCAAGGTCTATTTTCCCCAAACTCCACCAGTGATCACATTTGGGCATATTGAGTATTCATGCCACGTTTGGTCCAAATCCAGATTGTTGCTACTAAGGGTTTGCAATGTACTTTTCCTAAGTTTTGAAAAGGATCAGGGCTGTTTCTGTTGCAGTTAATTGAGTGTATTGTAATCTCATGTATATAGTAAGCTACTGTGTGTTTGTACTTTGAGCATTGTGTTCTATGCTTTGCTTGAGGGCTTGTTCTGAGCTGAAAAGCCTTTGGTTGGTGCCGGAGCAGCTTCCAGAAGATAAATTTTGTTTATGCAAGACAAGGTCAGTCTACTGACAGCAAAGGAAGGACTGCATATTGTTTCCTGTTACTTTCCTGCATTTCACTGTTGAATGAAGACAACTCACCAAAGATATTATTTTGTGTTACATTTTGGTGAGAGCAATTCTCCTGTTTTGTTTTTGTATGCTGTGAATACAACTTCATTTTTTTCTACTTAAAGTGAAAGACTGATGTGTTTTCTTTTATGAGTTACTTTATTACACTTAGAGTTACAAGGGCTAAAGTCATTCCCCCAGTCCACAGTGCTGTCTGGATGTAGGTGAATTACAACTCCAAAACTCAAGGTCAAGGCCCACCAAAGCCTTCCAGTATTTTCTGTTGGTCGTGGGAGTTCTGTGTGCCAAGTTTGATTCAATTCCATCATTACTGGAGTTCAGAATGTTCTTTGATTATAGGTGAACTATAAGTCCTAGCAACTACATTTCCAGTGAATGAAAATACATCCTGTATATCAAATATTTACATATTGATTCATAACAGTAGCAAAATTACAGTTATGAAGCAGCAACAAAAATAATTTTATGGTTGGGGGGTCACCACAACATGAGGAACTGTATTAAGGGGTCAAGGCTGTGCCGTTGCACTTGGGGGCTATAATTCTTAATGAAGGAGGCATGGACGTGGCATCTTTCCCCAGGGGATTGCTTCTTGCCCTCCTATAGGAAACTGGAACTCCCAAACACCCAAAACGCTGTAAATAACTCAAAATAAGTTTTATTGATCACAAAGTTATTTCTTTAAAGTAATAAGCTGAAAACTTCAGAGGGGTGAAGGAAAATATACGTTACAGTCTCAGTCCTGGATCCAAGGAGTTTGAAGCTGTGAAACTTTTCCTATTTCCTCTTTCCTCAATGGCTGTGAATGCTGGAGCAAACCACAACCCCAGTTCAAATCGCCTATGTCTGAAGACTCAGGATCTTCCTCTGGTTCCAAAAGAACTGGTTTGAAGGCGCTTGAGATTTCCAACATCGTTCGGGTTGGTCTGAGCATGAAGCATAAGTCTCAAGGGTAAAAAACCTCAGAACTGGTGCTGAGAGGTAATTAAATCAGGGTCTTTTAGCGTCAAGTCTCTTACTCACATCCATCTGGTAGAAACTCTGATGGCAGAATGAAAAGAAAGGAAGCACTCCCCTCCTGCAGGAAGAGGTGGAGCCAAACAGTACTGATTGACAGCTATAAGTAACCAATCCATCCAACTATAAATAAGCAGGGTAAAAAGGCAGGATTAAGCATGATACAACAGTTTAAATCTTGCAACTAACAGTTCTACACATAGATGGCGCCACTCGCGCCGTCACAACGGCATTAGGAAGGTTGAGAACCACTGCCCTAAAGATACATGCAAATTGGCAACCACTTGTGGCATGTTAAATTTGCTATCGTTAACACTTGCAGGGCCAGATATTTGTCCAATGTTGCACTTTACCCACCACTGATTACAGAATGTCTCGAGCCTCACCCTTTTCGATCTGGATCGGGGCTGAAAAGTTTCCCAGAATACAGAAGTGGCTTCTGGACAGGGTTGAAGTTTCTCTAACATTATGTTGAAGACATTCACTCCTACAACAGCAGCAAGATCACAGACTCAACAGAAGATTATCCCATGATTCTTTTCCCTTTTTATGATGTCTAAAATACCTCATGGCCAATTCTCCATTTCCTGCCTCATTGAAGTGGCAGCTGCAAAGGTGATGGAGAGGCGAGCCTGGAGGCTCTGGTTCCTCCTTTAGGAACATTCTGCTTCCACTCAACTTTGTTTTGCACACAGCTTCATTGATTTCAGATCTGCAGCCTCCTACGAAGAAAGCTTGTCTGTGCACCACACTGTAACAATCCAACCACAACCTACCTCCTCCTCCTCTTTCCTCCTCCTTCTCTTCCCCCGTGCACTTAATTAGCTGAACTTCCAATCAAGGCAGTATCCCAAAAGTTTCCAGTAAGCAGGGGAAAAACTTTAAATTCAAAGGCTGCAGGGGATGTGAGGGTGGGTGAATAGCTCTATTTCTCTGCCAGCGGCTGAGCTTTAAAGTGCTCATCCATGCTACGGCTGTCAGTTCTCTTTTCTTCTGTGCCATGCAGCATTTCGCCTCTTAGAGTTCTGTCTTTTTCACTCAAGATATGACTCCAGGAAACCAGCTGCTGGCAATCTATCTCCAACATGATTTCAAAGGGATGTTCCTATTTCAGCAGTAGGATCCCTGATTAAAAGAGTGAGGGGTATTGTCCATCATGTCTTCTCCTGTACACCCCATGCTCCCTCCTCCCATTTCTGGAACCCTGCAGTTTAGCTGCCCTATTCTTTGTTCTCATTTCCTCCCTCCCTCTCTCAATGCCTGGAATTCAGGTAGAGATATCTGCATATGTAAGTATTCCTTATGTAAGCATGTATGCTTCTCAAGGTGCCGGAGGGATTCATACTCTTTCCCTTTCTGTAAAGTGCTCAAAGTCCTCCTGACTTATTTTAAATCCCCAAATCTGCCTTACAGTGCCAGATTTACCATTGTTCTTGGGTGTGCCCCATTCATCGGGGGGTCCATCTTCCTGCCCCTAATATTTTTTTAGAATGGATTTTGCTTTTATTTATTTATTTCATATAAGAACATTGCATACATTAGTATACAACTTATAAAAATAGAAGGAGCACAAGCGGCTAAATATTAGGCCTGTGCGGTTTCGTTCGTTAATTTTGTAATTCGTTAAACATTCGTTATTTTTTGCATTTACGAAATGATAACAAAACACTTTTTTAAACCCGGAAGGGTTTAAAAATAACGAAGCGGCATCCCCCATCCTTTTAACGAGTTTCCGCCCGTTTCGGAAATTGGATGGAGGATGCTGCTGGTGCCTGGGAGCCAATCCGGCGCTCCGGCGCCCCTTTCTCTTTGCCCCGCCCCTCCCCCGCGAGCGCGCTTTGCCTCCTTGCTTGCTTGCTTGGCTTGGCTTTCCCTTCCCGGCAGAAGGATGGCGAGCAGCGCAGCGACTGCTGGAGCCGCGGCTGCGGCGGCCGAGAAGGAGGCGAGCCAGCAGAGCAGCCTGGGTGCCTACTCGCCCGTGGATTACATGAGCATCACCAGCTTTCCCCGGCTGCCCGAGGAGGAGGAGGCGGCGGCAGGAGGAGGAGGAGGAGGAGGGGGCTCGGAGAGCTGCCTCCGCTCCCGCAAGGAGGAGGATGCCTTCCTCGGGGAGCAGGAGACCGGTGAGAGCGGGAAGGAGGGAAACACCCGCTTGCCTGCCTGCCTGCCTGCCTCCATCCTCCCTCCATCCACGCATCCACGCATCCATCCTCCTCCGAGCATCTTCTCCCTTGGATCATGCCCCCTTCTTCCATGGTGCAGGCTCCCCTGCAGCCAAGGCCACCCTCCTCCTTGCCTCCCTCCCTCCTTCTCCCCTTTCCCTCCTCCCTCCCATGTCAAGCATCCTCTGATCTTCACCAAGGACTCCCAAACTCCTCCTCCTCCTCCTCTTCCTCCTCCTCCTCTAAGGGCTTTGGAGTTCAACTCCCAGTGGGGACCCCCAAAGGTCATCCAGTCCATCCCCCTTGTTTAGAAGCAAGTTGAGGGAGCCCCCTTAACGAATCGACCCCGCGGCAACAACGTAAGCTTCGGAAATGTTTTGCGCATGCGCGCGGGGGTCCGCCATCTTAACGAATCGATTCGTTAATATTTACGAAATTTTCGTAAATATTAACGGATTGTAGGGGGGAAATTTTGTAATTATTTTAAATATCGAAACAAAAAAACACCCCAATTACAAATCGATTTTAGAACCAAATTTTTTCTTGATCAACCAGCCCTACTAAATATATTTTGACCAAAAATGGGCAATAGCAACCACATTGTCTGTAGCCTCCAAAAATTCTTCCTCTGTATATGAGGCAGGACATATTGGACAAGTATAAAGATGCAGAGTTGTCTGTTCTGCTCCACAATCACACAAGGTGGAGGATTCTTTTAGGCAGTGCCATTTGCTGTTGCTGGGGGAACATTACATTAAGAGGAGTAGTGGTTCTCATGAAGCCTTTCCTTGATTTGAGTCTACTGGAAGGCATCTACTGGAAGCCTTTCCTTGATTTGAGTCTACTAATAGCCATGCAATGGATGGCGTTCACAGTGTTCAACCTTACGTCTCTCACAGTTAGCTGCAACTTCCCATCGTACATCGGAGGGGGGGGGGGGATGCCAGCTTTTATGGATTTTGCTTATGTAGTGCAACTCTAAATTGGTAGGCATTCTGTTTTGGAGTGACCCCACAAATAATTATACAGTTGATAGTCTATGGGAGTGTGCCACAAAGCTGGCAGTGTAGACCTACCTGACCTACCTCCTTCAGAGCCCAAGTAAAGGACCTCATAACTTAACTAGCACAGAGCCTCATTTGTTCTAAATCTGACAATGACCTGATATGTTCGTTCTGTCCTTCACAGCAAGCAAACAGGGTTGAAGAAATCTCTGACTACCTCCCTATAGTCATTAATTAAATGATCTCTAAGGTGCGGCTCCTAGGAAAAGGTCTGGAAGCCAAGCCCTATATGGAACAGCTTAGAGAGCAAGGTATGTTTAGCCTGGAAAGTTAAGAGAGGCCATAATAGCTCTCTCTTATTGAGAAGGGATGTTTTCTCCTGTTCCAGAGACTAAGACATGGAGCAATGGATTCAAACTACAAGGAAAATATTCCACCTAAATATTAGGACAAGCATCCTCATGGTAAGAGCAGTTTGATAGTGAAATACACAGCCTTGGAGTATGGCAGAGTCAACTTCTCTGGAAGTTTTGAAACAGAGGATGGATTGTACTTGTCAGGATTACTTTGACTGCATATTCCTGCATAGCAGAATGGGGTTAGAATGGGTCGTCCGTGTGACCTCTCCCAATGCAATGATCCTACAATGTTGAGATCAATAGGAGTCTTCCAAGGGTCTCAGTCCTTATGTCATCATTGTGTGTCTGGCTATTGGGGAAGAGCCATGCGATGTAGTTTGTGGCTTGACAATACAACATATGGTTCATCATAGCATAGGTCTGTACGTGGAAATTTATGTTATACCTAGAGGATGTTGAACTGAGGCTCTCATGCATGCTCTTCTTTCTTATGACTTCTTACTTGGTGAATAAACCCTGAAGTGAAATCAAAATGATCCCTGTTCAGGTCATCATTTCCTTTTTTAAAATGTAGTTGAATAAACTTACAGTATATGTGGAATGGGAACTTAGACATGCCTGGAGCTGAGCATATGCTGCTGGAGTAAATTAAGATATTTGTAGATGTCAGAGAGATGACTGAAGCTTAAAACAACAACAACTGGCCCGAATACACACACACACACACACACACACACATGTAGCTTTAGCAAAAGCAACAGCAACAACAAATATACTCTTTGCAAAATGATTATTTCGGCATTATTAGACACTATCCAAAATTCACTACTGTAGTAGTTTGGAAAAGTACAAAATCTATGGAAGCTTTTTTTTTTTGTGATCTTCAGGTCCCTTGACCGTACAAAAAGTGGATTCTCCAAATACTGTGGCAATACTGCACGTTATCTAATGCACCAATAACATTGCTATAATGAGGTTCTGTTTGGAACCTAATCACAAATTTATCCTGGGAATTAAAAGTGTGGCAAAATAACAAGGGGAAACATGAAAGGCATCTGCAACAATATTGTGCGATAAATATACCAATCACCTGCTATTAAACAACCAAGATCATTCACCACCATTGTGTGACAATGTTAAGATGTTTTCAAAAATCAGACAGTGGGACAGGAAATTATTTATGTTCCATGTTGTCTATTTGTTACATTAAGATATAATGGCAAAAAGAGCCTGCAAGCTCCCAAACTGGATGCATAAGGGGTTAGATTTCATCAGGAACAACCTTTGATTTGCCAGAAAGCAAAGAAGCAATGGAACACATCAGCAAGACTTCTATGGACTTACATCTGTGGAAATTAGAACTGAGCAGTTCCATTAGGTCCATATCCAGAAAGGGGCTACTATTCACTGTAGGGAGCCGGCAAAGTAACAGTCATTGGAATTGATACACAACATTAGAATAGCAGAAGAGAGTGACAAAGTGCTTCAAAGTACTATTGACAGGGTCCTATTACACATCTTCACAATTCACCAACAGGATTTCAAAGCATCTTTGCTGCATAGCTAAATTTACATAAAATTACATAACACATCTTGTGCCAAATCCATTGTAAACACTGCACAGCAGATTTGTGTAAATGTCCAAAACAACCAGGAAAAAAAACCACATTGTTTTGAGGATCCCAACACTGATCTCAAGGGGAAGCCATTTGGAGTTGCAACCCACAGTGTGAGAAGTGGTGGTTTAAATATCTAAATAGCAGAGATAGAAACAAGTGACAATGGGAAACTGAACTCAGCAAATAGCAGAGTTTGGGGCTGAAGAATTTTGAATGTCTCACTCTGCAATGGTAGGCGTGTGGGGACCAAAGGGAAGTTCTAAGAAGAGTGGGAGCAGAATTCTTATCCATATAGGCTATACTCTCACCCCCGCCCCCAAACATCGACACGTCTGTCAAAAAACATTATTGTTCTGATTTTTTCATGTTGGTTTTGCGAAACCCAGGCAAGTCACTTTTTTTGTACCCCATCTTTCTGATTCATCCAAGAGATTTGGAGTGATCGGAATCAAAAAGAGAGGAACATGCCTAAGTTCTGCTGTTTAGTCATCATATCTCTGACTGTATGGAGCTGTTATACCACAGGACTTATTTCCGATTTACACGAATATACATTCTTGATAACCTCACCACTTGATGGCTCTCAGACAAATGATTCTCACTGAAAATCATTGTATCTGAGTGATATTAATGCTCTGTCTGTAGCACTTTTCTGCTTTTACAAAAATCTTTGATGACTATTTCACAGGTCACTCAGGAATAGTACTGTCACTGAATAATAACGTATGCATACATTTCACCTTAGACTGGTCCATAGCTTCAGAAATGTCAAAGTGGTCCTTCACTGCATCTCTTGAAAATCTGTTTGTGAGTCTGATGCCATTTTAGTGGACAAAGTTTTATTTTTTGGATGATGTTAACACTGACATATACTCTAAATGTCTCTGACATATATTCACCAAACTACAAAAAACAGGATTTCTTAGTGCAAAGCCATGACAGTGAAAGAAAATATGAGATTGCTGTCACTATGTATATAATATACACTTTGGGTGCTAGGAATATAGAATACATTCGTTTGGGTTACTTTCTTTTAGGGATCGATTGATCCACACCTCTTGAACTCAACATAGACATGACCTGTGGCCAGAAATCTGTACTTTTCAAGACTTGCAATGTGTTTTGCAAAAAGATAAGTGTTTGCCAATATGTGGACATTTTAAGGGAGTGTAAAAACATTTTATCTCGGTAAAAAGTATAAAAATCAGCATGTGTCGTTAATGCATCATCATAGGGACCATTTCACCAAATGTTCCCAAAAATATGCACAGATTACATGAATATGCATCCTTTGTATGCATAGATATTAAAATGGATTTAGAGATGGGAAATAAGAAGTGATGTCTCATCACTTCTTGTCATTTTGAAAGGAACAGCAGAGGAAAATTGAGATTTGGTGGCACAATATGTAATTCTGGAGTAATTGTGGGAATAAGAATATTTGTGTGCATTAGTGCATGTGTGTCATTTTTTGGCATTTTTTAAAAAACCTTGAATTTGGGGAAATGGTGGGCAGGGGTCACAAAGCTAGTTTTCATGGATGAATGTGTGTTGTAACATTTCTCTTCCAGGTGTAGGTTAGGCAATGACATCTAAAATACACATAAATTGTTGCTAAAACTATGAGTTCCACCAATAAAAATCTGGTGCTTCTTTGCAGGGGGTTGTACTGGATGGCCCATGAGGTCTCTTCCAACTCTGATTCTATGATTCTATGACATACATGTAGAAACCAAGAAATATGAGCTCATTCATTTGTTTTATGTACCAAAGTATAGCAGAGCTCACATTTCTTCCATCCCATACCAATTGCCATCTATCTCAATGGTGAAAAATCCTTAATTTTTTGCCAATGACCCAGGAGATCTTCTTTTGTCCTCCAAGTGTTTTGGACTTCAACTTCCAGAAGCCTCAGCCAGTTTGGCCGGGGTGGTCCATGCCTTAGTCACCTCTAGATTGGACTATTGTAATGCACTCTACATGGGGCTACCCTTGAAAATGGCCCGGAAATTCCAGTTGGTACAGCGGGCGGCAGCCAGATTGTTAACTGGTGCTCCTTACAGAGAGAGGTCAACCCTCCTGTTTAAGGAGCTCCATTGGCTGCTATTCATTTTCCGGGCCCAATTCAAGCTGCAGGTGCTTACCTTCAAAGCCCTAAACGGTTTGGGACCCATCTACCTTCGCGACCGCATTTCAGTATACGAACCCACACAATCTCTTCGTTCATCTGGTGAGGCCCTGCCCACAATCCCACCTGCTTCACAGGCGCGATTGGTGGAAACAAGGGACAGGGCTTTCCCAAAATATTCCTCCTATCCCCTTTAAACTTCTCAGCTTTTAACTTTTAAAACTTTTACATTTGGCCCGCCTCATGTTTTTAAAATGTGTTGTGTTATTATTGCATTGTTTTTGCTTTCTATGAGTTATTTATTGTTTTGTTGTTTTCATGGTGTTGTTGGGCTTGGCCTCTTGTAAGCCGCACCGAGTCCTGCGGGAGATGGTAGCGGGGTATAAGAACAATAAATAAATAAATAAATAAATAAATAAATATGGCCGGCTTTCAGGAATTATGACAGCTGAAGCCCAAAATAGCTGGAGGACCAAAGGCTGCAAACCATTGTTTTAGTAGATTTGAGGCAATCTTTCCCCACCCTTCATCTAGTGTACCAGTATGAGCATCAGGTAGGAGCAAGTTTTATAAATGTACATCTTCTCATACAAGGTTCAGGACCATTTTGATGCACAATAATTGTACTTCATTCTCCTTATCAAGGAGCCAGCATTACATTAGTATTTTTGGTGCAGTGATCCCTGGTTCTTTGTGACCTTGTTCCCTCCCTTGGCTATTCTATCAAAGAGAATGATTCAAATTGGTTTTTTAAAAAATCTCAGTGTTATGTCTGCTGCTGATAGTAAATTCTGGAAATTAGTTTGCTGCTCTCAGGGGGGATTGCAAACAAAGGGGTGGGGAGCACTTCATTAATGGAGAAAGGGTGAATGCTCACAGCTATTCTGAAGCTTCAAATATTGGCATGTTTTTCCCTGTAAGGATCATTCTTGACTGGGGCTTCTGAAGCAGGCTGACTGTATTCTGTTTTCATGCCTGTCTTTCCAGAATCCAGGCATATTTTCCCCAGTGAAAGAATGGGTGAAATTTTTGTTTCAATTTGCTTTGAATAAGAATTCATCATTAGCCACAGTTTAGTTAATATATACACCAGAAAAACTTTAAGAGGAAAACAGACATCTCAAATTCACAGTTTTGAGTGGTTAACTCTTAAATGTCTGTTTTCTCAATAATGTTCAGCCCAGTGTTTGACCTTTGGGTTGGTTTGTGTTGTCTTCAGAAGATTGACCACACGCATATATATATATATGCTCTCAGGCTCAAAAATATGCAATATTCATGTTTAAAAAGTGAGAGAAGAGTAAAAAAAGATTTCAGAAATGGTCAAAACACATGGCTCTTCAGTGTCGAGAAACCTGATGAGAATAACCCTGAATTGCTTAGAATCTTTGCAGTTCAGGACTTATTGTTCATAAAATCCATGCATTATTTTCTTTTAGAAAAAACACAATTTTCTGCATGGAAAATTGTATTCCTGCAAATAAATATGATTTTCAGTGAAGAAAACACTACAGTTGTGGATTTATTCTGTACAAAATGTATTTCAGATATTTTTGTACAGAAAAAAAATTTCAATTTAGGAATTGTTTAATATGCAAAAAAATTTGTATCACATTTTGTGCAAAATAAGTCCCAAAATGTGAATCGTCTTTGAAATCATGTACAGGTTTTGCAGCTATTCTCATAGCAGGAAGGAAGATGCTAAAATTACTGCTTGGTTTCTTCAAAAACTAATTCAGCAAAAAATCACATCCTTTTCTGTGTTTGAAATGATGTGCTCCCCCAAATCCATTGACATCAAATACCAGCAAACGGAGTCCAACAACATTTTGAGGGGTGGTTATAGGTCTGTTGTTTGTTGTTCATTCGTTCAGTCGTCTCCGACTCTTCGTGACCTCATGGACCAGCCCACGCCAGAGCTCCCTGTCGGCCGTCACCACCCCCAGCTCCTTCAAGGTCAGTCCAGTCACTTCAAGGATGCCATCCATCCATCTTGCCCTTGGTCGGCCCCTCTTCCTTTTGCCTTCCACTTTCCCCAGCATAATTGTCTTCTCTAGGCTTTGCTGTCTCCTCGTGATGTGGCCAAAGTACTTCAACTTTGTCTCTAGTCTCCTTCCCTCCAGTGAGCAGTCGGGCTTTATTTCCTGGAGGATGGACTGGTTGGATCTTCTCGCAGTCCAAGGCACTCTCAGAACTTTCCTCCAACACCACAGTTCAAAAGCATCGATCTTCCTTCGCTCAGCCTTCCCTAAGGTCCAGCTCTCACATCCGTATGACTACAGGGAATACCATGGCTTTGACTAGGCGGATCTTTGTTGCCAGTCTGATGTCTCTACTCTTTACTATTTTATCGAGACTGGACATTGCTCTCCTCCCAAGAAGTAAGCGTCTTCTGATTTCCTGGCCACATGTCTGCATCTGCAGTAATCTTTGCACCTAGAAATACAAAGTCTGTCACGGCCTCCACGTTTTCTCCCTCTATTTCCCAGTTGTCAATCATTCTTGTTGCCATAATCTTGGTTTTTTTGATGTTTAGCTGCAACCCAGCTTTTGCACTTTCTTCTTTCACCTTGATTAGAAGGCTCCTCAGCTCCTCCTCACTTTCGGCCATCAGAGTGGTGTCATCTGCATATCTGAGGTTGTTAATGTTTCTTCCAGCAATTTTCACCCCAGCTTTGAATTCCTCGAGCCCCGCACATCGCATGATGTGTTCTGCATACAAGTTAAAAAGGTTGGGTGAGAGGATGCAGCCTTGCCGTACGCCTTTCCCAATCTTGAACCACTCTGTTGTTCCATGGTCAGTTCTGACTGTTGCTACTTGGTCCTTGTACAGATTCCTCAGGAGAGAGACAAGGTGGCTTGGGATGCCCATCCCACTAAGAACTTGCCACAATTTATTATGATCCACACAGTCAAAGGCTTTAGAATAGTCAATGAAGCAGAAGTAGATGTTTTTCTGAAACTCCCTGCCTTTCTCCATTATCCAGGGGATATTGGCAATTTGGTCTCTCGTTCCTCTACCTTTTCTAAACCCAGCTTAAACATCTGGCAACTCTCGCTCCATGTATTGCTGGAGTCTTCCTTGCAGGATCTTGAGCATTACCTTACTGGCATGAGAAATAAGGGCCACTGTACGGAAGTTTGAGCAGTCTTTCGCATTTCCCTTTTTGGTATGGGGATATAAGTTGATTTTTTCCAGTCTGATGGCCATTCTTGTGTTTCCATATTTGCTGGCAAATGGCATGCATCACCTTGACAGCATCATCTTTTAAGATTTTAAACAGTTCAGCTGGGATCCCGTCGTCTCCTGCTGCCTGGTTGTTAGCAATGCTTCTTAAGGCCCATTCAACCTCACTCCTCAGGATGTCTGGTTCTAATTCATTCACCACACCGTCAAAACTATCCTCAATATTATTATCCTTCCTATACAGATCTTCTGTATAGTCTCGCCACCTTCTCTTGATCTCTTCACCTTCTGTTAGGTCCCTGCCATCTTTGTTTCTTATCATACCAATTTTTGCCTGAAATTTACCTCCAATGTGTCTAATTTTCTGGAAGAGGTCTCTTGTCCTTCCTATTCTGTTGTCTTCTTCCACTTCCATGCATTGCTTATTTAAAAATAGTTCCTTATCTCTTCTGGCTAACCTCTGGAATTGCGCATTTAACTGGGCATATCTCCCCTATCACTGTTTCCTTTTGCTTTCCTTCTTCCTTGGGCTATTTCCAGTGTCTCAGCAGACAACCATCTTGCCTTCTTGGTTTTCGGTTTCTTTGGGACGTACTCTGTTGCCGCCTTCTGAACAATGTCGTGACCTCTGTCCATAGTTCTTCTGGGACTCTGTTTACTAAATCTAGTCCTTCAAATCTGTTCTTCACTTCCACTGTATATTCACTAGGAATGTTAGTGAGGTCATATCTAACTGGTCTGTGTATTTTCCCTGATCTCTTTAGTTTTATTCTAAATTGGGCAATAAGAATTTCGTGATCTGAGCTACAGTCAGCCCCAGGTCTTGTTTTCACCGACTGGATGGATGTCCGCCACCTTTGGCTGCAAAGGATGTAGTCAATCTGATTTCGGTGTTGACCGTCTGGTGAGGTCCATGTGTAAAGCCGTCTTTTAGGTTGTTGGAAGAGATTATTCGTTATACACAGCGAGTTTTCCTGGCAAAATTCTATC
>NW_026847882.1:28096447-28109939 GCF_025583915.1 Anolis sagrei ordinatus
CTTCAGCAGCTGTGGTTGGGGCGTATATTTGGATCACTGTAATGTTGAAAGGCTTTCCTTGCACTCGAATTTCATTTCCTTGCACTCTGTCATTTTTTGGGTTGTATCCAAGCACCGCTTTAGCGAATTTCTTATTAATTATGAAGGCTACTCCATTTCTTCGATGTTCCTCTTGTCCGCAGTAGTAGATCTGGTGGTCATCTGATGTGAAGTGGCCCATTCCAGTCCACTTCAGTTCGCTGACCCCCAGAATGTCTATCTTTAGTCTTGACATCTCGCCAATAACAACATCCAATTTGCCCTGGCTCATAGATCTTACATTCCAGGTTCCTATGGTGTGTTGATCTTTAGAGCATCGGATTCGTCGTTCACCTCCAGTACCGTCGGCCGCTAGCCTTCCTTTCGGCTTTGAGCTAGCTGCGTCATCACATCTGGGGCTAGTTGAACTTATCCTCTGCTCCTCCCCAGTACCATTTTGGCCATCTTTTAAACATTAAAAAAAACCAAGATTATGGCAACCAGACTGATTGATAACTGGCAAATAAAGGGCGAAAACGTGGAAGCCATGACAGACTTATATTTCTAGGTGCAAAGATTACTGCAGATGCAGACTGCAGCCAGGAAATCAGATGACGCTTACTTCTTGGGAGGAGAGCAATGTGCATGTTCTTTCAAGTCACCTATTGGCTTATGGTGGCCCCATGATTTTTATAGGGTTTTCTTAGGAAAGAAATACTCGGAGGTGATTTTGCCAAGTCCTCCTTCTGAAATAAGGTCTACGACTCCCATCTACTACTGTATACTATCTAGGACTGCTCGTGCTTGTCTTTCAAGATGAGGCAGAATATGGTACCTTTAGGGCAGTGGTTTTCAACCTGTGGGTTAGCAAATGTTTTGGCCTTCAATTCTCAGAAATCCTAACAGCTGCTAAACTGGTTGGGATTTCTGGGAGTTGTAGGCCAAAGAACTTGGGGACCTACAGGTTGAGAACCACTGCTTTAGGGCGTTTAAGCCCTGAACTAGCCTTACTATAAATGCTTCCAGGTGAAACCAGTATCTTTGGCAAGACAACAGTAAATACTGACTTTGTTTTCTTTACTTTTATTTATCGTGTCATCAGCAACCATTGTATTACAATTCTAACAGAGCAAAACAAACACAGAGATTAAATCTGAGCTCTCTCTATATACATGATTGAAGTCCAATCTTACTCATATCATAGAATCATAGAATCAAAGAGTTGGAAGAGACCTCATGGGCCATCCAGTCCAACCCCCTGCCAAGAAGCAGGAATCTTGCATTCAAATCACCCCTGACAAATGGCCATCCAGCCTCTGCTTAAAAGCTTCCAAAGAAGGAGCCTCCACTACACTCCGGGGCAGAGAGTTCCACTGCTGAACGGCTCTCACAGTCAGGAAGTTCTTCCTAATGTTCAGATGGAATCTCCTCTCTTGTAGTTTGAAGCCATTGTTCCGCGTCCTAGTCTCCAGGGAAACAGAAAACAAGCTTGCTCCCTCCTCCCTGTGGCTTCCTCTCACATATTTATACATAGCTATCATATCTCCTCTCAGCCTTTCCTTCTTCAGGCTAAACATGCCCAGCTCCTTAAGCCGCTCCTCATAGGGCTTGTTCTCCAGACCATGATCATTTTAGTCGCCCTCCTCTGGACACATCCCAGCTTGTCAATATCTCTCTTGAATTGTGGTGCCCAGAATTGGACACAATATTCCAGGTGTGGTCTAACCAAAGCAGAATAGAGAGGTAGCATGACTTCCCTAGATCAGGACACTATGCTCCTATTGATGACATTCCAATTGTCATCTTTATATTCCACAATGATGTTGTATAATGTCCCCATTGTACAGATAGGCAACAAGCTTGTGTATTACAGATAGTATCAAAAGTAAAACTGGCGTCTATCAGTGTGCCAGAGGCTCAGTCTAAGACTTTAATCTTCATGACTTATCAGCCTGGCCCTTTCTGAGAAGCACTTCAAGGGTGATAAGCAGGAGCCTTAGTTCCCTTCTTTGACATACCTTCCAGCAAATTATTTGGTCATAAATACAACTTACTCAATACTTTTACAATTGGGTAGCTTAAGTGGGATGTGTTTTGTAAAGGGAGGAAGTCAGCTTCTATGAAAGGCTTGCAATGGGTTTAAGACATTAAAGTTACTGATATGGTTTTTACATTCAGTTCAAAAGAGTGAATGCCAGATGTCAACTATTTTCTTCATAAGAGCAAGTGTCACATGCCAGCCAATATGTAATGCTATTTTACTATATCTATTACAATGTCACTTTGACTTGTATAAGGTTAGCACTAAACATTATGAAAAATACATAATACCCCTTTCATCTTTCTGCTATGGTCTCCTGTAATGCTTAGTGCAGAGTTGGGGAAAGAGCAGCCAGAGGACTGCATGCGGCCCTATGGACACCTTTGGCACCCTCTTGAACCCTCAGCATTCACCCCAAAACTTTCCCCTGTTTTCAGTGAAAAAACTCCCTCAAAGATGGAACTAAGGGCAACTTCTACCAAAGGGCTCTATTAGAATTTGATTTAGAAGATAATGGACAGGGAAAAATAACCAGTAAAATAGGCTTTCTCTAAGACTGATAGAGTGTAACTTGTCCACCCAGTGGTTTCCATGGTCAAGTAAAATTTTCACTGCTGGTCTTTGAGAATCACCATCCAACAGTCAAGCATAAGCCATAGCTACATGGTTAAACGCCTGTGCCGGCAGGACTGAAGAATGACAGGTCGCAGGTTCGAATCCGGGCGAGCATGGATGAGCTCCCTCTATCAGCTCCAGCTCCCCATTGTCGGGACATGAGAGACCTCCCACAAGGATGGTAAAACATAAAAATACCTGATAATTTCCATCAATGCCTTGAGGCCTTGAGGCAGTTACTGAATGGTTGCGTGCCAGCAGGTTGAGGCTGAATCCATAGAAGACAGAGGTCCTTTGGTTGGGTTGCACGGACGGAGGAGTGATCCGGTTGCCTACCCTGGATGGCGTGACATCATGCCCGTCATCTTTGGTAAAGAGTTTGGGAGTCCTTTTAGACCCTCTGCTGACGATGGAGGCCCAGGCCTCTGCTGCGAGCAGAGACGCATTTTTCCATCTGTGTCAGGCTAGGCGTCTGGCTCCCTATCTGTCCAGGGGTGACCACGGTGATCCAGGCTATTGTCATCTCAAGGTTGGACTACTGCAATGCCCTCTAAATAGGCCTGCCTTTATCGGTGATCCGGAAACTTAAACTAGTGCAAAATGCTGCTGTCCGGCTTCTCACAGGGGTCCCAGCGAGGTGTTATATCACTCCAATCTTGCAGCAACTACACTGGTTGCCGATCGAGCACCGGATTACCTTCAAAGTGCCGATTCTTACCTTTAAGGCCTTATATGGCCTGGGGCTGGAGTACCTGAGGGACCGCCTCACCCCCTACCAACCCCCAAAGATCACTCCCTTCAGACGATCAGAATCTCCTTGAAGTTCCCAATTTTAGGACCTTTCACCTGATGTCTACTAGGCGTAGAGCATTCACGGTGGTGGTTCCTTACCTGTGGAATGCCTTGCCAGTGGAAACACGAGCTCTCCGAGACTTACTATCTTTTTGTAGAGCTTGTAAAACTTATTTATTTGGACTGGCATTTGAATCTTGCGGATTGAATTTTTCTTTGATTTTAAATGTAATGTATCACATATGTATGTTGTAAACCGCTCTGAGCCTTTGGGGAGTGGTGGTATATAAAACTGATTAATAAATAAATTAAACATCCAGGTGTCCCCTGGGCAATATCCTTGCAGATGGCCAATTCTCTCATACCTGAAGCAACTTGCAGTTTCTCAAGTCGCTCCTGTCATGACAAAAACAAAACAAAACATTTCAATTGGTCTATTCTGGTTGAAAGTATCTAATCAATCTCAGACCAATCATTTATATCACCACCACCAAATATTAGGGCTGGGCGGTTTCGTTTCGTTAATTCGTAATTCGTTAATAATTCGTTAATTTTTTCAATTACAAAACGATAACGAACCATTCTGGAGCAATTATTAAAAAAAACGAATTTTCAAAAACGTTTTGTAAATGCTTTGTATTTCGATATTGTATTCGTTTCGTTATTGTTTTGAGGTCGTTTCGTTATTATTTCCGCATGTCTGGGCCAGTTTTATGGTTTAATTAGTGAAAAAAAATTATAATATCACCCCAACAGTCAACAACAGAGGGAGAGGGAAGCTTCAGAAGGTTTTGGAGGTTTTTTAGCGTATTTCGCGGTCGCGTCCGCCATTAACGAATCGATTCGTTATTGTTTCGGAAATCGATTCGTGAATTTTTTACCATTTACGAAATTTCGTAAATATCGAACTTTTTAAAAGGAAAATTTTGTAATTATTTTAAATATCGAAACAAAAAAACCCAAATACAAATCGATTTTAGAAACAAATTTTTCCGTTGTTACCCAGGCCTACCAAATATGTTCCTGCAAATAATAATAATAATAATAATAATAATAATACTTTATTTATATACTACTCCATCTCTCCGAGGGGACTCAGAGGTAAAAACATAACCATAAGATTAACAAAACAAAATATAAGCATAAAAATTGTCACCATGGCACACATATATTAAAAGAATTCTGCCAGTTCAAGGCAATTAAAAAAATTAAAAAGGCCGGGCCAAGATTTGTGCAAGCCCAAAAATTGTAGGGAGCCCGGGAATTAAGTGCACTACTATGGCAGGCAACAATAATATTAGGTACTGGTCTGTGGCTGTTCATTCCGGGGCCGATTAGAGGAAATGATCTGGGTACTTGGTAGGAAGAATAAGGCCATATTTGACAATGTGTAGGGCTGAGTTAGAACTGGTCATTTTCAAAGGCTTGTTGAAACCACCAGGTCTTCAAGCTCTTACGAAAGGAGGAGAGGGATGGGGCCTGTCTTATTTCCCTTGGAAGGGCATTCCAGAAGCGAGGGGCCACCACTGAGAACGCCCTCTCTCTTGTCCCCACCAACCATGCTTGAGACGGTAATGGGACCGAGAGGAGGGCCTCCCCGGAAGATCTTAAAGCTCATGCTGATTCATCGAAGGAGATGTGATAGCGAAGATAGGTGGGGCCCGAACCGTTTAGGCCTTTATAGGTCATGACCTGCACCTTGAATTTGGCTCGGCAACTTATTGGCAGCCAATGAAGCTATTTTAATAGGGGTATTATATGCTCCCTATAGTTTGCTCCAGTAAGGAGCTTGGCTGCCGCCCGTTGTACCAGTTCAAACTTCCGGGCCATCTTCAAGGGCAGCCCCCTTGAATGCATATGTTCATACAGTATGTGGTTTCCTAATTCTAATTCTAATTATAAATAAAAATGTAATGTTCGTTTGTGATACCATCAGAACTCAAAGACCACTGGGGGAATTGACACCAAATTTGGAGACAAGACACCTAACAGTCCAGTGTATGTCCTCCAATAAAAAAAAATGATTTTGTCATTTGGGAATTGTCGTTGCTGGGATTTATAGTTTACCTACAATCAAAGAGCATTCTGAACTCCACCAATGATGGAATTGGGCCAAACTTAGCACACAGGGCTCCCATGACCAACAGAAAAAACTGGAAGGGTTTGGTGGGCATTGATCTTGAGTTTGGGAGTTGTAGTTCACCTACAGAGAGCACTGTGGACTCAAACAATGATGGATCTGGACCAAAATTGGCACAAATATTCCATATGCCCAAATATGAACACAGATGGAGTTTAAGGGAAATAGACCTTGGCATTTGGGAGTTGTAGTTGCTGAGATTTATAGTTCACCTACAATCAAAGAGCATTATGAACTCCACCAATGATGGAATTCAACCAAACATGGCACACAGAACTTCCATGACCAACAGAACACACTGGAAGGGTTTGGTGGGCATTGACCTTGAGTTTGGGAGTTGTAGTTCACCTACATCCAGAGAGCACTGTGGACTCAAACAATGATGGATCTGGACCAAACTTGGCACAAAAATTCCATATGCCCAAATATGAACACAGATGGAGTTTGGAGGAAATAGACCTTGACATTTGGGATTTGTAGTTACTGGGATTTATAGTTCACTACAATTAAAGAGCATTCTGAAACCCACAAATGACAGAAATGGGGCAAACTTCCCACACAGAACCCCCATGACCAACAGAAAATACTTAAGGCCATCCAGTCCAACTCTCTTCACCAGGGCAAGAAAATGTAATCAGAGCCCTCCTGACAAAGAGCCATCCAGTCATAAATATAGATAGATAGATATGATTCTCTCACACACACAGATATAGTATCATAGATTTGAAAGAGACCCTTAAAGAAGGACTATGATATGTTGCATATTCCAGAGTAGACAAACCAGACACTCTCCACATCAACACTGACAAAGAAACAACAAGAAATACTGTTTACTCACAAGCATAAAGGAATTACATATATTAGAAACCAACACTTTCTCATTACTTTATTTTCCAGATCACCAGACTGGGCCACAGCAACGCGTGGCAGGGGACAGCTAGTAGATTAATATATCTGGTCAACATACAACCAGACATTTTCTGGCTTCCAGTGTTTCCAGATTTCCTTTTTCTTTTCTATGGAACTGGAGAAGGCTGGGAGTGGGGAGGGGAGAAAGGGAGAAACTCCTAATTGAGTTTAATGCTGGTGATCCAAAGTACATCATTGGATCTTGGAATCCTTTTATATCTTCTGAACCTAGAGCCTGCAAGGTTGATTATCTCATTTTACAGTTGGGAAAGTCAGCAAAGAAGTAATGACTCACACCACAAATGCTGTGTCAATGAACCAGTGTCTGACATATTCCACCTCTACTTACCATTCACGAGACCAGTTTGCCCTCCAAGCCATAAATTAGTTTTTTTTTTAATATACAGCCATTCTGCTTAAAATATTAATCTAATACTTTATGAATAACAGAGACACAGGATCTATATTTCACAAGATGATTTTCATCTTTTTTATTCCTCTTTAATTTGCAGTTTGTCCTTTTTCCAAAAGGAAACAGTGCTTTGAACAGAATTAGAATTTTTCAAAATGCATAACCTCAAAATGCCACTTTCCATTAAAAGGTCTTTTTCAAACAAAGAAAAAGGTACCATTATCTGATTTTCACATCACATCATTTTTTTTATTTAAAAAAATGCAATGTCAATTGAAAAAGAACTGTAATGGATTGTCATGGAGATCACATCTTTAGCACCCCAGATATTATTCAGATATAAACCTGACACAAAAGAGGTTTTTCATTGATGTTAAATATTTTCTTCTAACTCTGCTCTTGCTTGATTTGCTTGCATGTATTCATTACTTAGTATCTGCTGCATCAAACAATGCTTTGGTTATATGAGTGGAATAGGGATGTATTGCTTCACTTATTTCATTCCCAGATGCAATAAGAAATAATTCTAGAAGTTTCTCGTAGTTTTAATGAAATAGTTTCATGTGGAGCCCCTGGTGATGCAGTGGGCTAAACGCTGAACTTGATGACCAAAAGGTTGCCGGTTCGAATCTAGAGAGCAGAGTGAGCTCCTGGGTTGTTGTAGGTTTTGGGGGGCTATATGGCCATGGTCTAGAGGCATTCTTTCCTGACGTTTTGCCTGCATCTATGCCAAGCATCCTCAGAGGTTGTGAGGTCTGTTGGAACTAGGAAAAGGGGTTTATATATCTGTGGAATGACCAGGGTGGGACAAAGAACTCTTGTCTGCTGGAGCTAGGTGTGAATGTTTCAACTGACCACCTTGATTAGCATACAATGGCCTAACAGTGCCTGGAGCAAACTTTTGTTGAGAGGTGATTAGATGTCCTTGTTTGTTTCCTCTCTGTTGTTGTGCTGTTGTAATTTTAGAGTTTTTTTTAATACTGGTAGCCAGACTTTGTTCATTTCCATGGTTTCCTCCTTTCTGTTGAAATTGTCCACATGCTTGTGTATTTCAATGAGCTCCTGCTGTTAGCCCCAGCTCCAGCCAACTTAGCAGTTCAAAAACATGCAAATGTGAGTAGATCAATAGGTACTGCTCTGGTGGGAAGGTAATAGCACTCCATGCAGTCATGCCAGCCACATGACCTTGGCGGTGTCTATGGACAATGCCAGCTCTTCAGCTTAGAAATGCAGATGAGCACTAACCTCCAGAGATGGACACGACTGGACTTAGTGTCAGGGAAAAACCTTTACCTTTATCTCTGTGACTATTTTATTTAAAAAGTGAGAAAAGGTGAGAAGAAGTGGAACTTAACATCAGTAAAGATTGCAAATATTAATAGGAATACCACAAAAAATTGTTGGAGAGGTTGCCAGGAGGTGGGTGCATATATACATATGTGGTGACAATGTAAATATGTAAATGAATTTTGGGGGAAGGTATTTGGAGAGATAGAAGCTATAATGGATATGAAGGTAGGGAAAAGCGCAAGCATTGCATTGTTGTCACTATATAATGTTAAGAAATTGAAAACAAAAAACAGAGAAAGATGCAATAGATAACATGTTAACTGCAGCAAGATTACTGATAGCAAAGAATTGGAAAGGTAAAATAAATATATCAATTTAAGAATGGTATAAAGAAGGAAGATCGATGCTTTTGAGCTGTGGTGTTGGAGGAAAGTGCTGAGAGTGCCTTGGACTGCGAGAAGATCCAACCAGTCCATCCTCCAGGAAATAAAGCCCGACTGCTCACTGGAGGGAAAGATACTAGAGACAAAGTTGAAGTACTTTGGCCACATCATGAGGAGACAGGAAAGCCTAGAGAAGTCAATTATGCTGGGGAAAGTGGAAGGCAAAAGGAAGAGGGGCCGACCAAGGGCAAGATGGATGGATGGCATCCTTGAAGGGACTGGACTGACCTTGAGGGAGCTGGGGGTGGTAACGGCCGACAGGGAGCTCTGGCGTAGGCTGGTCCATGAGGTCACGAAGAGTCGGAGACGACTGAACGAATGAACAACAACAACAACAAATAAAGAATTATGGAAAATAGCAATAAATGATAAATTGACATGTAGGTTAAGAGTCACGAAAGGGGTATGGAAGGAAAACGATTTTGATAAAGTTTGGGGAAAATTTATTGAGAATGGCTTCAAAGAAGTAGACGGGAAATTACCTCCACAAGAAGAAATGGTATTTTGGAAAGAGAATGTAAATTGAAGTGGCTCGGAAGGCGGCGGGGGGACGGGGGGGACGGGACACAGAGGTGGGAAAAAAGTATACAAGATATATATACACTTATGGTTGATATAACGAATTGAGGATGGAATATAAGAGTATTGAAGGTATTGATGTATTGATGTATTCTAAGAAAACCAATAAAAAAAATTAAAAAATTAAAAGTGAGAAAAAAAAACAAGTCTAAGACAACAATACATTCTGAACACCTTTTTTTTACACAGTGCTTAACAGAACACACTGCAATCAAAATAAATAAATATATTCCAGTAGAATGTCTTAACAAGTTCAGACATTGTTTCTCACAATGGTCAAGAAAATCTATGAGTGTACTTTATATCCTCATGCCACTGCTGATTTAATTGTGCTTTAACTTTTTTAATTTTGTGGATTTACATTCCCAAATAGAAATAAAGAGGTGAGAAACAAGGGATGGGGTTAAACTAAGGCCACTTGATTTGCATTCAACCATCCCCTGCTGTGAGGTCCGCTTAGTACAGAACTCTTTCAAGGCCATGGGTTCCCTTTCGACCTTCTCCCCAGCTGCCAATGAACAATCTCTCTAGTCCAATGCCCTTCCAACAGCCTATGAACTGACATCAGCTTACAGATTGGGAAGACCTTCTCAGAGCAGAAAAGTGCCTCTATACACTACAGTTTAAAGAGACCAGTCTCAGGCTGATCTCAACAGTCACTCCTTTTCCTGTCTGTCGTCCATTGTGGCTATTGTTGCTCCTGGAGCATTGGGTCGATGTATTTATGTATTTATTTACTATATTTATACCTCACCCTCTCTCATCTCGAAGGGGACTCAGAGCGGCTTACAAGTTATATGTACATACAATATATTATATTCTTAGCATAGCACAACATTAGTATTATCTATATAAATAAAAATGTAATTTTCGTTTGTGGGATTAACAGAACTCAAAAACCACTGGACAAATTGACACCAAGTTTGGACACAAGACACCTAACCTCCCAATGTATGTCCTTCACTCAAAAAAATTGATTTTGTCATTTGGGTGTTAGAGTTGCTGGGATTTATAGTTCACCTACAATCAAAGAGCATTCTGAACCCCACCAACTATGGAATTGAACCAAACTTGGCACACAGTTCTCCCATGACCAACAAAAAGTACTGGAAGAGTTTGGTGGGCAGTGTCCTTTGGTTTTGGAGTTGTAGTTCATCTACATCCAGAGATCACTGTGGACTCAAACAATGATGGATCTGGACCAAACTCTACAAGAATACTCAATATGCCCAAATGTGAACACTGGTGGAGTTTGGGGAAAATAGAATCTTGACATCTGGGAGTTGTAGTTGCTGGGATTTATAGTTCACCTACAATCACAGAGCATTCTGAACCCCACAAATGATAGAATTTGGCCAAATTTCCCACACAGAACCCCATGTGGGCCACAGCAATGTGTGGCAGGGGACGGCTAGTATATTATAATATTGTACTACACTATATGGCAAGATTATTACAGTAGAGTCTCGCTTATACAACATAAATGGGCCGGCAGAATGTTGGATAAGCAGAAATGTTGGATTATAAGAAGGGATTAAGGAAAATCCTATTAAACATCAAATTACGTTATTATTTTACAAATTAAGCACTAAAACATAATGTTTTACAACAAATCAACAGAAAAAGCAGTTCAATACACAGTAATACTATGTAGTAATTACTGTATTTATGAATTTAGCACCAAAACAGACAACAGTTATTTCTTTTTCCCACCCTGGACATAATTTCGGTTGGAGGCAAACTCTGTTGTATAATACAGAACGTTGGAAAAGCGAAGGTTGGGTAAGCAAAACTCTACTGTAGTAATATTAAATGTAATTTATAATATATAATTATTAAGTTATTATATTGTATTAGTATTATATTGTATTACAATATTATATAGATGCTCCTTGGTTCCTCCTTACCAGGGGAAGGATTCATCCATTAATCTTTCATTGTTGATGGTGACCCCAATATTTTGTGCCCCATCCCAAGTTTTGTGCCCCCTCATTGTGAACATTATAACTCCCTTGCCTCCTTTGATTAAAGCTGTTGAAGACCCTGCTCACGATACCACCTGCGTCGCAAGCGCGATTGGTGGGGATGAGGGACAGGGCCTTCTCTGTGGTGGCTCCCCGACTCTGGAACTCTCTCCTCAAGGACATCAGACAAGCCCCAACATTGGCAGTCTTTAGGAAGAGCTTGAAGACGTGGTTGTTCCAGTGTGCCTTCACAGAATAGGAAACCCCAAGCATCATGTCCCAAATGCACTTTACTAGAGATTTAAGATTGTCTGCACACCGCACCTATCTCCAAAAACCTATCCATTTCACCTGTCATGCCCAGCATTTTTAAAATTTTTAATCATTACATTTGGCCCGGCCTTAGTTTTAAATGTGTCATGGTGTTATTGTCTAATGTTATTGCTATTGTTTTAATGTTTATTGCTTGTTTTATGAGTTTATTTATTGTTGTATTTGTTATGCTGTTGTTTTATTGATGTGTTGGGCCTCAGCCTCTTGTAAGCCGCACCGAATCCTTCGGGAGATGTTAGTGGGGTATAAATAAAGGTTTATTACTATTATTATTATTATTATTATTATTATTATTATTATTATTATTATTCATCTCCCTGTTTTCCGCACTCCATGGCCAATGTGACCAAATTTAGCTTTTTGAAACAATTACAGTCCTAGACAATTTCCCCATACATCCTAAAGCCTGCAGTGAAAGTTTGGCGAAAACACTCCTGATATCTTTTTCTAACTTTGCCAATCAAGTGGTGATGCCCAAAATTCCTACCTGGCCTGAAACAGCAAGCATGAGCTTGCGCTGCACCTTAGTGTGGGATGACTCTGATGATCAGAGGCAAGGTGGGCTTTGATGTCCTCCTAACTCTCCCTCTATGCCCCACATACTACCAAAATTATAACAGTTTCACATAGAACAGCATCTATGTTGTTCAACAACATATCTCTTTCCAAGAAGTCATGTCAATTGGCCCCACCTCCAGGAACCATGACATGGCATGGGAACACAGCTAGCATGTTAACTGTATCAATTTTAATGTCTGATAAGTCACTTTGAATCCCAGGATTGTTCAATATCACCATCAATGACAACACCAGATCATCACGATCACCCTTAAGTGGAGCAAAATACAAATGCAGACATTTTATACCCTCTTCATACATTTTGAGTACATAACATTTCAGGGGCGAGAGTTCACATAAGCATATAAAATATGGATTAAAGTCTGGACCTCCAGAATTTTCTACATTATGGCTGATAACTGCCATGGATCTTATTCAATTGACCATGTACCATTTTTCTAAGCATGATCAGTCAGGGGCTAATAGGATTAAAGCCAAGAAGCAGCACTTTAATTCTGAGTTCTAAGCCACTAAGAACTACAGCAGGGATAAGGAAATTCCAGCCCACAGGCCAAAAACAAGTCTTGAGAAAGTTCCCCTTTACAACTATCAGAATCCTCCCCTTCCCCAAATTCTTTAGGAATGAATAATAAACAGATATTACTTACATCCCCAAAGAGAATCAATCGGTCTGGCCCAATTTTCCTAGTCCCCATGCTTTGGACATCTTGGAGATCTAATTCATGTAAATGTTATTCTTGAAGACAAGTATAAATGATTTAACTACTTTTACCATGATCCTCCTTGCTGCAAAATGTCTTAAAATGGTGCAGTTTTTGCAGACTATTCATGGTGGTGCAGTGGACTAAACCACTGAAATGCTGACTTGCTGATCGAAAGGTTGCCGGTTCAAATCTGGGGAGCAGTTTGAGCTTCTGCAGTTAACTCCAGCTTCTGCCAACCTAGCAGTTCGAAAACATGCCAATGTGAGTAGATCAATAGGTACTGCTCCAGCGGGAAGGTAATGGCGCTCCATGCAATCATGCTGGCCATATGACCTCGGAGGTGTCTACGGACAACGCCAGCTCTTTGGCTTAGAAACAGAGATGAGCACCAACCCCCAGAGTCAGACACAACTGGACTTAATGTCAGGGGGAAACCTTTACCTTTACTATTCACATTCTGAATTTTTTCTGTGCACACAGTCCCTCCCGTCAACTTTTTCTGCACGCAAAAATAATCTTCCTTGTACAAAAATCAATAGTTCCACATAAGAAGCTACTTTCCTGTACATTTGTCATAAGCTGCCTTAGAACTATTTTTTGCTCTATGGACACTGTTGTTTTCACGGCTGTAGCCAGAAAAATTTCGCGTGGGGTTGAAAATTGGGGGGGGGGG
>NW_026847882.1:28110978-28200020 GCF_025583915.1 Anolis sagrei ordinatus
GATAATTTTGTTTAGAAACTTAAACGGCAAAGAATCTTGGATTTCTACATATTAGGATTTCTCTAAACAATAATTATTTAAAATGTTTGCAAATATTTTATCCAGCATTACTCTCCCTCACATTGATCAGGTGTTAATGACAAAAGCATCCAGGATTGCTTTAGATCAGTATGTCAAGAATTGACAAGCTGCCCGTGGTTATCTTCACAACATTTTCTGATGTTGTATTTCTCTTTGTGATTCTCAAGGTGAAATGTTGTGCAGTCTCAGTTCCCTAGACCCATTTCCTGGATGAACAGAATTCAATACCAGTGAGGAAACAGTCTGATTCTCAATGCTGTACTTGACTTATTAAAAAAATCAAAACATCTTTGGTATACTGTCAAGCCGTTGAGAAGTAAAATGCAGCAGATATTGGAAAGAGCTTGTAAGATGTGTCAGTTCTCTACTATGAGAAGCAACTGAAATGAATGACATTGTATTGGATTTCATTTTAAGGGTAGTTTGACCCCCCCCCCCAAACTCCTTCTGAATAGAAGTGGTGTGAGAGAGATTTTATACCATCACATTTCCTTAAGAAGCTGATGTAGCATGTGCTCACACACCAGATGTCTTGATGTTTCTCAGGTTCAATAGACAAGCCACTTACAGCTGGAGGATGAGAGCTCTTGCCAGTGATTAGTTGCCAGTTTCTGGACTAATTCCTAACATATGTGTGGTAGTCACCTAGACTAATGCAGGTTTGGGTTGGGGCCAGTTTTGTGTTATGGATAAGGAATTAGAAAGAACTCCCCCTCAACTAAATTTATTAATTAATTAACCTATTTCAGTGATACTTAAATAGAAGGAGTCTATAGTCAGAATCCTCTTAGCTAGTCCTAAATAAGATAAATCAATTTATTCCAATGTTGAATTGTCAGTACAGTGTGTGTGTGTGTGTAGAGCCACCGGTGATGCAGTGTGTTAAACCACTGAGTTGCTGAACTTGCCGACCAAAAGGTCGGCAGTTCGAATCCAGAGAGCAAGGTGAGCTCTCACTGTTAGCCTCAGCTTCTACCGATCTAGCAGTTCGAAAACATGCAAATGCGAGATCAGTAGGTACCTCTCCAGTGGGAAAGTAATGTCACTCCATGCAGTCATGACCTTGGAGGCATCTACGGACAACGCCAGCTTTTTGGCTTAGAAATGGAGATGTGCACCACCTCCCAGAGTCGGACCCAACTAGACTTAATGTGAAGGGGAAACCTTTACCTATATAGATAGATAGATAGATAGATAGATAGATATAGATATAGATATAGATATAGATACACACACACACACACATGTAAATTTAATTCATTCAAGGATTCTCTTTAGTTAGTATCATGTCTGCATTTATCTGCTACTAGGCAGAATCTGACCTTGAAGCTGCAATCTAACCTCTCGACCAAGTATGTTACACCAAGTGTAATTTGCTGATATGGAGTTTGTGAGTATTTAGTTAGTCTAATAATATATTTTTTACAATTCTAGGTTTAAAAAACAAAGAGCAGAAGGGATGAACAGACATGAAGCAGCAGAGCAAAAGTCTCTGGGGATCTTGATATGCTGACTAATGGATTCTGGGAGTAATAGCCATCAGAAAGTAATATTTTCAACCTCTGTTTAATGTGTGAAAAGGCAGGCTTTACAGAAATTCCCCTCAAGCCATTTAATATGAAGGATTCCTTTTTTAAAAAATAAATAAATTAGGAATCAATTTCACAATTTGGTTGGTTGTCTACAATTATTTCTTTCTTTTCTGAAGGCTTCCAGGTGCTAGCAGTCTATGGCTCATGGGGAGTCAGCAGTCCAGTGTGAGTGGCCTGCTTTATAGCACAGTGAGCTACTGCTCCATCAAAACAAAGAAAGCTTGACCAGTTATCATTGGCCAGTTATCATTGGCCTCATGTAAGCCGCACTGAGTCCCCATCGAGGAGATGGAGCAGGTTACAAATAACGCTTATTATTATTATTATTATTATTATTATTATTATTATTATTAACCCACAGAGAGGATGGAGGATTCCTCAAGCTATTCCTGTGCTGTGTCAACCACCTGCTCTTTCCTTGTTCTCCTTTGGAAGAGAATTATGTGTTCTGCCTTCTGAGCCTACAGCAGTGGTTCTCAACCTGGGGGTCAGGACCCCTGGAGGGGTCGCGAGGGATTTTTAGAGGGGTCACCAAAGACCATCAGAAAACACAACATTTTCTGTTGGTCATGGGGGTTCTGTGTGGGAAGTTTCACCCAATTCTATCATTGGTGCGGTTCATAATTCTTTTGACTGTAGGTGAACTATAAATCCCAGCAACTACAACTCCCAAATGTCAAGGACTATTTTCACCAAACTCCACCAGTGTTCATATTTGGGCATATTGAGTATTCATGCCAAGTTTGGTCCAGATCCATCATTGCTTGAGTCCACAGTGCTCTCTGGATGTAGGTGAACTACAACTCCAAAGCTCAAGGTCAATGTCCACCAAACCCAATTTTCTGTTGGCCATGGGAGTTCTGTGTGCCAAGTTTGCTTCAATTCCATCATTGGTGGAATAAAGCATGCTCTTTGATTGTAGGTGAACTATAAATCCCAGCAACTACAACTCCCAAATGACAAAATTAATCCCTCCACCCCACCAGTATTCAAATTTGGTCCAGTGATGAAAATACATCCTGCATATCAGATATTTACATAATAACAGTAGCAAAGTTGCAGATATGAAGTAGCAATAACAATAATTTTTTGCTTGGGGGTCACCACAACATGAGGAACTGTAGTAAGGGGTCATGATATTAAGAAGGTTGAGAACCACTGGCCTACAGGGTTCTACAGTACAGAAAACTGGGGACAAATTTTGGCAACACATTCCTCAGTAGAAATGTTGACAGCAGCCACCACATTTCAGCAGTAGTGATGTGCCTCTTCGTGACACAGTAGGGTGAGCTATACCTCCCTAAGCAAAACTAGAAAGTTGTTCATCCTGGTTTAAAATCTACATAACACCCAAGAAGGGGGAGTGGTCATGCTAGTTTAATGTGTCCTGGAGTTATTGTTCAAAAAAGTAATTTTCCCAGCATTGGGACCTTGAATTCTTTCCCCCGTTCACAAACTAAGGTGAGTTAGATTATGACCACTGAGTGCACCCTGAGCTTCTTTATACTCCCAAACAATTTTTGACCTCCATATTTTTGGTAGGCTCCTAGTAGACTGACATACTCATGAGTCTCACCCACCACCTCAGCCTGTGATAGCTGGGAATGCATGAACATGTTTGGCTTGAGCTCTAGGAAAAAATGATGTTCCAAAAATAGAAGCACTGCCGTGACAGATTCTGTCTCCTGCAAAAGATTGGTAACAACTGCACACACATTGCATAAAACGTTACTCTGGAAAGGCCCCAAGTGAGTTTGTCACTCAGCACTCTGCCACCTTTCCCTTCACGTCGCTATTCGCAATCATTCTTTACTTGTCAGCCATCATCCAATCGTTCGTAGACAGGGTAACTAGGATGTGGCAGGTTTCAACAGTTTCTTTCAGCACTGAGCTAGTTTGTCATACCAGTCTGAAAGTCTTCCCTACTCATGTGCTGAATTGAACGAGGAAGGAGGAAGTTCTCAAGAGCCATGCAACTGGTTGGTTAGATGGTTTGGATATAAGGGGACACTGTTTTGGAAGAGGGCATGATACAATGGCTCAACATTAATTCATTAACACCACACATTGTTCTTATCAATGTCACATTTTAATGTTGCAATTGTGTCAGGATATTCTCAGAACACTCATTTCAGAAGACAAACAAGCTCAAGCAAAGCTTAAATCCTAGCCTGGTCTCATTCAACAAATCTGTTTCTGATTTCCATAATCAACTCTGAAATAAGTGAATTGAATAATTATTCCAATCTGCAACTCAAAACAATTTCCCATATCATACACATATTTATTTCCTTCTCTTCTTGGAGTTAAAACCAGGCTTTCTTCCTTTGTGGAGAAGGGATGAGTCTTTCAGGGTAGACTATCACTCCAGAACATTTCTTAGAAATGACTGCATGCAGGCTCTCCTTTGTCTGTGAAAACCTCTCAGCTCATTGTTACCATCAATATGATAATAAAGCTAAGCATTTGGTGAATTCAGCCTTCCCCATCACTCATTCTCCCTTTGAGTCAGCCAGGTAAGGCGCTCCAGAAATACACAGCCACTTTGCAGTCTAAGCAATGTTGTCATTCACAATTGCTTCATTTATTTGTATGCTGTTTACAGACATCAATTGGATGAGCTGCTCTGATGTCACAGAGGGCCAGGACTGGCAAAGTAGCATTTCCAATTGCTGTTGGCCAAGTTCTGAGAGCCCAGGGAGGGCACACCAGTAATATAGCAACTGAGAATGATGACCGGCACACTCCACAATTGTACAGCCAGGGACATTAGTGGCCAGGATTCCTCCCACCTGGAGTTCCCATTTGAGGGCAGGTCACCCTTGTGCTTAGCAATCCAAGAAATGACTTTCTAAACTGCACATCCTGGAGTGACCTTTAGTGGATAAAATAGTATACACTGAACATATTTTCCTTTAACTTGTTGAGTTCCTGGAAGGAAACAGTTTATTCCCACATACACCCAGCACACACACAAAATCTCTTTGCAAGTTTACCTAATTTTCTCCCATGTGTGCTTCATTTTGATTCAGAAGCAGTTCATAGCTAAGCCAAACTTGATGTGATCATAATTGTGTGAGTGCAGTCAACATGCACAGTAGTATGTATGACTGGTTATGTAAATAACATATCTGAAGAAGCCCAAGAATCACTTGGTCTGCAATGGACAAAGTGGAAAAGACAGAGTTTTTTCTCTCCCTAATATATTTCCAACAAAAATCCACCTCTGTAAAGGCACTATTAGTATTTCAAGGGACATTCCCATGGCATCAATGGGAATGTGTCTTGAAATGCAAATCGCACCTTTGGAAAGATTTTTCTTTCGATCAGGAAGAAGACATGGAGAGAAATCATTAGTTTTCTTTTCCTCAATACCCACAGAGTCTCCCCAGTGTGGCTGATTACATAACAGAAACCATATGTGTTAATTTTGTACTTGCTATTTGCCATCATGTCAGCATTAACTTATGGCGACCCTGTGAATGAGAAACTCTTGCAAATGCAAACCCATTTCTTCCTTGATTGAATCAATCCATCTGCAATGCATCTTTCCTTTTCCCACTTCCATGCAATTAAAATCATCTTCAATTTGACCTGCAGTCTTTTGATTTGGTGTTTTCTTGTAGTCTTTGGACTCAATTTTTGTCCTGTAGTTTTCATCAGGTCCAAGTCTTGTTTTCATAAAATCATAGTTGGAAGAGACCATCCTTTCTGACCCCCTGCCATTCAGGAAAGTGAAGTCAAACCACTCCTGTCAGATGTCTTCCTTTAAAAAAAATACTGTTCAAAATTGGAAGTACTTGATATTGCCTGGGTCCAAGTATCTGAGGAGAGCCTCCACCATCAGATTCTAACTGCCAATGCCCAAACCTTCAAGGGAGACGAGTGTCTGGTATAGCTCCCTTGTGCCAAAATCTTTATAGTTGGTAAGAGTATCCATGTAAATGTTCCCAAGGCAATTGCTTTGTCTGCTAAGGGAGAAAAGCAACCTCTTACAGACTGAGCATACCTAGCCCCTATTGGCTAGCCATATACTCCAGATTCTAGGTACCATTGTTCTGGCCTCTGAAGAAGGAGGAGAGCAGCTAGACCCAGGTCCATCATGGTGTGAATCCTGTTGATGGTGGAAGTCCTTTCTCCATCGTATTCCAACTGCTACTGCTGAAATGTCTGGTGGAGAACAACAACCACCATCTTATGAACTTATCCCCCATAGCCAGATCCTTTCCCGGTATATCCTGCTTTACATAGATTGAAACCCCAAGTGCAGAGAACTGTTAAATTAACTATTGGTAAGCTTTTTTTGTTGAAGGACAGAGTGTAATAAGTCAGTAATGTCCATTGCTAATTTTTCAGAAATACGTTTCTTCTATTTGGCCTTCAAAAAATCAAGAGGCATGGGGTTTGTACATAAATGGAATGTGTTCCTGCCCTCATCCAAAACAAAACAAAACATTCACGAGGACAGAAGGGGACTTTGTATTGCATCTTCCCATTCCCCTTCCTCCTCTCACGCAAGCAGCTAAAAGACAAGGGAGATCACATGCATACAGCTGCTGCCCTGGGAGCTAAGATAGCTGGGAAGCTGAGGACACACTGATGTGTGAAGGAACAGAAAGATAATGCAATACTAAATTGTCCCATACCAACCCCTTGTTCCTCTTCAAAGGGTGAGAATAGTTTGTGAAAAATAGCCCAGAGATAAGAATCATAGAGAGATGTGTACCGTAGCACAGAAGATGGAATCAAGATGAAGGAATGTAATACATAAATTAATAATAACATTTTATTTATAGACTGCCCTATCTTCCCAAGGGGACTCAGGGCAGTTTACACAAAAAAAGGCAAACATTCAATGCCCGAGAAATACAAATGCATTAAAGAAATAAAACATAATATAAAATCGTAACAACATTGAGCTAATTACATAAAAGAATTAAGCATCAAAATGAAAGACATAAAACAGTTAATCACTAGAAGCGATTACATTTGAAAAACATGGTCAACATTAAAATATCTAACATAGTAAAAACAATGAAAATTGGGTGAGCATTGGCAGTTATAGTTGTTCTTGAAATGTACCATAATGGCCACAAAGAACAAATAAGTGAACCAGTATTCCAATGACATTGGTCTAAAATGCCCTAGTTCTCCTCCTCTCCATATGCCAAAGTGCAAAAGTGCATTTTTAGGAGGGTTTTTTTTTTTGAAGGAGAGGAGGGTGAAGCCCATTTTTATTTCTTTCAGAAGGGAGTCCCAGAGATGGGGAACAGTCATGGAAAAGGCCCCTTCTCTCATTCCCACCAATCACACTTGTTACAGGGGTGGGACCGAGAGCAGGGGCCCCTCCGCTGACTGAATTGCCCAAGATAGTCTATATAGGGAGATGCGATTAGACAAATAGCCTTGACCCAAACTGTTTTATTGGTAATGACCAGTACTTTGTATCTAGCTCAGAAGCAGACCTGCAGCCAGTGGAGCTGCTGCAACATGTGAGTGGTTTTCTCCCTGTACGGAGCCCCAGTTAGTAGGCATGTGTGATCCATTAAAAATGGTTCTAAAATCCTTCCAAAAATAGGGGGCACTGCTGCTTCATTTCTAACGTATTTCTGAATTTTTGGTGGTCAAAATTTCAGAACTCTAATGAAACTTACGAACCTTTGTAAGTACTTCATTAATGGAGGTGGCGCATGTGAAACAGGGAAAACAATACTGTCTCTTTCACTCATTTTTAGCTATCACAATTAAATTTGCTACAGTGGTAGAAAACATATACCACAGTTAGCTCACCAAATTTCAGAATGTTTGATGTATCCTCAGAATTATGGTGAATTTTCAAAGTTTTCATAAACAACTTTTTTTAAAAAAACTACAAGAAATATCTACTTGAATTTTATATACAATGCACAAGATAATGAGGGTATCAATCCCTGGAAGAGTTTTGAGGACTTTTAAAAGTTTAGAACAAAACAATTTACCCCCCTCCCCCCAAAGCGACAACAGCAATCCACTTGAATGTCCATCTGTCTTTATGACACACAACCATATAATTTCAACTTAGCACATATACTATTCCTTACTTACTTTAGTCCTTTTTGCAGATATTTATTTTATTTAGACTAACTCTAAATGGTCACTGGTGAGGCCAGCTCTCACTTGGATCCTGCAGCCTCATTTGAGTCCTAAGCATTTTTGGAAATGTAGTTTACTGCAAGGACTTTTGCAATTCCTAACATTGGGGACCTGGCCCTTCCAAATTAGAGTTAAGATGTAATTAGTAGCACTCACAGCTCCTTTCCATATGGTGGAGCCAGAAAGAAATGAGATTTTAAAAGTATTTTATGTTATCTTGGCTTTACCAAAGTTGCTTAACGGTTATAGTGAAAATTAGACTGACCTTGTGAGACATCCAAACATTACAGAACATTTACGGAAAAAAATTGGTAAATGACTCAATTTCTAAATTCCCCCCCCCCCCCAACTTTCCTGCATGCCTTGGAAATAGCTTCATATACATAAATTTAACAAATCAGATGCGAGTTCTGATTTTCATTCCGAATTATGAACCAGCCTACCAGTTAGCAACCTGGCCACCCATAGTAAGGGCCAATGTGGAACACAGCAAGAGACAATTTAAATGGTCCATGCTGCCTTCCTCTTGTCCTGGTAAAAATAATGGAATTATAGAATTGTAAAAGGTACCAGATACTGTCTGATCTTGGAAGCCGAGTAAGGCCAGTCCTGGTTTGTACTTGAACGTGGTACCATAAGAAATACCAGATGATGTAGCCTATATTTAACAGGAGAGAACTGACAAAACCATCTTTGGATATTTCTTGTGAAAGAAAATCCTATGAAATTGACGGGTTTGTCATAAATCTACAGGTGACCTGAAGGCACACACCCAGACATAGAATGAGAAGGAACCACAAGGATGATCTGAGCCATCCCTTGCTATGCAAGAATAAACAATAATGGACTTCTGAGATATGACCATTCAAGCTATATTTAAAGAAGAAGATTCTGCCACTTTCCAGGGAGGCCTCTTCCTCTGTCCAACAGACCTTACCACCAGACTTCTCTAGTGTATTCAAAATAACACAGTCTGGGTCATTCTATTAAAAAGAAGACCAATATTTGCAGGTAAGGTATCAGTCCATATTTTAAAAATGCTTACAAAAATATCAGACCCAGAAGTAAGTATTTTTTTTTAAAAAAATAAAGAGACTCAAGTCATTTTCATCCTAAATATTTTTAAAATTGAATATTTACAAATTCTTTATAGAAAAATTCAAATACATACACATCCCAGTTTTCATCCAACAATTTTTATAGATAGGGTGATTCTTAACATAGAGAATATTGTGCTGTCATCACATTCATGTTTTGATAAATAAAAAGAGGTTACAACTCTTAGGGTCAACATGGTGTTGTGTTTTGAGTGTTGGATGAGTGTTAAAATACATATTCAGCTTCAGCTGAAAGCGAGGGCAAACTCCTTCTGAACAATGCTGCCTGGAAAACCCTGTGGTAGACTTGCCTTAATGTTCTCATCAGTCAGAAAATGAGCAGAAGGCACACCAAAACATGACAACTCTAATTCAGCATTAACATGGCTAAATGCATGTTGAATCTCACCCAAAAGCCTCCCAAGTTCCCTGCCTGGATGATTTCATTAGTTTTATTTTCTTACACAATGTCTTCCTTCCCCATCTTATGTTTTGTGTATCCCAACTGTGAGAATGTTTCTGTAAAGTCTTATCAAAGAACAAATGAAAGGAAGGCATTATCCATCTTTCCATGTGACGGAGACCTTCGTATAAACTGTGCTGAGTTGTGAGCTTTCTGGGATTTATATTAAATCAAAATATTGTCTACACCAGCAGTAGGTAACTGCAACAGATCTCTCTGGGGTGCACACAGCCTGCCAAAAATGGGAGAAGGAGGAGGAACAATAAGATCCTAACATTCATGTTTTATCTCTGATGCTTTCAGTATCCCATGCAACTTAATTAGAATCATCGAATCATTGAGTTGGAAGAGACTCAGGGGTGGCTCAACCCATTACGGAAAGTAAGTATTTGCAGTATAGTTGATTTTGCTCAGGGGCGCTCTTGAGGCGCTCTTGGGGGAAAATAGACCTTGACATATGCGAGATGTAGTTATTGGGATGTATAGTTCACCTACAATCAAAGAGCATTCTGAACTCCACCAAGGATGGAATTGAACCAAATATGGCACACAGAACTCCCACGGCGAACAGAAAATATATCAGTCATTGATTGAGGGCTCCGAAATACTGTTTGCTTACCGTTGAAAATTACCTAGGGCCGCCTCTGAAGAGACCTCATGGGCCATCCAGTCCAATCCCCTGCCAAGAAGCAGGAATATTGCATTCAAAACACCCCTGACAGATGACCATCCAGCCCCTGTTTAAAAGCTTCCAAAGGAGGAGCCTAGAATTAAAGTGTGAATTGCTGCTTTGTAAAGCTTTCAGAAGGCAATTTGCCTCTTTTCATCCAAAAAGGAAGAGCACAGGAGAAGGAGGAGGAGTCATCTGGAAAAGAGGTACAGAAATAAATCTGGGACTCTATGAATCCTAATATTTGTAGTTTCATAGGGTCTCTAGTCAAAGAGTGTTGATGCCAAACAAAACAACAAGCCCCTTGATTCCTTAGCATTGAGCCATGCCGATTGAAGTGATGCCCAACTTGGAACATCACTTTGAAAATAAGCAGGAGCAACCCTAGTTAGCACTTAGATGCAAATACTGGATTATAAATACTAGATGCAGTAGGTTATATTTTAGTGAAAGGAACTGACAAAACCTTTCTGAATATTCCTTGTCCACAAAGATCCTATTTAACAAGATACTTGAAGGCACATACGTAGACACTTGGGACATTGCCAGAGTCAATCTGAAGCAGCTGCCTCATGCAGAACTTGGAACATTGAGAGTTGATGCCTTCCATGCCATTGGCACAATGAACTTCCCCTTGGTTCTTATCTGAACATTCTGAAAACTATTGTAGGTTTTTCAGGCTGTATGACCATGTTCTAGAAGCATTCTCTCTTGACGTTTTACCTGCATCTGTGGCAAGCATCCTCAGAGGTTGTGAGGTTTTGATGAGCCTGTGGAGTTTTGAAAATCTTTTTGGCTGTGAGAAATTGTGGTATAGTATCTGTGTCACTGGAGCGTAGAAGGAAAGTTAGAGAGCACAGTAGTTTTTCCTTGGTTTTTCCATTTTTCTTGTGTCTTGGAACAGTTTCTCTCCGTAGAGATGTTTAATGTATTGTCGAAGGCTTTCCTGGCCTGAATCACTGGGTTGTTGTAGGTTTTTCAGGCTGTATGGCCATGTTCTAGATTCTGAAAACTGCTGCTTTCTAATCCGCAAAATTGTTTCAGTCCCATAAATAGTTATTTAGTATAAAGCTTGGATCAGAATTGTCTTCTGCAGCAATAGAAGCCACCAACCACCATTAATGTCAAGAAATTATTTTGTTTTAGACAAGAACATCCAGAGTAGCCCATGCTACCAATGAGATTCTGGAATCTTTACTGCATTTACTTTTCCAAGGTCTGGCTCCACAAAGCATATCACAGACGCAATAGAAACAGGAATCTATTGTTGAAGGCTTTCATGGCTGGAATCACTGGGTTGTTGTAGGTTTTTCAGGCTATATCATCATCATCATCATCATCATCATCATCATCATATTTAATTACTTATTAATCGCCCTCCATCCGAGAATACTCTAGGTGATTTACAGCTGAATTGTAAAAGATAAAATACATACATACAGAATTTAAAAATTAACAGAGATCGAATGCTCTAGTAAAAAGCCAGTTCTTAAGTAAAAGGCCTTAAGTCACTCATGGCTCTCATATAGGGCGGCAAGGAATTCCATAAGGCATGGGCAGAAATAGAAAATGCCCTGCGTCTGGTCCTTTCCAAGTGCACTTCTCTAGGACCCGGTATAGAGAGTAAGTTGCGTTGGGCTGGTCGTTGCGACCTCCGATGATGGGAGAGGGAGAGGCAGTCCCTAAGGTACAATGGACCCTGTCGGTAAAGAATATGGTCATGTTCTAGAAGCATTCTTTCCTGACATTTTGCCTGCATCTATGGCAAGCATCCTCATGAATCTCTATTCTTTTATGGGTGCCAAAATATGTTGGACTTAAAAAAATAATGAAGAAAAAGGCCAATTAGAGTCATACTTCTCTCTTTTCCGTCCAAGGATTCTGCTGGGTGCTCCCCGGTATCTGCTTCTCCAGGAAAATATTTTGGGAGAAGTGTGTCCCTCTCCCCGTTTCCAGTTCTAGCATCTAGCTGTAGCCCTTTTAAAATCCAACATTTGTTATACTAGTTTTCACTCCCATCCAGTAAAATAAAAATGGCCACAATCGTTTTCTTTTCCACTTTTCTTTTCCACATAGGAACAAGAAGAGAAAAAAAAATACACCCTGCCATTCTGCAATCTTTCGGCCCAGAACTTCTCTGACAATGTGCCTTGAAATCGATTAGTTTACGTGAAAAGGTTGGGCTCGCTAGAATGACATTCTCTCTGCTGTGGCTTTGTTCTATTTTTAATGGCCCTTGCTGACACTAATTTTGAACTGAGCCATTGCCTTGTGCCGTTTCCTGATTGTGGAGTGGACGATCCTCAGTTGGACTCCAGTTCCCCGGGTGTGAGGCTGTGTAAAAGGCAGTCTGGCCAGTAATCACCATTCTGTTTTCTCTGTGAGGAGCATGGAGACGGAACAGGCTGCCTTAGGCATTTGACCTCAAAGATTCGGGGAAGGAAATCAGGAACCACAGGCAGTTTGCTTCTCTCATTCTCCCCACAACCATGGCTGAAACTTGCTTTGGTAGAAAACCTGTTCAAACGCTTTTGAATAAATCCCCATTTTAGCTTTGGGTTAAAATGTGTTCTTCTTCTTCCCATGTGCACCTTGTCCTGTGCCTATTCCATTTGCTCTCATCGCCAGCTGCTTTGCCTTCTATTCATTATGGCTTTGAATAATGCACACATCAATAGACATATTTCTGGGGGTGGGAGGTGGGGGTGGAAATCTATCAGAAATCCATTTCCCCTGATGAAGGGTGGACTCCTGACATGGAACTGTAACAATAATTTTTAATTAAACTTCGCTGCAATAGGCTGTTTATCGCTGGCATCAGACAATCAGCCCATGGCACTCTATCTTACTTGCCCTCTTAAAAAGGGAGTGAGAAAAAAGAAGGCTTGTCAATAAAATCTTTATCAGATGAATGGTGTTGCAGGCTGTCACTTTAGTGGTGGCAAAAACCAAGCATAGGAAGGCTCTGGATCCTTAAACACCATGGGTGGTGGGAGATTTTTCTAAAGAATGCTCTCCCATACACAATACTGAAGCAACATCACAAAAAAAAATCCAGATGAACTTCATTTATTTATGATGTATATAACACAGTGTCTGCTTTCATCTGATTTTGGAAGCTAAGTAGAGTTTGGCCTGTATAACAGGTAAATTGAAAAGCACTAGGAAACTTCAGGTAGGACTAGAAAAATTATTCCTTGAAACACTGAAAAGTCATTGCTGCCTATCATAGACGAACCAATGATATGACTGTATTAGGGGTGTGCAACTGGGCAAAAATAAAAAGGTGCCATTTTGGTCTGATTTTTGGCTTGCTCCCCTCTCCCATTTTCTGTAAAATTCCCTAAATCGGTAGGATGCCATTTTTGTTCCAGTAAGATTTGGTCAATTTGCGGCAATGGGGAAACTTTAGAGGCCCGTCCCTCCATCAGTTTTAGACTTATCACCTATCAGCATAAAACTGCCCACAGCTGTAGGGCACATTTATTATCGCACATCTGCCAAATTTCAGAACATTTACCAATCCACTGATTTTGGGGACATTTTAAAAGTTTTTACTATAACATTTTGTTAAAAAAAACACACACAAGATGGTGTTCTGGGAATTGAAGCCCCAACCAGTGCATGCCACAAGAAGGGAGGATAATGGACACAGTCAACCAGACCTCTAATTTATTTTATTTATTTATTTACTTTATTTGTATACCGCTCTTCTCAGCCCTTAGGTGACTCAGAGCGGTTTACAACAATTTAGGTATACACAATACAAAATCATTAAGCATTTAAAAGCAATAGCACCACAAATCATTAAACATCAATATCAATACATCACTACATCAATATAACAAATCCATCAGGTCTCCTCAATAAAATCAGAATCCAAACTCGTTATTGGCTGAGAAAGAAATGTGAGAAACAGAGAAACCTCAACTCCCATCATGCCCCAGTAGTGAGTACAGAGGCTCCTTCAATGTTCTAATGCGCAAAGTGCTGCTGGGAAAATGAGTTCCCATTTACCTCGAGTGCTGGGGAGAGGAGCTTTGGAAAGGGATGGGGGAAACTGCCGGGGAAGAAAGAAGAAGAGGAGCTGCTGACACCAGGCACTCGCTCTTCCTGATTTGGGATGCTGCCCACATGATGCAGCTTCTGCATCAGGTAGATTGCCACTCAGCCCCATTAACCCCCATTGGCCAAAAGATCTTGCTGCTTGTGATTCATATCAGTTAAGGCTTCAGCCACACCCTGCCTGGTCCATTTTTGGAGGTCTGGCAACCGATCGTCAAATTTCCCCAAATCTGGTGTCAACAAATGGAATTGTTCTAGCCTGACAAGCATTGGATGAGCTTTCTGAGTGCTCAGAGGATGAGGAAGGGGATGATGGGTTGCAACCTTTAATTTTCGAGGAGTCTGTGGAAGATAGCAGGGGTCTGGAGAAAGCTATTTTGGAATCTTGTGGCCATTCCCAGGCAACAGGAAAAAGTGATATCAGCTCCCATGAGAATGGGCCAGAGTGGCCTTCAGAGGAGAATATGGGAGTTTTTCTTTGTTGAGTTGCTTGGAGATTAGGAGGCAGAATGTAAAACAAAGACAAACTTGTTTTTCTAAGAGGCTTAGAGGTAAGGAGAGAAAGAGCAAGTGTGTGCAAAATGATGTCATGGGAGAGATTGAGGCCTTTTAAGTGGTTTCAGGGCTGTCAGGTTTTTGGTGGGAACAATGTTGTAAAAAGGGGAAACAGCTCTCACTTTCTGGTCCTAAGTTCCTGGTATTTCAATATTCTTGATTTAATTAATTAAATAAATTTTTACTTATTATCTGAACATTGTGTGGTGTTGGGTGAAAAGGTGTGCCAGGGCTACAGTGCAACAGGAATCAAGTCATGTGTTTCTACACTTTCCTTTACTTATATCTAAAGAGAGTAATGAGAAGTGAATAAATATACACTTTTATTTAGATGTCAATTCCTTGGTATAAAATAATATAGGGCGGATGATTTTAAGCCCCCTCTCAAGCCTGAATAACCTGAGGAGCCAACGTCTCCTCAAAACCCAGACAATTGTAGTATTAGACAGAGGCAGCATGGTTACAGTAACAATACAGGAGACAAATCTCTTCAAGTCTATAGTTCCAGTGCAAGCAAAGTTTATGATTAAAAGGGAGGATTTTCCAGGGGGAAACACCTCCTTAGAAGATGAGTTCTCCTCAAAGGAAAGTTCATTCTGGAAGACTGGCTGCTGAAATGCTTGTAGCTGAGCTTTTATTGAGACCAGATAAAACAGCAATATGTCTCTGTTCAAGGAAAGGAAGGATTCTGAAACAACATTTGTGTTCTAGACATATCAGCTTTTTCTGCCATGTTTGACTCTTGTGACTTATCTGTTGGTTTATGACTTTGGGCTATTTTTAATTTGGCTCTTGGGCTATTCAGGCCAGGTTGCTATTTGACCCTAGTTATCATTGGACTCTGAAACATGGTTGTTGGTTATTCTCATTTAGCTTCTGTGTCTGTTTATTTGACCTCTGTTTACTGCCCAACTCAGTTTCTGGATTCCTTAGCCCATTGTGTGTATGTGTTTATGTGTGTGTGTATGTGTGTATAATGTTTTGACCTCTCATGCTGAAGATCTTCTTACAGGGATCCTCCTATATGACACTATATTTCCCATGAATTCGTTTCTTGTTCAGTTCCACGTCTAGCTATTCTTATCCAGTTTGTGGATGTTTGGTCTAGCCAGCAAGCATCCAGTAGAAACCTGACATCAAGAAATGTATCACTCATACAATTACAATGAAGTGAAGTAGAGCATAGGAAGGCTTTGCTGATACCTGTTGTATTTTCACATACCACAAAGTCCTGTTCTTCATTATGAACATCAAAAGGTAGACAAACTTTCTTCTGTGAAGGGAAATAGTCCCTTGAGGATGATTTGTCCAGGTCATCTGCTAGCAGTTAGAGGAGATGAAGCCAGAGATGGGTGTGTTCCGTCTTCCAGAAGCTTGGTTTGGATTGCTCCTTAGTTGCATAAAATAGCATCCCTTTGCATTTCCCCCCAGGGTTGACAGTCTTAGCAGCACCCCGAAAGTTAAACATTAACAGAGGCTGGAAGCCAGCCTGCAAGCCTTTTGCAGCTATTGGTTTAAAAAGGTATCCTTTTGGTCTAGAGGCCGCCCTTTTTTCCTGGGGATGAGATCTCCATTTTGGAAAGGCTCTCCTGCTTTCTTTAGTATAGAAAAAGCCTCAGATGTGCTGGTGGCCAAGCTAGGCAGCTCGGACAAGCCATTGTGAGTACAATTGAGATTAGGGTTGAGGTTACCGTCTTGCCTTGAAAACTGGTGTTGAGCTCAGATAGAGAAACACCTGCTCTTTCTAAAGGACAGTAGCTCAGCGCCAGGGCAGGGAATATCTCAGGATTTCCTTGCCATTGAGAGAGGCTCCATTACTTCATATCCAAAACTAATCTTGAGCTTAGATAGGGGAAGACCTGCTCTTTCTAAAAGATAGCAGCTAAGGGTTAGGGTAAAAGATCCCAGGATGTTTCTACCGTTGGGGAAAAGTTAACTCAGTAACTGAAAGAAAAAGGGAAAGAAAGAACATCTATGTGGTTTCCTAAATTGACTGTTTGTGTTTGTAACCATCAAGCTGTGCCAAGTCCGTCAAGGACTTTAAAAATAAATGTTCTGTTGATGTTCAATTCTGGACTGGCCTCAGTTGCTGAGAATCTGGAGCTTCTAAGAAAGGCACCCACGGTTCTCCCAGATAAAGAGAGAAGCACATCTTAGTTTTAACTTCATTGTGTCTGGGTGTGACGGCACAGGGTGGAAGCATTATTTTTCTTCTTCTGTCAATGCCACCTACTTCTCTACACTTTCTGTTACCATCTCTACCATCTTCTCTCCCCTTCTACATGTTCTGTTGTTAATTTAGAACTGCTGATGGAAAAACAACAATGAGAGGGTATTCTGTCCTTTCTAAGGAGGGAGTTCCAAAGTCTAGGGGCAACCCCTGAGAAGGTCCTCTGTAATGTCCCCACCAGCCAGAACTGGAATGGTGGTATGCATCAGGAAAGGGCCTTTCTGGGATTCTCAGGGTCTGGATAGGTTCATATGGGGAGATAGAGTCTGTCAAACCTAACTTGTAGAGAGCTTTATAGGTTATAAGCAGCCTTCTAAAAGGTTTCTGTAAACAGATTTGCAACCAGAGGAACTGCTGGAGCAGAGGAGCTATAACAAGCCCCAGTTAGCACTTCAGATTCAGCACTTTGTACAAACTATAGTTTCTGAACACTCTTCAAAGCAACTCTACACCGTGCAATTTAGAGTAATCCCAATGAGTTGGAGCAGGGCATGTGTCACCATGTTAGGGGGAGAATTCTAAAATGGGAAGACTACTGTATACAAGTGAGGTGGGGAGCTTCAGTATCCACCGGATTTCCCTCTTTCTCTGGTATAGTTTTCAGAATTCATCAAAACATGTTTCAAATGAATTTTTGTAGATAAAATGTATTCAAAAAAGTATATTTCCAGAGGGAAGACATATGCTTTGTGTGTGTACACATACACACACACATATCCAGATGTCCTTTTCAGGTGATTTTTGACAACAAACAACTTAGTAATTTTATGGATGAGCATATGTGAAAATGACATTTGATGGAAATAAATCAATTTGACCATCCCAACTTGATAGGGAGCTCCATATGGCACCCATATCTATCAACTGAGAAAGACATGGATTCTTTTCAGAAGGAATTGAACAAGCACATAATATTTTAAAAAGGACATTGTAGGACATGAAAATGGTTCCCATGTTGGTAGGGCAGCATATCTGTTTCAGATTAGATTCTGAACATCAGAATCGCCAAGGTGGAAAACCCTTTGTTCCACATAGAGTCAGCACTTTAAAACTACCACTGATTGTAAATAAGACTTTATGTCCTCAAAGTGAAGCAATAACAGCCTGACGATTATAACACTACATTTCCATCTTAATGCATTCTCTGGGCAGTGGATACAATGGTAATCCATCAGTTCTTCCCTCTCAATGAAGTCAAAGACACAAAGTGACAAGAAGAACAAACAAACAAGCATGCAAGGCTGAACATCTCTAGTCTTGCATCCTAATGATGGACTAGTTATGCCATCTCCACTTAATCAGTGACTAGACCTGTGCTATGATAAATACCATACCTCAAATTCAGTGTTGCTGTTGTTTTTCCTTTGGCACACAAGCAATAATTTTTGAGTCATGTGAATGTCAACAAGGTGGGCATCCAGAAGAGTGCTCTAAATTACTTTTGGTTAGAGAGTGCCTTTTCACTTTTTCAGTTACATTTCCAGAGCTGCAAAACTGAGGGGAGATGGCATTATATCTATGCAACTTTGTGTAGGTTTGAAACATTCTAAACACCATCTTCGTCATTTTATTACTCCCTTTCCCTATGGTTTTAATGAGGGGGAGGGACAAAGATGGCTTGCCCCATAGCCTTAAGGTTGAGTAGACTTAAGTTAACAAATAAATTGAAAGGCATATGATCTGAAATGCCTTCCTGTATATTCTGTCGAAAATTTACACATGGTTGTTTTGCACTGAAAACATAACTTTCTGTGCAGGAAGCAGCATATTTAGCAATGAAAATGTCATATTTATTAGAATATAATGTGCACCTTTTTTGGCTAAATTACCTTGCCAAAATTGGAGTGTGCATTAGATTTGATGGTGTGTTACAACTGCACACCAAAAAGTGTCTATGCCCCTCCATCAGACTATGGCTAGTGAACTCACCAGCCTTGGCCTGATGGAGGAGCAGGAGCTTCACAACCACCCCCATTCAGGTTCTGAATGAGATTAGCTTGGATGCCATGTCCCTCTGCCAAGCCAAGACTGGAGTGGGTGGGGGGCACTACTTTCCCAGCTGGCTTCTCCAGCTCCAAGAGGAAGCAGAAAGCCTTCCTTCATAGCTGGCTTCTCTCTTGTCTGTCATCAGCTGAGTAGCAAAGGAGAAGCAGCACCCCACCACCACCAAGCAGAGGCTGAAAGTGGAATCACCTCTGCTTGTACCCAGATGGGAATAGGCACAAAATGGATAGCAAATGCATTTTTAGTAATGTCTTGCATTACAATCAACGGCATACTACACTTGAGTAAATATGGTAATATCTCTAGGTAGAAAATAACTACATATAGATTTTGCATGGAATAAATCTTGAAATGAAAAAAATAATTTGTCAGTCAAAGATTCTTCTTGTCATGGTTTCTGGACATTTTTTTTTTAAAAAAATCGGTTTTTGAGTATTTTCAGAATATTTTAAACAGGCAGATGGGCCAGGACTTGCCTAGGTTGTCCTCTTCCCCTCCTCCTTCAAGTCATACCCTCATACTCTGTGGCAAATGTCCAGATCTTCAAGGCTTGCACAGGATGTGAACAGGTCTATTCTTTTTTTATTTGCTCTCTCTGCTTGCCATGATTGACTTCAACAGATTAGTCTGTAATTGCCTCAGTAGTTTGCTGTCCCTCTCAGCTAGAAACAGGTAGGAGGAGGCTCCCTCCAGGGAGGCTTACATGAACAAACAATAAGATGCCCAAGACCATGAGATGGGATTGGAATATCTTTGACATCTCTCCTGTTTTCCTCCCTTACCCATTTTGGACTGGCTCGTGTTTCTTTTGATTCCAGCAAAATCCAGATCAATAAATCTGAGCTTTCAGCATTATATTGATTGGTCGGTTCTTTCTCTCCTTCTTCTTTTATATTATTTGATGCCAAAGAATAAATTGGAAATAGGTCATTAGAGAGAGAGGTTTGTTATTTTTGTCTGCACGTCTGGTTATCAAAGCGGGACAGAAGGGGGTTAACTGCACTGAAAGATGGAACTGCTGTGCTGGAGAGAACGACTCTGAGGTCTTTGTAGGGACCAAGAGACCGGGGGGGGGGGGGGGGGGGGGGGGAGAGAGTATGTGTTGAGTTGGATTCCAGTAACTCTGAATCACTAATTTATTCTAAGGTAAAGAGTTGCAAAGCTTCATAGTTCATCTCATGCAAGAGATTTGTTTTGTTTCTCTTTTTAAATCTATAGTTAATTGATGCCTTTCATGTCAATATTAACTCAAACTGTTCTTTTTCTGTGAGTTTAGAGGTCCTGTTTGTGAGCTACAGACTAGGCCTGAGGTGAAGTAGTCCATAAGACATGCTTTTAATTTGTTTGACTTCTTTTCTGAGAAAGAAAATTGGCAACTGAGATGGGGGGATAGTTTCATTTGGCCCCCATTTTCCAATGAACAGAGTTAATTGGCACTTAAAAGGCTAATTGTGCTGGTTCGGCCGAACCAGGAGCTCCAACTTCTTTTCCTTTCTATTGAGTGTTTGCATGTATTCCAAAGTTCCATTAAGGTGGCTTCCCTTGGTTTGCAATAATAGGGCCAATGACCCACCAATTATCATTATGTTCTTTAGTTCCGCCCCTTTTTCTTGGTTAAGGAGGGAAAAAGGGGACCTCTAGTTCAGTTCACACAGAGAAGCCTTTCGTATAGGATGTGAAAGCTTTGTCTTTTACATCTTTGCTGGGGGGATCCAGTCCCTATAGATAACTACAGCATAGCCTTTTTTGGGGAATTTAGTTCCACAACTCTACAGTCAGACTTCTTTCCTCTTGAAAAGCCTTCTTTCCTCTTGGAAATCTACTAAAGGCAGCCATAATGCAATTTGGACCGGGTGTAGGGGCCCACGCCAAAAGAGCTTAAGTTAGATTGCCCAGGGGTCAAGGATTTCCCTTGTAGAAGGAAGAAACAGTTTATGAAGAAAGTTGCCTGTCCCTTGTGGACAAGATTTAAGCAAGCCACTAGTTGATTCAAAGCCTTGAAGTATTTGTTTGATTTATTGAAGATTTAAGCAACAATAAAAACTTTGTTGAACTTTCTAAGTCTTTAAAAGAACTTTGTGTGGAGAAATCTGAAAGGCCTCTCAGCTGAGGCACCCCGGCGTCCCATTGGGCATTCAGAAAACATGTCCTATCTACAGACTCTTTCACAGGCCCAGCGCGTGACAGCACACTAATGCATGAACTACAAGTTATCCACCACAGAATTTTGGATCTGCTTTTTGACTTGAGAGGCAGCATGGTGTAGTGGTTTAAATATTGGACTCTAGGAGATGATGAGTTAGTTGCTATGATGAATTCCCTACCTTTCTAGGCCAGGGAAAGCCCAGGAAGAAAGCCCAGGAAGTAGGCCCAGGAAGTTCAGCAGCCATTTTAAAGAGATGGTACAAGGAGGCAGCCATCTTAGAGTGCCCAGTTCCTAGAGGGGGCGGAGCTTAGTAGCAGCCTGGAGGGAATGTGGGAAGCTGTGTAATTGGCTGGGAGAGAGTGGGTGGAGCTTAGCTGGAGAGAAGAGAAAAAAGCCTTGAAGCAGGTACAGTTTAAAATCTGACAGCTCAGTTAGGGTTTGATGATTGAAGAGTCAGGGACTGGTGTCTGAAGAGTTAGGTTTTGGGAGAGTTTGAAGAAGAAGAGTTAGTGAAGCCAGGAGTTGCTCAGTTAGTATAGATAGATAGCTATTAGGGAGAATAGCTAGTCTAGAGAATAGAGAGATCCAAAGGAAAGGACTGTCTGGAGTTTAAGGAAGTCTAGTCAGAGGGAAGTCTGCTAGATTTTGAGGGAGTGGAGAAATGTTTACAAACTAAGCCTTGAACTGTTCTTTGAAGTAACCACATGCTTTTATTCATTACTGCAATCGTTAAGCTTAAGTGCCTGTATTGTTAAAGTTTCTCAAATAAACAACTTTGTTCCTTGTTAAACTACAACTGTCTCTAGAGTGCCTCTATGTGAAATAGTCCCATAGCAGTATAGAACAACAGAGTTTTAAGAAATGGTGGCAGCATTTATTTAAAAGAATCTCAGCATTATTTTACCTCAGAGAACAAAGTCCTGAGTGCGAATCCAGCACAACACAGTTTGCTCTTGCCACACCACAAGCTTAATATTCCTTAAAGTGTGGTGGTTGCCAGTGATTACAGATCTGTACCTCAGAAAATAATGTGTTGGCAGCAAAGTCTCAGTAGCCTCCAAACACTTAATTGAATTTATTTAATACTCTCTTTACATTTACGATCCCATACTGGTGGGATCGCTTCACATTTTTGGTGAGGCAGCGGTGCGATCTCCAAACAAAGGGGGATCCTCTCAGCCTGATAGAGATCCTCTCTTTCTTAAATCTCCATATCACGTTACAGTTGCCATGGAACCTCCCCTGGTTGTCTTCAGAAAATCTTACTCTTTCAGCCTTGGTTGAAGACCATGATGAACTTCTTATAATAGGATTGCCACAATTCTGAGTTTCTTTGAAGGCACATGACAACAAATTTCTTGGTTGAAAAGATGAAGGTAATATGCATATATTGGGGAAGATTGAATGGGAGAAGGTACATATTATGGAAGATTGCATACAAAGAAACATACTCTGGAAGAAAGCATATGGAAATTTGCATGTTTATGCTTTTTTAATGTTCATATTGATATTGATATTGCATTTTACCATAGTTAAGTATTGTGTTGCACTTTAACTGCTCTGTATTTGAATATTTATTTATTTATTTATTTACTACATTTTTTATACCGCTCTTCTCAGACCTCAGGGCAACCCAGAGCGGTTCACAACCACAGTACAATACATAAACCATGATAAAAACAGTTAAGAAGCATTTAAAGGGATAAACACTTATAACAGTCAATAAGCATCAACATCTCATATCGTCTCATAGTTAAAATCAAGATCCAGTCCCGTCATCCAATTGTTCCATATTTCTATATTAGTTACACTGCCTATTCAAATGCCTGCTCAAACAACTAGGTCTTCAATTTCCTCCGAAATGCTAGCAGGGAGGGAGCTGATCTAATTTCTGTAGGGAGGGCATTCCACAGCTGAGGGGCTACTACTGAGAAGGCCCTGTCTCTCGTCCCCACCAACCGTACTTGTGATGCAGGCAGGATCAAGAGCAGGGCCTCCCCAGATGATCTTAATGCCCTAGCTGGTTCATAGGAGGAGATCTGTTCGGACAGGTAAGTTGGGCCAGAACCATTTAGGGCTTTATAGGCTAAAGCCAGCACTTTGAATTGTACCCGGTAGCAAACTGACAGCCAGTGGAGCTGGCACAACAGAGGAGTTGTATGCTCCCTGAGTGCTGCTCCTGTTAACAACCTGGCTGCTGAGCATTGGACCATTTGAAGTTTCCGGACAGTCTTCAAAGGCAACTCCACATAGAGAGCATTGCAGTAGTCTATATGGGATGTAACCAGAGCGTGGACTACTGTGGCCAAGTCTGACTTCCCAAGGTACGGGCACAGCTGACACACAAATTTGAACTGTGCAAATGCTCCCCTGGTCACCGCTGAGACCTGGGGTTCCAGGCTCAACGATGAATCCAAGATCACACCCAAGCTGCGAACCTGTGTCTATGTGCCAAAAATGTAACATACTGGATATTGTATACTGGAGTGGACTATATGGCCCATAGACCGATGTATATTCCTGCATATTCCTCAGACTACCTGGCTCCTGCCACCACTAACAAATAATCGGTCTTCCAAAAATAGAAAAGAATCATGCTTCTGAAACCTCTTAGGGAGAACCCTTCATAAGTACCAATGCTATTTAAAGTAATTTGCAGGGCTACACATAAAAATATAGAGTTCTAATATAATTATAATTTTCATTTGAAAAAAAGAGAAAATTCTAGCAGAAGTGCATGCCAGATGGGGAAAAATTAAAAATGTCAACCCCAGAAAAAAATCATTTCATCTATCAATAGCTTACAAGTGAAAAAAAATGGCATGGCACCTACTGCTTTTCCAAATGACCACACAGCTCCTTAAGCACATCACTAGTTTCTACTTTTTGGCTCATCTTAAAAAGATAAGTGATTCACCTTCTGTGAAATTTTTGCAGCATTGAAGTAACTGCTAGGCCGAGACCTTGGAAAACAGCATGGTGTGCTCCAGAGGAGGGACAGTGACAGCCGGAGTTGGCAATTGGCTATGAAAGGGGACTTCGAGACTTTACCTTTTAATTAAGCAATTTACAAGTGCTATTGGCAACAAGCTTATCTGCTCCATGCATTTTAGCATACTCTCGCCTGTGCCAATATCCCCTAGCCTGTCAACGCTGCTGTCCCATCAAGACAAAAGAAAAGGCACTGTTGCCTCTTCCTTTCCTGATAAGGGACCACATTAAATTCCTCATCAGGAAGTCAAGATTGCTCACATGCGAGCCAAACAACAACAAAATCTGTGACATTCCCAAATGTGATTGTCTCGGAAATCTTTAAACTGGGATAGAAACTCATATGATAGCAATATCGCAAGAAGCTACCTCTGCTGGGATGTCCTAGTTCCATCATCAAGGGAAAACATTAGAGAGAGGAGGAGAATTGGTAAACATCTTATTTCAAATACAGACATGTTTGAGATGCACACTAAAGCACAAGGTGGTGGGCAGAATCTGGAAAGAAGTAAGGTGCGAAGAGACTTCGTCAAAATTGTGCTGTGCCAGATTTCACAAAAGCCAACAACTCTGAAAGCTCACTGCAAACCTGTTGCTGAATTTATTCACAATTTAGGATGCAGGTAAAAGAACTGCTGAAATGAGATTTCTTTTGCAATGGTTACATTTGTTAGATCAATACTGATGTCTAAACCTCCTAACCCACTCACCCCGCCCGAACACACACACACACACACACACACATACATACAAATATATTGTACTGACATCAAAAAAGAATTCTATTTTGCAGTATTTTATCCAACTCTACTCCTCCTCCTCCTACACACAATGCTCTAAAATGACACTAAATCTGTGATATTGGCCACAATTCTGTGACAGTTGTTTCTGCAGTCCTATACATGGAGACAGTGAGAAAAAGACTGGAAAAAGATGGGAAAATGTCTTCTTTTTTCCCCATGACATGGTATACAAATTCTAGGATTTCTAGGTTAAATAACTGATGGGGATCCTGTATATTTAAAAGTCATGCAGAAGATGGAGATTTATTTATTTATTTAAAGCATTTATATTCTGCCCTTCTCGCCCTGAAGGGTACTGAGGGCGGAGCACAACATATAAATGCCAAACATTCAATGCTGAAACATATTATACCATACACATACAAAAGAATTAAAATCACATATCTCGGCATTAAAATCCACTAGTTAAAACTGTCTCAACAACCATATTGAATTTCGTTGGCATACTAAGGGTTTCTATCGCAGCCACGTTTTTATCATCCTTCTAAAGGACAAGAGGGAGGGGGCTGACCTGATCTCATTAGGAAGAGAGTTCCATAGTCGAGTGGCAATTACTGAGAAGGCCCTGTCTCTCGTCCCCGCCAAACGCGCCTGTGATAGTGGTGGGACCGAGAGCAGGGCCTCCCCAGAAGGGGATCTCCGTGATGGTTCATTTTAGTAGGTATCCCATCCCTTTTTTCAACTTTCACTTTCCTTTCACCTCTGAGCACACCTAACCTATAACATCCTTTTGGTGGCTTGGGTTCATTTGCATCATTTCCCACAGCATTACTCATTCCCATCCTCTCCCTAATAGCTCATGGAATCCCTCCTGACCTGTATTTCTCATCTTCTGGGACTGTCTCTTGCTTAAGGTAAAGGTAGTCCCCTGACATTAAGTCCAGTCATGTCTGACTCTGGGGTGTGGTGCTCATCTCCATTTCTAAGCCGAAGAGCCAGCGTTGTCCGTAGACACCTCCAAGGTCATGTGGCCGGCATGACTGCATGGAGCGCCGTTACCTTCCCGCCGGAGCGGTACCTATTAATCTACTCACATTTGCATGTTTTCGAACTGCTAGGTTGGCAGAAGCTAGGGCTGACAGCGGAAGCTCACGCCGCTCCCCGGAATCGAACCTGCGACCTTTCGATCAACAAGCTCAGCAGCTCAGTGCTTTAATCCACTGCGCCACCGGCTTAATTTCATATTAATTTATCATAAAGTTTTCCTGTTTTTTGCCGTACCTCCATCTTTGCAGTACTAACAAATGTCATTGTCTCTGAGAGATCCTCCACCAGTGTCATCCCCTACTACAGCTGCTGCCCAGTAGCTGTTTGGCATATTTATCCCAGCAAAACTCTGTCTGATATGGAGGAAACTTCTAGCAGCATTTCTACAATCAGCATAGTCTCCTGCCTCACAGGAGCGTGCAATACCACCACTGCGGAAAGGTTGTGCAAAGTCAGATGGTTAAACCTTCTGCTAAGAAACTAGTGGATAATTTCTCCCTCTGGTGGAGAAGTTCAGTAAAATGGCATGCCCAACTTGCCAGCCTAGACATAAGACAACCATTCTTGAGAATCTATTCACACTTAACTCTAGTTCCATTGCAATGCTACAGAGAGTGTGTCTAAGAGATGTGATGTGAAACATCTACAACAATACAAGCCATACATAAATATTTATTAGACCAAACAAATACATGAACTCCATATACTCACAAAAGATTTCAGATTTATGGATTTAGAAGCTGACATGTGTTATATGGATTAGTAACGCAATTGCACAAGGGTTTCCTAGACAATGCAGTAGTAGAGATCATAAGGTTATAGCAACAGGACTTTTCAGGTTGGAGAGATATCCTCCTCCCATTCTAATCTTCTGTGTTTTTTAATATCTGAACTTAGCTGCAATCCTCACAGCAACTGGACATGCCGATGTTTTCCCTTCAAAAGCAAAATGTAGTTGTGAGTTACTCATATTGTAATGAATGTATTTTAGAGTGACTCAATCTTAAATGGGTAGTTAAGACCAGGAGTTCACTCAGGTTGCACAATAACAGACACTGTTATTTCCTGTAGCTGTCATGATACCATTCTATGGAATGCTGGGATTTGTAGTTTGGTGAAGCATTAAATCTCTCTGGCTTAGCATTCCAAACATCCTTTCCCTAGACTGCAAATCCCAAAATTCCATAAGATGGGACTATGGCAGGTGGAGCAGAATCTTAACACTTTAATTGTATATTGTAAATGTGCCCCAGATCTTTAAAATTCACTCTTTGGGATGATCATTCCCAGACATTCAAAACTAGTATAGCTATGACGATGGTGGCAGGAGGGTTTCTTTCCGATCAAGAGCCATTTGATTTATCAAAGATCGGCTTCTCCTGGATGGAAATTTGCTAGAACCCATGTATGGACTGTGTGTTGTTGTGTGCCTTCAAGTGTTCTGATTCACGTTGACCCAAGCTGAATCTATCATGGAGTTTTCTGGAGTTGGTCATGTGTGACTCAACCAAAGTCAATTAGTAGATTTCCAAGGTTGAGCATGGGAACAAACCATGGTCCCCAAAGTTGTAATCCAATAATCAAATCAGTATATCATGCGGGCTTGTATATTTCTATAGATCTACATTTCTGACTTATGGTGGCCATATCACAGTGGCAAAATTTATTCAGTTCGGGCTTACCTTCACCTTCCTCTAAGGCAGTGTGTGACATGCCTAAGCTTACTCAGTGTATTTCTATGCCCAAGTGGGGATTCAAGTCCTAGTCAACATTCAACCCCTTACACTATGCTGGATCAATATAGAAACTTGTAGTTTTGGACTGTTCTAGGATACATCCTGTTTTCAGAAATTTACCACTGAACCATTACTTCAACAGAAGCTGCCAAGTGTTGCTAAAGAGCACAGTGTAGCTTCCCAATATGTGAGGCAGCCCCCTCCCCACCACTGAGTATATTAACAAGAGGGACATTTAAGAAGAAGAAAAATCAGTCTTATTAAATCCAATTTATTCCATAGGGCAGAAAGAAAGGAGTGATCACTGTTTGTTTGTTTTTTTTCCCAAGTAAGAGGCTAGTGAGTTATGAAAGGATTAATTAGTTAATGTCTGCAAAACACCATACAGACTGCCAAGTATTATTAATATTATCCCATTCAAAAGCACAAGAGAGGGTGCTTTGCTTCTGATTAATTATTATTATTACAACCACTTTGGCAACGACAGGGGGAAAAATCAAGGGTTTATTTAGAAATTAAATACTTGCCCTCCCTCTGGAGCATTCTGGAGAAATGGATCGTACCATTTGTGTAGCAGGAGAATGCAGCTAGGCAGAGATAAGAGCCGTCTTGGGAGATTGTGGAAAGAGAGGAAAAAGAGAGGGACTGAGGTCCTTTCTGGCATTGAAATTGGAAGTGTTGGGCTTATGAAAAATGTAGATGATAAAAACCACAAACCCAGCTTGCCTTTTGCTTCAAACTTTGCCTAATATTGTGAGCAGTTTGGGTAGTTTTTAGAGCTATGCCCAGTCTCACCTGATCAGATAAATAGGGAGACAGAGTTTTCACTGACTTATTCTACAGGTTTGTCACCAGTCTTCTCCACCCACCACTCCAGTGGTTGAAAGTCAGGTTCACCATAAGCAGCAACCATATTATATGGGATTAATGTGTCCCAGCCAAATTGCTTGGGAACAGAAGTGTTTTGGATTTAGATATAGAATACTTCTATTTGCATGTTTGATATCTTGGACATGGGGCCCAAGTCTAAACATAAAAATCATTTATATTTTGCTAATAGCATCACTTACAACTTAACAACAAGTTAAACATGAGCCAACAATGTGATGTGGTGGCAAAAAAAGCCAACGGGATTTTGGCCTGCATCAATAGGAGCATAGTGTCTAGATCCAGGGAAGTCAGGCTATCCCTCTATTCCGCCTTGGTTAGACCACACCTGGAATATTGTGTCCAATTTTGGGCACCACAATTGAAGAGAGATATTGACAAACTGGAATGCGTCCAGAGGAGGGTGACTAAAATGATCAAGGGTCTGGAGAACAAGCCCTATGAGGAGCGCTTTAGGAGCTGGGCATGTTTACCCTGAAGAAGAGAAGGCTGAGAGGGGATATGATAACCATGTATAAATATGTGAGAGGAAGTCACAGGGAGGAGGGAGCAAGCTTGTTTTCTGCTTCCTTGGAGACTAGGACGTGGAACAATGACTTCAAACTACAAGAGAGGAGATTCCATCTGAACATGAGGAAGAACTTCCTGACTGTGAGAGCCATTCAGCAGTGGAACTCTCTGTGGTTGAGGCTCCTTCTTTGGAAGCTTTTAAACAGAGGCTGGATGGCCATCTGTCAGGGGTGATTTGAATGCAATATTCCTGCTTCTTGGCAGGGGGTTGGACTGGATGGCCCATGAGGTCTATCCAACTCTTTGATTCTATGATTCTATTATTCTAAACTGCTCTATATCCCAGGATCTGATCCCAGATTATCTGATTTATATGAGTCTCCACTGCCAGATAATCTAGGATAAGAATACAATCTGGGAACAGATCCTGGGATATTGGGGCAGTGTGGAAAGGGCCTCAGAATAAGGTGGGGGACTTTCAGCCACTGAGAGTGATGAAAGGAATGCAGTCCTACTGGACTTCAACTTCCATCATCCCTAACTATTCGCAGTGCTGGCCAGGGCAAATAGGATTTATTATTCAACATCTTTGGGGTGGTCTATAGCCTCCAACCATGATTTAGGTGCAGTATATTGCAACAGAATAGTTAAATTTAATAAAACAAATAAACAAACTTCTGAACAGACCCAAGTGTTGTGTTTAATAGTCAGGAGTGATTGGAAATGCAGTCTAGCGACAACTGAAGGACCCTCAATTTTACCCCTGTATGGTTTAGAATGGCAGACAGTGTGCATAGCCTCTTTGTATTGTCAGTCCTTGGGTTCCATTTACATTGTTATTCCTCAGGTTCACTTTGCCTTACATTCTACTCCACCTGAATTCTGATTTAATTAAAGAGTTCTTAAGTTAATACTGTTCCTTCGGTTCAATGACATGATTCCCTTCAATTCAATATTGAGATGAAACACTGATAAAACCCAGTAGATCATTCAGTCATGATGTTATGCATGACAGCATTGCAGTCCCTTTTTTTGTACAGTTTCTCTACTCCTTCCTCTTCCCTTTTTCCTTCTTCCTTTCTGTCTTCAGGAGGGATGGATTTATTGCAGGAAGAAAGTATTTTGGAGTCTTCCCATCTCCTGGTATCTGCAAATCTCCTTCTCCCTCATGCCTCCTTTGTTCTGAACTTACTCCAATTTCTGCAAATAGTGTTCAAGTACAAAAGTAGCTTGCACTTGCGGTAATTATCTCAGCAGAAGGGAAGAATAGGAGGAATTTTGATTCCTGGAATCCTTTCCTGGAAACCTAAAATATTACTTCCTTTCACCACCTGAAATGGGCTTCCTGAAGTTTCAGAATTTTGTGTTGCTAGCTTAGGTTGTGGTGAAGAAAAATCAAGTTATATTCTGCTTTTCACTTTGATTTCCTTTCAACCTTGAATCTTATACAGCTGACATGAGATGTCAGACTGGAGAAAAACTGAAAATCTGTAAAATGTGCAAATCATGGCTCTTGAGATTTCACAGAGCCTCGTGTCTTTCTTCAGCCATGCATCTCTCTGGGGCCTCACATCTTATTCATTCACTACTTGCGTTTGTTGTGTATGCAATGCAAGGCTGGAGAGAGATTAACAAAATAGTACCCTGTTTTCCTGAAAATAAGCCCTACTCTGAAAATAAGCCCTAGTTACAATTTAAAAGGTCTATTTAAAATAGTGCTTTACACGCACAATTTAAAATCAATTGGCAATAGAATGTAGCAGTACGTATAAACCCTTTACTAAGAAAAGAAAACACCCCCAAAATAATCAAACCCCAATGTTGATTTTTGTTCATGAGTATCAGTAAATGTCATGAACAAAAATCAACATTGGAGTTTTTTGGGTGTGATTATTTTGGGGGTGTCTTCTTTCCTTGGTGAAGGCTTTATACATATTTTTAAACAAGCAATGCACTGACGTGGAAGAAGACAACAGAATAGGAAGGACAAGAGATCTCTTCCAGAAAATTAGAAACATTGGAGGTAAATTTCAGGCAAAAATGGGTGTGATAAAAAACAAAGATGGCAAGGATCTAACAGAAGCTGAAGAGATCAAGAGAAGGTGGTGAGACTATAGAGAAGATCTGTATAGGAAGGATAATAATATTGAGGATAGTTTTGATGGTGACATTCAACCTCACTCCTGAGGAGTGAGGTTGAATGGGCCTTAAGAAGCATTGCTAACAAGAAGGCAGCAGGAGATGATGGGATCCCAGTTGAACTGTTTAAAATCTTGAAAGATGATGCTGTCAAGGTGATGCATGCCATACAGTGTCATACAATGCCAGTAAGGTAATGCTCAAAATCCTGCAAGGAGGACTCCAACAATACACGGAGAGAGAGATGCCAGATGTACAAGCTGGCTTTAGAAAAGGCTTAGAAATTGTGGCAAGTTCTTGGTGGTATGGGGATACCAAATCACCTTGTCAGGCTCTGAGGAATCTGTATAATGACCAACTAGCAACAGTAAGAACTGACCATGGAACAACAGACTGGTTCAAGATTGGGAAAGGCGTATGGCAGGGTTGTATACTATCACCCAACCTATTCAACTTGTATGCAGAACACATCATGCGATGTGCGGGGCTTGACGAATGCAAGGGTGGGATAAAAATTGCTGGAAGAAACATTAACAATCTTAGGTATGAGGATGATACCACTTTGATGGCCAAAAGCAAGGAGGAGCTGAGGAGCCTTCTAACCAAAGTGAAAGAAAAGTGCAAAAGCTGGGTTGCAGTTAACCATAAAAAAACCCCAAGATTATGGCAACCGGACTGATTGATAACTGGCAAATAGAGGGAGAAAACATGGAGGCAGTGACAGACTTTGTATTTCTAGGTGCAAAGATTACTGCAGATGCAAACTGCAGCCAGGAAATCAGAAGATGTTTACTTCTTGGGAGGAGAGCAATGTCCAATCTCGATAAAATTGTGAAGAGTAGAGACATCACACTGGCAACGAAAATCCACATAGTGAATGCAATGGTATTCCCCATAGTCACCTACGGATGTAAGAGCTAGACCATAGGGAAGGCTGAGCGAAGAAAGATAGATTCTTCTGAACTGTGGTGTTGGAGGAAAGTTCTGAGAGTGCCTTGGACTGCCAGAAGATCTAACCAGTCCATACTTCAGGAAATAAAGCCCGACTGCTCATTGGAGGGAAGGATATTAGAGGCAAAGAGAAGACAGGAAAGCTTAGAGAAGACAATGATGCTGGGGAAAATGGAAGGAAAAAGGAAGAGGGGCCAACCAAGGGCAAGATGGATGGATGGTATCCTTGAAGTGACTGGCTTGACTCTGAAGGAGCTGGGGGTGGCGACACCTGACAGGGAGCTCTGGCATGGGGTGGTCCACGAGGTCACGAAGAGTCAGAAGCGACTGAACGAATAAACAACAACAATCAGTAAATGTAGATTTTTACACATGGGAAAAGGAAATACCGTCACAAGAAATCCATGACAGAATTCAGGATTTAGAAATAGAATAAATTTGCATGCTATTGGCAGGAGGTGTTTTTGAGGTATTCTATCTATCCACTTTCCTTTCCTTCTTACCTACATCCCAGGGAATTCTACTGTTTTGCTTAAAAAGCCCTCTTTCATTCTGGAAACAGCCTCAGAGGAAACATCGTGTAAATATGCTTATGCCATCCTCAAGGCAATTGGAGGCACACAAATGTAATGGGAGTTGTGGCAGGGCCTGTGGCTCTCCCAGTGAACCCTTTTGGCCCCCTAACCCTCCAATAGTTGTTCAGTTTCAGGCAGGTCTTGCAGCTCCAACAGTGTCCCAGGGCAGGAAAATCACCTCTCTGATGCACCAAAGTTGCCCACACCTGATATGCAAGAACACATTAGAGCGACTATGATAATACCAATAAGTATAGTCTCTTCTCATTTGTTATAAGTGTGTGTTTTTAATTAAAATATGTTTTATCCTTGCATTGCTCTTCATATTCCCATTTGGCCACCTCTGGCTGTAATTGCAAAACAAGGAAAGCAAACAACCCAGCAAATAACATTAAAATTAAAATCCACCATTTAGTCAGCTTTACCTGTTGGCCCTGGAAATTTAAACTCTCTCAATTCTCTTGGGGTTCTGAAGCAAAATATCATAAATTATCTGAACAAATCCTTTCTCTGAGGAATCCCCAGTACTTCCACTCTCCCGCACACTTCATATCTCAGTGTTTCACAGCCTGTTAAATTATTCAGATATCTTTTAAAAGCTGATGGGCAAGTTAAGGAAGGCAATTAGCGAGATAGGCATGTTCCTAAATTTGCTCAAAAAGGAAAGCAAAAAAGCAGACATGGCAGGGCCTCAATGATGATGGAACCACCCAAGCTCAATGCCAACACTGTCATTGGCATCATAATTCTTCCCCTAAATCTGATGCCATTTCAAATACTCATAGGGCTTTAAGTGAGGAAGCAAGATTCAGTCTGGCTTGTTTCTTTCAATGTTGGCTCAAACATTGTTTATGAGTGCCAAAACCTATTCTTGGCAGATTCTCAGAGAAAGATGTAAAATGGCTTTAGAATTCAGTCAGATAAAAAAAGTTGTTCAAGTTCTCAAGGTCTGAGGTGAGCCTGTTTCTATCAAACTAATAGTGGTAAAGATTTTCCTAGAACTCAAGGTGACCCATGGGAAGTCTCATGCTTGAATGCATCTTTTGACATGTTCCTGCATGCAGCGAACAAAATTCTTTAGGAGAAAAGGGAAAGAACAGCAATAGCTCCATGTCAAAAAGCACGTAGCACCCACCATTGGCAGAGAGTGATGTTTGCTGCAGAATGCAGGTATGATTTGGAGGTGACACTAGTTGCAGTCCTTTGGCTTCCTCTTTCTTGGTGTTGTGTTATATGACATTATTATTACCTTCATTTCAGCCATTGCAAGAGGGTATATCCCAAGAGGTAGAGCCAAATAGCTACCAAGTACAGAAAAACCACCCAATGGTCTTGGTTCCTCCATTTCAAAAAATCCACTTTCTGGGGAATCTAACAGTTTTTTCTTTCCACCAAAAGGAATAGGTCGTCCATTTGACCTCATTTGGTTAGAAGGAGAGGCATTTTTTTATTCTTTCCTGGTCCTGTAAGACATGTGAATGAGAACTCAATGGAAAGGATTTAGATGATGACGATGACGACGACAACAATGATGATGATGATGATGATGATGATGATGATGATGTAACTGCATGGAATTTCATGGGTACTTGTGGTTGGTAGGCCAAGGTTTAGGTGCAATATGTAGATTTGCCTCAATATCTGTCTTCATTAAATGGCAGATTGATATGGATCAATAAATAGTATTGTCTGATGTGAAGGTTTTTAACACTCATTATGGTTTTGGGACAGTGATGTCAAATGATTTGCATTTTGCCAAATCCCAATCTAGGTTAATAGCATCTTGGTCGTTGATTGACAGCTTTAGGCTTGCAGGACTTTCAAGCTCAGAAGCAATCCCATGTTACTTCAACCTGGTGTATTCTCTGTTTCCATCCCTGGTTCCTTAGCCTCTAAATTACACGTAATTCCTAGGCCATGACAGTATAAAAATGGAAGGATATTGTTCTCCATCAAAGAGCCCTGCATTCTTCCACATGTGGTGGACGTGCAAAGAAACAACTAAGTTCTGGGCATCTATACATGAAGAAATACAAAAGATACTGAAGAGAAGGTTTAGAAAGAAACCTGAATATTATTTATTAGGATTTACGGACTCTGACCTTAAAGTAGAGGAAAATGAAGATAAATTATTCACGTACTTTACCACTGCGGCAAGAATTATTTTTGCCAAATTTTGGAAAAATGAACAGATACCTACTGTTGAAGAATGGTTGGAGAAAGTCAAAGAAATTAGAGACATGGACGAATTGACATTTTTAATGAGAAGAAATACCGGGAAACCGCTAAAGAGAACAGACTGGACTTCTTTTTATGATTATGAAAAGAAATTTAGAAAAATATTAGAGGATAAGAATAGACAAGAGTAGAAGAAGTTGATGGAAAAGATCCTGATGTTGGAGTGGAAGTCATTTTAGAATAGTTTAGGTTAGTTTAGTCTCTTTTTTGTCGGTTTTTTTTGTCCTTTTTTCTTTTTTCCTACTTTTCTATTTTCTTCTTATTGTTCCCCCTCTTTCGTTGTCCTGTTTTATAAAATATTTAATAAAAATCATTTAAAAAAAAAAAGAGCCCTGCATGATGCTGAGATGGTGTGTCTTGTGCCCTTCCAGAAATGAAGGAAAAAAGCAAAGGGTATTTTTACAGTGAAACTACAGAAATAGCACAGAAATAAAGTCTGGGTGGTGAAGAGGCGTGTGCCTAAATATGTGTCCTCGAGGATAGAGAAGCAATACCAGTGTTGAAGAAGCCATATTGAGAACTGTTAGCTCTAAGGTATCACTCTGAACTATCATCTGGTTTTCTTTTTCACAACATTGTTGAAATCTTGTGTGTACACTGGTTTGAGCACTTTGATATGTGCTGTATGGATGCTGGATATTATGCATTGCATTTGAACAGGGATCTTCATGATTTATTTAATCTGCTTTTCCCTGGATTGAAGTGATGACTGAAAGGCAAATTGACTCTCATTTATTGGAGAAACTCGGAGGAACAGCATTCCACAATGTTTGTGGACAAGCTTCTCCACCTGTCACATAGACGCTGCAATTCTTTTGTGTTCAATAAACATATTATTTCCTTAGAGGCTGTTGTAACCAATATTTGAAAGTAAGCAGGCTTCGCAGATGTTGATATTAATGTTAGATGGGGAAGATACTGCTGTGTCTGTAAGTGAATTTATTGATGCCGCTATCCATGCATCCCACATATATACAACAGGTTTCAGTGAAGTAGTTTGTTGTTGTTGTTTTTTTGTCATATCAGGAGCGACTTGAGAAACTGCAAGTCACTTCTGGTGTGAGATAATTGGCCATCTACAAGGACGTTACCCAGGGAACACCCAGATGAATTGATGTTTTTATCATCCTTGTGGGAGGCTTCTCTCATGTCCCTGCATGAGGAGCTGGAGCTGATAGAGGGAGCTCATCCACCTCTCCTCGGATTTGAACCTGTGACCTGTCAGTCTTCAGTCCTGCCAGCACAGGGGTTTAACCAGTGAAGTAGTGAAGTAGTGCCTTCTGTTAAAATTAGTAACCTTTGCACGACTACACTTATCAATTAGTAGTTTTCGTGTTACTCTCTGGGAGCTTAGGCACAGCATATATTTATAATATCTTCTTGTTCAGTAGGCCATTTTCTATTCTCCCTCACCCATTCGATGATGTGCTTGGTTATGAGTCCATTTGGCAAGTCAATCTACTTTAATGCATTTTACGAACTCTTTGTTTTCCTTCTAGATATTGGCTTGTTGGTTGAGTGAGGAATTGCTTGTTGTTTAGCTGCTACTCTGATGATGTGATTATTCTTCTAAACAGATCCAGGACAATCATTATCCAACATCATCTCTATTTTAGATGCCCTCTTCATTTACATTTTTTATTTTCAAGGGATATGTGAATGAATTTTTGATTGCAACTAGACTATGATGATCCATTGTGAGAAAGACTTAATTTGTTTCCTAAACCAACTTCAAGCAGGGAGGTGAATTAGATGGCCTTAAAAATACTCCAACTCTGTGGCATTATGATCTGAAGACATATTGTTAATATTACCCACTGTTGCTTGGGAGAATCATTATTCATTGATAATTAGCACTGAGTCTCAGCTTCTTTGCAGGATGAGTCCCTCAGTGATCCTCAATTTTACTTCCATCTCTCCTTCTTTTGAGAGAAGAGTTCTCTCCCAATTGGTATGCAAACACACTATACTATCTGAATTGAAAAACCAATTAATAATAATAATAATAATAATAATAATAATAATAATAATACTTTATTTGTACCCCGCCACCATCTCCCCAAGGGACTCGGTGTGGCTTACATGAGGCCAAGCCCACAATACATCAATAAACAAAAGCAATAACCATAATCAATACAAAACAGTTAAAATAACTGTTTTCCTTCTAGATATTGGCTTGTTGGTTGAGTGAGGAATTGCTTGTTGTTTAGCTGCTACTCTGATGATGTGATTATTCTTCTAAACAGATCCAGGACAATCATTTTCCAACATCATCTCTATTTCAGAATCATCTCAGAATCATCTCAAAAACAGAAAAATACACAATAAGCAATAGACAATAACAATATCAAACGTACAGCATTTAAAAACCAAATGTAATAATTCAAATTTAAAATCAAAAAGTGCTGGGCATGAACAAGGTAAGGCAAATTAGAATAGGGTTTTCAGAGAAAGATAAGGGCGCACAGACAATCCTAAGTCAGTATTAAAGTGCATTTGAGGACATATTGCTAAGAGTTTTCCTTATTCCGGGAAGGCACACTGGAATAACCACATTTTCAGGCTTCTCCTAAAGACTGCCAGCGTTGGGGCAAGTCTGATGTCCTTAGGGAGTGAATTCCAGAGTCGAGGGGCCATCACTGAGAAGGCCCTCTCCCTCGTCCCCACCAATTGCGCCTGCGATGGAGGTGGGAGAGTGAGCAGGGCCTCTCCAGATGATCGAAGAGAACGTGTGGGTTCGTACACAGAAATGCAGTCACAGAATGCACCCCATACCTCCCCAGTGCCAATTTTGTGTGCATTACATGTCATTTATAATAAGGAAATCCTTTCCAAACATATCCTAAAAATATATTGAAATTGAACAAAAAAAGTGAGGTATTTCTAGCCCCTCACCATCCACTGAACTTAATGTATGCCACAGAACCTGTGTGCAAATTCAGACCTTCCTAAACACTCTCGTCAACGGTGGTGAAAATCTATCCGGGCATTTTTACATAATGTGGTTACAGGGAAGCTTACTTTTATTTGTAGATCTACTTTTCATCAGGCAAAGCCCAGTGTCTTTCCCAGATGCTGTGATATTTGGGACTTTGGTGTACTGACTCTCTTAATAGTTTTGTGTTTTTTCAAATTTTGCAGGATGCCCTTGTGTGAATATCATCAACTGCCAGAGGTATGTTAAAACAAATGAAAGGACTTTTTTCTGTGATCGTTCAGTGATTATTATTGTCACCATTAAGATTATGTTGACATTTTTAAAGGGAGTAGCTTAGTCCTAGGGAAAAAAATCCATGAAAATTATACTCCAGATTATTGAGACTTCAATCTGCTATCAGATTTATTTCTGAGTAAGTGTCACTGAACCACAGTTCCCAAATCTCAGGGGTTAGTCCCTTTTCTCTGTTCTTTGAGATGTAAGAGAGAACTCTCAGGGTGAGAGCACTACTTTGAATTATGTGTATACATTATGTATATGGGCTTCATGTATTAGAATTCATTTTTTTTTTGTTTGACTTCTGCTCTGCACAACTGTGATTGATGCTTAAGATACCATGATCACCAACATGACCAGTCTCTGCCTCCTGTCACATCAACTTTGGAACATTGTCAGGCTCCAGCCCTTTGTGGTCTCACAAAGAGTTGTCTCTGAATCTCAGATTTTGGCCCAGGAATATCATGGTATGTAATTACATCGACCTAGCAACTTGACATTGAACTCACTGAAGACTTATTTCCAAGCAAATATATATCAGATGATGATGAAAGCTAAGAGTTAGTCACTGCTCAGAGTGAAATATTGTGGAATTATTAGATATCCAGTAACATGCAAATGTATTCACCCTTCATCTGTTAAGTCATTGTTTGATATAAGTTAGTGTGACACAAGGCAGCGTTAAGGTATCCCCCCCACCCTTGTGCCACGATTGGGCAATTTAGGTAGCTAAGCAACACAGCACAAATTGCAAATTTGATAATCAAGTATACCTCTTGCACATCATTTTTGTTGTTGCTGAATATTTCAAAAGCCAAGCAGAAAATGCACTTTTCATCAGTATTCATGACACTGAGGCGTCGGCACTGAATGCTCACAGGAAGCAAGCACAAAGGGGATGCAAACAGAGTAGAGTTCACTCTGCTTTCAAATTAAACAAATGCTTGCCTGTTTGTGAATTTGCCAATTGTTGCATACCACTAATTAGCTAGTGACCCAGGCCTAAGCACAAGTAACCTGCATGAGCATAACAAAGTCCAACAACTGCCTAGAGCCCAATCTCTTTCCTGCCTTCTCCCACACTGACATTACACTACCTTCCTAGCTATGCATTTGAAAAAACAAAACAAAAAACCCAGGAAAAACAGCTTCTTTCTCTAACAAAATGTAACTGGAATAGCTTATAAATTATCAAGTCATACTTCACAAGCTTTCAAGCCCTCTCTGAGAAACCATATGGGCCATTGAATTTTCCGGTCCCAATTCAAGTTGCAGGTGATCACTTATAAAGCCCTAAACGGTTTGGGAGACACCTACCTTCGTGACCGTATCTCCCACCATGAACCTTCCCGATCTCTCCGATCTTTGGGGGAGGCTCTCCTTTGGCCCCTGCCATTATCACAGGCCCACCTTGTAGGAGCAAGGGAGAGAGCCTTCTCCTTTGTGGGCCCCCTACTCTGGAACTCATTGCCTGGTGAGATTAGACAAGCCCCCACCTTGAGCCTTGCCTAGCCCCTCTCATTCCTGCTCCATATCAATGATTGGGGGGGGGGGGCAAAATACTGTTTGCTTACCATTGAAAATTACCTCTGCATGTGAATATGCACATTTTGGGCCAAAATCAAGTTTTAAGCACACCTTCTAAACATGTGTTTTTCAGCTGTTAATTTGAATCAGCACATATTTTCATTAATCAACATTTAGCCACTCCCTCCCCCCTTTTATCCTGGTTTCATCCTTGTTTTAGAGCCTATGTAAAAGGGACCTTAGTAAAATATACTTATAATTCAAACACAATGGTTAATTTCAAAATGGGAATGTTGAGATTATTTTAGAAGAGAGGATAGAGTCCACTGGTTTCTCTATCTGGAAGTCTGTGATGATTTTGTGGAGGAGGGGTGAGTCAAACAGTCTAATTGTGTATAGGGCTGCCATGTATCGTTGGAAAAGCAGTCGGTTCCCCTCCCCTCCAAGTTCTGGCAATTTGCTTCACTATCAATAGATTCCATCCTAATGTTTGCAGAGCCAAGTACTTTGATATCTTCTGATGCATGCATTACTTAGAAAGGCTCTTGTTACATCCTCGAGTGTTATTGACAGCAATCCAGGATGCTCCCTTTATCGCTTGGAAAGGATTTTCTCTTACAGTCGATGGCAGATGTAAGTTGAGTCAACACTTACTGGAACTGCAGCTATGAATTTTTCATATAAACAAGGAAATCTGAGACCCGGCTCAGTTGTTTTATTAAACATACAAGCTGGGATCCTTTAGGGAAGACATTCCATGCAATTATGAAGCTGTGATTGGCAGCATGGATAACATGGCTGTACAGATGTTAATACCTAATTCACTGCAGCAGTTTTCGCTGGGGAGCTCTTATTAGGAGGGGTAAGGCAATTTGTTTCAACTTCTGAGATTTTGTTGGGACACCATCCCCACTGGAAATAGGGCACAGAAAACCTGGCTGGTTTGTTCAAACCACCATGTTTGTTCTCCAAAAGAGACCTTCATTTTTTAAAAAGACAAATGGAAATCTTAATAAGTAAAATCATTCACACTTGCAAGTGTGATTAGAAACAGCATTCCTTTGACTTCCACTTGATTGATAGCTGCTCATATATTCAGAAAAGCAGTTAAGTAAAGGGGAGTGGGAACCTGAAATCTCCCATTGTATATATGAATGCTAATTTATTAAAACAGAAGTTCAGAATCAAGGTATTCAGAGGCATTCATTTTGTTTTTCATTTTCTTTTCTTTTCATCCCCCCCCCCCAGGCTTTTTAGAATGTTTATATGGGTTACCTTTTGGCAGCTTCATTTGATTAGCTAGTGATTAGATAATTTTGTACTCACTTGTTACTACATAAAGATGTCAAATCCTTTTCCTACTGTCAATGCAAGTGAGTTTAGTATAGTCAAGTTCACAATGCAATACATGCTTAATGGGACTGGGTGTGAGTCTTATTGAATTTATAGTAGCATTCCAGAAACTCCTTGGCATTGAGTTCTGACTACAGACTTGCAGAAAGTCACTGGTTTTATATATTGTTTAAACATTATTTCTGTTGAAGAAGCAGAGACAATAAAGATGATCTAAGGCAGTGTTTCTCAACCTGGGGGTCGGGACCCCTGAGGGGGTCACAAGGAGGTGTCAGAGGGGTCGCCAAAAACTATCAGAAAACAGTATTTTCTGTTGGTCATGGGGGTTCTGTGTGGGAAGTTTGGTCCAATTCTATCATTGGTGGGGTTCAGGATGCTTTCTGGTTGTAGGTGAACTATAAATCCCAGCAACTACAACTCCCAAATGTCAAGATTCAATTTTCCCCAAACTCCACCAATGTTCACATCTGGGCATATTGAGGATTAGTGCCAAGTTTGGTCCAGATCCATCATTGTTTGAGTCCACAGTGCTCTCCAGATATAGGTGAACTACAACTCCAAAACTCAAGGTCAATGCCCACCAAACCCTTCCAGTATTTTCTGTTGGTCACAGGAGTTCTGTGTGCCACGTTTAGTTTAATTCCATCATTGGTGGAGTTCAGAATGCTCTTTGATTGTAGGTGAACTATAAATCCCAGCAACTACAACTCCCAAATAGGAAAATCAATTCCTCCCCTCCCCAACCCCACCAGTATTACAATTTGGACGTATTGGATATTTGTGCCAAATTTGGTCCAGTGAATGAAAATACATCCTGCAGGTCAAATATTTACATTACAATTCACAACAGTAGCAAAATTGTAGTTATGAAGTAGCAACAGAAATAACTTTATGGTTGGAGGTCACCACACCATGAGGAACTGTGTTAAGGGGTCACGGTATTCGGAAGGTTGAGAAACACTGATCTAAGGGCTTATGTACATCAAAATCCAGGGCTGGTCCGAATCAGAAATGCTCTGGACCAACCTGCATTCCACGGGAGCTGTCTAAATGCTATGTTCTTGACTAGTGGAAGAAGAAGGTGAAAGAGAAGAAGGGGATCACTCCTCTCTTTTTCAGGAAGAGGGATGACCAGGAGCTCCCCAGAGCTCCCTGACCGATTGCTATTTCTAAGTCATCCCCTTTTTTCTACATTGCTCCATACAGGAGTAAGAGACTGGTCACACTCACCCATGTAGACTCTGGCTGTTTGACTTTGCAGATGGTCTACACTAACTCCAAAGTATGAGGCTGCTCCAGAGTTTCACAAAACACTGGAGTAACTTTGCTTTATGGACTAGAAGTTATTGGATGTTTTCTGGGCATTCAGGTTTGGCCCTAATATAAGTTTGGGGCCAATGTAGACAAGTCCTAAGTTGGTGGGCAGTGACTGTAAAAAGGTGTGGGTGGGGTGGGATGGGGGTAGACTTTGGAAACCAATATCTCACACTGCTGTATCACTCCAATCTCCATTACCCCAGCAAAGTAACCAGGCAATCTTGATCTTGGAAAGAAAGTTTTTGACAAAAAGCGAGAAAAAGTAGAAACATACAGCGGAACTAGAGCTCCATTAGTGCCACCAAAATGGAAGAATCCTGAGCAATGACTCTACATTTGCTTTTATTGTTTCACAGGACTTTACCACCCCTTCTTGGGCTTTAAAACAGATTTTGGAGACATTTTTATTTTATTTTTTTAAAAAACAACCACAATGGTATATTTTGCAAAAAAAAAAAAAAAAAAGAAAAAGAAAGAAAGAAAGAAAGAAAGAAAGAAAGAAAGAAAGAAAGAAGAAAATGTTTGACCCCCCCCCTCCCCGGGGAACTCTAAATGTGGTGGAAATTGCCTCCATACACATTCCAGAGGGCATTTTGGTGACATTTTAGAGAAGGAATAGTCTAAAATTTGCACAAAAAAATTTGGACAACTAGGGAGACATGAGAGTCATAAAAATAGCTCTGGAGGCCCCACACAGCCCATCCTTGGTTAAAGAGATGACTTTAGAAATTACTGGTGTTAACCTACAATGGGGAGGGGGATTATATGGTGCTTCAAATGTTATTGGAGCTCCCAACTCTCCACAGACTTATCTAGTATACGCAATTGAGAGAAATGATGGGAGTTGACACCCTTTCACGATTCTCAGAACACAATGATTCCACTTTAAATGCCATAGTTCCACCAATGTAATTCTATCATTTGAAGCTTGGGGAGTTGTATTTAAAATCATCTGTCAAAGAGAAATAATAATTTAACAGTAAATGCAGTATCAAAGTGTTCTAATTGTGTAGCATGAAAGGGTCCTTGGAGATTAACCCATTTGGAAAGTTGTATAATCCACCTCCAGTTTATGAATAATGGGTTCCTTGTATTTCATTCCTTTTTCTATTGATGCAGTTGCTTTATATCACAATAGCATCTTAACAAAGGATAAAATCAGTGATGATATCATGGGCAAGAGATTTAGGGAAAATATAGATTTGGAAAATTGAGAATACTTCTGAAAAAAGGGAATAAAATTTTCAATAACTGGCTCCATTAGAGAAACTATGTGTAAAATGTTTTAAAGAAGTCATATAACACCTGAATTAATGACTAAAATGGATTGGAGATGCAAAATGCAGAAAGGCACCTTCTTCCATGCTTGGTGGACTTGGAAAAAGGTGACTAAAGAAGCTAATAGAATTATTACTAAAAATGTCAAGAAAAAAAAAACAGAAATGTGTCTATTAGGTTTGTTTCATGAGAGAATTGATAAAGAAGATGTAGAAATTTGCCAATATAGTTTTGTGGTAACAAGAATTACAATAGCAAACTCTTGGGAGGAGGAAAAAGAACTACAGTAAAGTCTCACCTATCCAACCTTCACTCATCCAACGTTCTGCATTATCCAACACAATCAGCTTCCTGCCCAAAATCAGATCTGTTTCAATACATTATGATGTTTTGGTGCTATATTCGTAAATACAGTAATTACTACAGAACGTTATTATGTATCGAACTGCTTTTTCTGTTGATTTGTTGTAAAATATGATGTTTTGGTGCTTAATTTGTAAAATCATAATGTAATTTGACGTTTAATAAGTTTTTCCTTAATCCCTCCTTATTATCCAACATTTTTGATTGGCCGAGAAGAGAGGCAGGCTAGAGTCCACAGTGGGATTAGCCAAAGGTGGTCATACTAGAAAATCAGGGGCTTGGTTCCCATTCAAAAAATTAATGAATTTATGTTTGCTGAGTCCCTTTTTCCATGTGAGTGGCAGACTCTCATCCTCAAGTTAAATGGACAAACTTTCTGAGGTCATCTTGATGACAAAAAGGATCGTCTGTTTGTATATATACATAAAGATTTTGATATTTATCTGGCTTGGGAAATAGCTGGAGGAACCCTGACCATGATCTCCTTTTCCAAGGGATTATGCTAACTGAGACCACAGAGAGGTAGCTAGCTGCCTTCAAGATATATTCTGATGCATACATTCAATGCAGTTTATACCTTTAAGAATCAACAAATAAATAAATGATAAAAGCTACACATAAATCATCAATTTGATATATTTTATTCAAGGGTTAAGTTTGATAGAGTTTGTATGGTACAGCTGCAGCTAGGTCCATCCCAGAGGCTGCTTTGGCATTTCACAACTTCGGAGCTGTAGAATTATTTTTTTTAAAAAAGAGAATGTTTTAATCAGTAATAAAGATATCTGGAAATGAATGCACACATCTGTTCTATGCTTTTTATCCCTCCTGTGCATTACTGGGGGGGATAATTGGAGACATACTATTGGATATCAAATATAATTTTCTGCAATTCACAAATCCCCCTTCCCAGATTTCTCCTTTCTTTCTTTCTTTCTTTCTTTCTTTCTTTCTTTCTTTCTTTCTTTCTTTCTTTCTTTCTTTCTTTCTTTTTTTTTGGGGGGGGGAGGCGGCGGAGAGGGGCATAAGTTAAAGTGATAGAAGGCTGCTATAACTTGGTGGATTTCATTTTTTTCTTGCAGATATTCTTTCCTTGAGTTTTCCTCTCATCAACTGCATGGGGCAGGGGGAGGAATGGATCCAGCAAAGTTATGCCCAAATCTAGTTTTCTAACTTGAAAAGAAAAAGAAAAAGAAAGCACAGGAACAAAGTGTGAATTCAAACTCCCAAGAATAAGTTTGACCCATTTCATTGAAACCTTTGTAACTTTTAGTTCTATTTAACGATTCTTGCATTTGTCAAAAGACCTAATGGGAGTGTTCACACTGAGTTTCTGCCTGCCTTCCCTTTGTGCTGAATTTAGAATACGAAATGCTGTAGATCATGGAGGCTTTGCATTAATCAAGTAGTGTGCTTTGACTCAGAAAGTCTGTATCATTCCTTTGGCTCTGTTACCAGGTAATAGACATGGTTAGGCTGGTAGTGCAGCCACAGGGTGCATTCCAGATTCAGGTGGTCTGGAAATTGCCACGACTGCAACTGTGCAGCATTTATACTCACAGGCAATTAGAAATGAAATGTATCAGAAGACATTTTCCTGATAATTTTGTGTGATTTCTTCCTTTTTCTTCTCACTCCCATTTATGAAAGTCAATTTTCAATGGTCACAATGTATTTTTGATCTGTAGTCATATCTGTATGTGAAAGGAAGCCTGAGATAGTTCATTGTCTCACATTATTCTGGCATTGCACACTTAAGAGGACAGTCCCCTTGAAATCAATAGCACCACAATATCCATAGAAAACCCAGTCTGTAGTAGTAAAAAAAACAATTATTTTAACTCGTTAGTAATGTGAATCATTATTTAAAACCTAGATTGAGGCATGTTTAAACATCAGGACCAATAGGTGATATCCTTTCAAAGAGAAACATTGACTACATGATGTTACCACTGAGAAGGTCTTGTCTGATAGACTATCATTCTGTCTCATCTTTTTGGCAGTCTCATGAGCACAGCCTCAGATGCCAACCTTTAAACCCTTCCACCCAAAATATAGGCTGATGCAATTATGTGTTCATTCCTTTCAAGGCTGAAACTTGCCTCCAAGAGAGAGAACAAGAGAGAAAGGTTGGTAGGATGTGTGCAATGAAAAGAAGGAAGTAAAATCTCTATTGGTTAAAACTGGAATGCATGAAAATTAGTTTTCCTGGAAGAATAAGCTAGAAGAAACAATGGATGAACAAACAGACAAAGTCCAGTCTTTTCTCATTTACTTGAGGCTTCTTACTCTGCTCCCTTTTTGTCTTTGATAGTTGTATGAGAAGTCATTTCGTAGACCGTTGCCAAAAAGATCTAGTGCAGAGCCAAGCTGAGTCAAAATGGCACAGCAAAACATTCATAGGTCAAGTTCAGGATGATTTACCCTGTTTTTGACCTTGGTTCTATTAAAGAACAAAAAAACATACATCATCCTTTTAACTGCCCAACTCTATTTTACAGGCTAGTTCAGAGGTTAAATGAAACAAATTTCTTTAATGGGAAATTCCTAAATGAAAGCATGGCTCTCTTCCACTGCTGTTTATAATCATTGTCTTCATCACACATTTTCATTGGACTATTCTTGCATTATAGCTGCTGTTCATGGATGGAAAAGTTCTGCATCTTATTCTCACAGCCTCCAAAAGCCTGAAGTGGGCAATACGTAGTATTTATATACTTACTTAGGTGATCCCTTGTTTTCCGAGTAGGATAATCTTCCAAGATCAGTGTACTGGTGGGTCCATAGGTGACTGTGGAGCACTATTCTTGATCTGCATCTTCTCCCGCAGTGAGGACATTGGTTTCCAGGTGGAAGGCGGTCTCGGTCGGGGTTGGCTTGATGCGCCTTCCTCTTGGCACATTTCTCTCTTTCACCCTCTATTCATGCCTCTTCAGATTCTACAGCATTGCTGGTCACAGTTGACCTCCAGCTGGAGTTCTCAAGGGCCAGGGCTTCCCAGTTCTTAGTGTCTATGCCAGAGTTTTTAAGGTTGGCTTTGAGCCCGTCTTTAAATCTCTTTTCCTGTCCACCAACGTTCTGTTTTAGGTTCTAGAGTTTGGAGTAGAGCAATTGCTTTGGAAGACAGTTATCAGGCATCCAGACAATGTGGCCGGTCCAGCAGAGTTGATGGCAGAGGACCATTTCTTCAATGCTGGTGGTCTTTGCTTCTTCCAGCACGCTGACATTTGTTCACTTGTCTTCCCAAGAGATTTGCAGGATTTTCCAGAGGCAGCGTCGACAAGGAGTTGCAAGTGACATCTTTAAACAGTCCATATCTCGCAGGCATATAGCAGGGTTGGGAGGACAATAACTTTATAAACACGCACCTTGGTATCCCTACAGATGTCCGGGTCCTCAAACACTTTCTGCTTCATTCAAAAAAATGCTGTACTCATAGAGTTCAGGTGGTGTTGTATTTCAATGTCAATGTTGACTTTGGTGTAGAGTAGGCTGCCAAGGTAGGGTCAATGTTGGCTGCCAAGGTAGTGGAAATAATCAACATTTTCTAATGTTACACCATTAAGCTGATATATAGTATCAACTATGGGATGAAAGTCTGATCTTCTAACGTTGCATTCCTACCGTGGTACTACCTTTCTGTGGTGGGGAACTGCATGCTCTCAGGAGGCAAGAGGCTATGCTAATGGTGGTACTGCTGCTGGTAGGGTCTCCCAAATAAGCTTCCCCCCCCCCTTTCTTTTAATAACCAGACTCAATGGGCTACATTGTTACTGGGCATCAGCAAATAAATAGAAGGTATATGCCCTTGTCTCTGATACTATTTCAGAATTAATGGAAATGTGCATATTTGTTTTTCCATATTAGTCTTGTTTCCTCTCTATCTCTTTCCCTCCCTTCTCCCATCTCGGAAGGAGGGAGGGTAGCTTTTATCTCTGATAATGTAATCTTATCTGCAAATTACAGCATTTTTCTAAGTGGAATCCTATATATCTGACTTACCTACAGCCTGACCCATTTAATTTGAGATTTCCTTCCCTCAATTATTAATCAAATTGATTGGGATAGACTAATTGAAATGATACAAGTACACACAAGACTGGACTACAAATCCACTGTGTGCTGATGTTAGCATTGCCAAAGTCAACTAGTGTTGGGCAGCTATTGGGATGATCAGAGGTGGCCCTAGGTAATTTTCAATGGTAAGCAAACAGTATTTTGGTGGCCCCCCCCCCCAACCAATCATTGATATATATTTTCTGTTCATCGTGGGAGTTCTGTGTGCCATATTTGGTTCAATTCCATCATTGGTGGAGTTCAGAATGCTCTTTGATTGTAGGTGAACTATACATCCCAGTAACTACACTTGCCGCACTTGCTCCCTTGCCTGGCCCGCTTTGGGTCCGGAGGCGTGCCTGAAGACCCCGGCGTGTGCACCAAAAGTCACCTCTTCTCCTGACTTTCTTCTCAGCCATTGGGACCGAGAGAGAGAGAGAGAGAAGAGGTGGAGATGCCCACCTTTCCTGAAGGTAGGTGCAAAAACAAAGGAGGGAGCGGAGGTGGGAGATACCTCCAGCCGGAGGGGCTCTCTCTCTCTCTCTTGGTCCCAATGGCTGAAGAGAAAGTCAGGAGAAGAGGCGCACGCTGGGGTCTTCAGACACGCCTCCGGACCCAGAGCGGGCCAGGTGTGGCGGCTCCGCCCCTTGGCCCACCCGCAGATTGGGGAGAGGAGAGGAGGCAGGTGGAGCGCCGGGGGATCGGGAAAGGGAGCTGGTCATGGGGAAGGGATCGAATGCGGAGAACGATTGAGCGCCGGCTCTGCTCGTGCACCCAGTGGCCGGGTGGAGCAGGAACGAGAGGGGCTAGGCGCGGCTCAAGGGCCCGGCCCCTTTGGGAAGAGGATCGCCCGGCAGTGAGGCAAGAAAGCCGAGGCTCCCCCCAGACTGCTAGGGAGGTTGTGAGCTGAGGGGGCGCTCTTCAAGTGGCTGTCGAGGGGCATTTCAAGAGGCGCCTCTGCGCCCCTGGCAAAAAAAAAAGTGTTCTGCGACCGCTTACTTCGCATAATGGACGAGCCGCCCATGGGGATGATTTTACAATGTGTAGTAAGGATGGAAATAATATTTATAATCACTTACTTCCAGGCTGAAAAAACAAGTTTCTTGCTAATCAGGGAACTCTGGAAAATTACTACACCAGCAAGAGGTTTTTACAGTTTCCCTTGGGTCATGTGTGAACCTAGTAAGGTGTTATGAAGGAATTATTTTGTCAATAAAAAGTATTTCCTCTGCAAATAATGGGATGGGGTGGGGTGGGGTGGGGTGGATGGAAAAGGGGTGTTTGTTTTTTTTACACAAGCCTTTCCCATATGCACACACATACACAGATTTTCCTTTGCAAGGTAACATTTAAGGAGATTTGAACAGTCATTTTCTCCCACAGCAGGGAGAAGGCTATTGCAATTATTCTTCCTTGCATGTGGGAATGAAATAGTCAAGGAATTACAGCACTGCTATTTAATGGACATGACATTTTAAGGTACAAGAAAGGTGCATTGATGGTCCAATGTTTTGTGATAGCAGAGTGGGGAGGGCTCTGTGGTCCAAATCTCCTTATTTTGGGAGATACGACTCCAAAGATAAAGGTTTTCTACTTCTTAGGAAACAATGAGACTGTGAGACATCTCTTCTGCTTCTGTCTTACTTCCATGCAGTGCAAATAGCATATAATGGTTTCTTAGAAACCACATTTTTATAATTTAGATCAAAATAATCCATTTGCCAAAGTTAAGGTACCCTGATAAAGAAGGAGTAAAGAACTTTTGGTCATCCAGATGTTGTAGTACTGAAATTGCCATTTGACCAAGCTAAACTTGATGGTGATAATGATAGTTGGATCTCTCAATTAATTTCTTCACTAACTTTGGTGAGGCTCCCTTCTCCTCCACTGGCAAGTTGCACACTCTTGACAGCCTGCCTTCAAAGGGCTAAATAATATTTCCTTGCAGCCCATTTTTAAAAATATGTGCATAAGCCTACTTACATGTGTTCATGCCATCAACAAGGTTCCAGCCACAAAAAGAAATAATGGTCAGCCTGAAGTCTATTTTTTTTGTATACTCAACAGCATAAATCATGCAAGCCTACACAATTAAATTCACCAAGCCCAACACTCCTTCTGTATGGCAGTTAACCAGGAGCTTTGTACATTGATATTTGCCCTGGAGGGCTATGATAGATCGCTTGCATTAGTTTTTGGCATGAGAGAAGGTATGTCTTCTCAAGAATGGGAGCCTAGAAGATGGTTTGTACAATGGGCTACACATTTCATAGGCATGAATTATAGGCATGGTTTAAGAAATGGGCATGCACTACTTCTGATTGTCTTGATGCCTGTACTCAAGGTGATAGGCTGCCATTATGAGAGACTATGGAGCAACATAATGGTTTCCAATTGACAAGCGAATCAGGCAAGGCTGCATTTGATCACTCTATTTAACACATGTTCTTAATGTACGAGGGGTATTTTTTAAGTAAGGTCCGTTTGAACATAAGTACACAATGAAAGTTTATTTCAAAAAAGTAAATTTATTTTCAGAAAGTATATACTTCACTCTATTTTTCGACATAGTTGCCAAGTTTGTTCAAACACTTATCATACCTCTGAACCAATTTTAAAATACCCTCTTCATAAAAACTTGCAGCCACCAAATCGTCTGAAATCAAAGAAGGGCGACCGGAGTGGTCCTCATCATGGACGTTGTCACGGCCATCTTTGAATTGTTGTACCCACTTTCGCACTTTGCTTTACCTCATAACAGTATCTCCGTACACTTCACAAATCTGTTGATTAATTTCTGCAGCAGGCAGGTTCGTTGCTTACAAAAACCGTATCACTGAGCGAACCTCACATGCGGAGGGTGAGTTGATAGTCTTAAACATTTTTAAAGCACAGAACAGAACCGTACAGGTTAGCTACAGAGCGGAAACTGAGCACAGTTGTTCCCGAGGCATGCCGGTACACGACACACATGCTCGTTGTGGTATGCGCGTGAACTACTAGTGTCTACAACAAAATGGACCTTACTTAAAAAATACCCCTCGTAACATATATAAAGCAAGAATAAACTTAGAGGATGGTGGCATGAAAATTGAAAGAATAAATATTACAATTTAAGATATGCAGATGATACCATACTACTAGCTAAAAACAGCAAAGACCTGGAACCAATACGGAGGTAAGTTCAAGAAGAAAGTACAAAGGCTGGTTTACCATTTAATACTGAGAAAATGAAAATAACGAGGACAATATTTTATAAAACTTTAAAGTAGATTATTATTATTATTATTATTATTATTATTATTATTATTATTTACAGTATTTCTATTCCACCCTTCTCACCCCACAGGGGACTCAGGGTGGATTACAATGTACATATACATGGCAAACATTCAATGCCATAGACACACAACATATATAGACAGACAGTCAAGGGCTATTTAACATTCCAATTTTTTCTGGCCACCAGAGGAGCTGTCACTTCACCATCCATCCACGACACCAATGAAGTACTTCCTCATTCTTTGCATGCTTGCTGGAGATTTTTTATGGCCTTGTAAATTAGTTAACTTAGCCTCCCCACAAATTGGTACCTAAATTTCCTACTTGACAGATGCAACTGTCTTTCGGGCTGTAAAGGTCAACAACAAGCTACACAAATTTGGTCAGAAGCTCACTCCGACTTGGGCTGGCTTCAAACTCATGACCTTTCAGTCAGTAGTGAACTTAATGCAAGTCAGTAGTTATCTTAATGCAGCTGACTCCCAGCCAGCAGTGCCACGGTCCTGGTGCGGATGACAAAAACATGGAAATAGTTCAAGATTTTCCATACTATGGTCAATTATTAATCATAATGAAGACTGCAATCAAAAAATCAAGAAAATACTAGAGCTCTTGATGGTAGGGTGACTTAGGGATTTCTCATAATGGGGGGTCACTCACTATGAGTTGATGTTGACTTGATGGCAGTTATCAACACGGAAACCCATCATAGGATGTTTCAATGTAAGTTAAGAATCTGGATTGACAAATACTCACTTGGAAAGAAAATCGACCTTTTCTTCTTCTTTTTTCCACGAGACAAATAAAGTGGCACAAATAAAATGACGTATTACGCTCGCCCCTTTTATTAAATTCAAAATCTGATGGGTTGGAGACACTGAAGTAACTTTGACTTGAACATTATCAACTTATACACTTCTTTCAGTGTGACACTTTTGCATGTTTCTTGACAAAAAAAATCTCGGATAAAAGCTGTCGTTGCTATGAAACCTAGCCCTATATTGAACAGATAGCACAGAAAGCTCTTTGCACCTTCACTCTGCTATAAAGATGATATCTTGGAGAAATCTACTCTGTTAGCTTTGTGATGAACAAAAGATATGTTCACTGTTTAAAATAATCCTTTTGCATTTTAATATTCATAACACAAAAGTATAATGTATCTATTCAATTAATTATATCAGGTTTTAGCCGCACAGATGGGGAATTAGATCTCTTGCCATCCCATGGAAGTGTTGTATTTACTCATATACTAACCTTTACTAATAAACAGTATCAACTGCTTTTATATATTGAGAAGTATGCATTTCAAAGTGTGTGCATTTAAAAACAGTTGCAAATTTCTAATCTTTGAATTGCCCATTGTGATTATGACAGATCTACACTGACCACTAAATTGGAGCTGATCTATCATGTTATGCACCGGATTGGCTCTGCTAAGGCTCAGACAGACATTTCCCAAGACATTGCAGAAGTGAGGGGAAGTTCTCACTGCCCAGCAGTGCTGAACATGTTTCACTGCCACTGGATGCCCATCCATACATTCCCCTTCCTTCCTCCATGTTGCTGCAGTCTCCAACCATGACATGAGTCCTTCCTGAGGGATGACAAGGGAAGGGAAGGGAAGAGGGAGAGGAGGAATCGTCATCCCTTCCTTCTTTGATCATCCCATCATCCTGGCTGACATCACTCCAGGAGATGGAAGACAAAAAAGACCCATGTTGCAGCTGAAGACCACCATAAGATTGAGGTCAGGATGAAATACTAACTACAATCTCATATCACTGAAGCTTAGGAAACTGTCAGAGATTGACGATACCCAGCGGAAGGAATGCTAGATCAAGCAGACAATGAGTTGCAAAATAAGGACTCTGCAGGCTTTGAGTTACAAAAGAAACTAAGTTTATTAAGTACATACAACAGACCCATCTTTCTACAGTGAGCTACAATTCAGGAAAAACAACAAAGAACTAGTCAAAACCGAAAGCCTCTTCACATCTGCTTATCTTCTCTTGCTGAGACTGGCAACTCCCTTCTATTCTCAGCAAGAACAAACCTTATCTTACTTTTTCAAGTTCACTTAATCACAGCCTCAAAGTATAAACATTTCTGCATGGCATTTTTCAATTCACAGTGGCATCCATCTTTGCAATACATAGAAGGACATTGAAAAACACATACATAACTAAATTAATCCTGACAGAAACATGGGCCAACAGTGGGAACTGTTTCAACCAGTTCCACTGACAGTATCTTGCTACACTGACTTTTTTTGTCGTGTCAGGAGCGACTTGAGAAACTGCAAGTCGCTTCTGGTGCGAGGGAACTGGCCATCTGCAAGGACGTTGCCCAGGGGATGACCGGATGTTTTGATGTTTTATCATCCTTGTGGGAGGCTTCTCTCATGTCCCCGCATGAGGAGCTGGAGCTGATAGAGGGAGCTCATCCACATTCTCCCCGGATTTGAACCTGCGACCTTTCGGTCTTCAGTCCTGCCAGCATAGGGGTTTAACCCATTGTGCCACTGGGGACTCCTGCTACATTGACTAAAGCAGTGGTTCTCAACCTGGGGTCCCCAGATGTTTTGGCCTTCAACTCCCAGAAATCCCAGTCAGTTTACCAGCTGTTAGGATTTCTGGGAGTTGTCGGCCAAAAACATCTGGGGACCCCAGGTTGAGAACCACCAGACTAAAGTATAATGTATCTATTCAATTAATTATATCAGTTTTCAGCCACACACATTGACTAAAGCAGCTTCTTTTGGTAAACACAAACTCAGAAGAAAGCATAGAACTACTTCCTGGTAGTCTGGTTGAAAAGCTGCAAATAACCCATCCAATGCTTCCACTTTTTTTAGAAAATGCAATAATAGTTTGCATAAAAAAAAACTATTCAGCCATTTTCTGCTAAAGAATATTCATGCAAGTGCAAAGAAAGAGGAAGACATTGACAGTTTCAACTTTTGCATTTTTGCAAATGAAATTCAAAATGCCTCATAAGAAATGACTGAAAATAAGCTTGGAGAGAAGGGGAAGTATGGAGCAAAAGAAGTTAATCTGTAATGCTCTGCCTCCTTGCTGAGCTAATGAGACACTGCCCAGGAGAAGGGAGGCGAGGTAGACCTCCTTAACTAAATGATGATTAGAGCAGATCTTGCCAGTAGCATGGACCATTTGCTGCTTTGTAAGGATAATTCGGTCCAATAAATAGACCTGTTAGTGTTCTGGAAATGACTTTGGTGCTTTGAATAAGCTAGTAATCGGGGGGAAAACCAGGCCATAATCATCTTCTGAACAGTGAGATTTGTCCCACACTATAGGCCTATGTTAAGAAAAGAAGTCTATTTATCTCATCCTGCAACTTTTTCTGTATGTCTATGGTAGAGGCAGAAGCAGAAGCAGAGCCCCTTAACAATAAAGTAAAGGTTAATATTGCAATTCCACTTTACAATGACAATGAGGAAAGTGTTTCATTCATCTCAGCAATGAAATGACTTCATTTGGACATCTTCAAATCCATAATTTCTGCAGCAATTTTGCCTACCAGCAATCCACTTATGAATTTATGAGATAATGATGCTCTCCCATAAGAATGTGACATTGTTAGTTTTATCTGGGAGAAAAACATCAGTTTTTTAAAATTCTGGACTATGTTTACTACAGGCACAGGGGCAGCTCAACCCATTACGCAAAGTAAGCATTTGCAGTATAGTTGATTTTTCCCAGGGGCACTCTTGAGGCGCTCTTGGAGGAAAATAGACCTTGACATATGCGAGTTGTAATTACTGGGATGTATAGTTCATCTACAATCAAAGAGCATTCTGAACTCCACCAATGATGGAATTGAACCAAATATGGCACACAGAACTCCCACGATGAACAGAAAATATATATCGGTGATTGGTTGGGGGGGGGGTGCAAAATACTGTTTGCTTACCGTTGAAAATTACCTAGGGCCACCTCTGTATAGACACGTGTATGTAAGTCAACTTCATCTATGAATTGAGGACTGATTTTGGAGTTAAAATGGCTTTTCATGTGATATGTCAAAGGTCTTTCCACTGTAAGGGGTAAGTTAAGGTTAAGTATTATAATGAGTGTTGAAAGACAAGAACTTAGGTCTATCTCAAGACAACCTTAAAGAAGCACTAACTACTCTCTTGGTGGAGTCGCATCAAAGAGCCATTCCTGTCAGTATTTTTCCACTTAGACATTTTTTTAAAAAATGAAGCAGTGTTGCATGATAGAGAGTAGAGGTTGATCAGTACTTTTCTCACTTTTTGCCTCCATACTCAGAGAAGTATAAAAATAGTATACTCTATCTTTATTGAGTAAAGGTGCAGTGTTTACACTGACCTGAATATAAGTTAATCCATTTTTTTGGGGTTGAGTTCTGTATACCTATACTGTATACATGAATATATACAGTAATCTTGTGAAGTTCGCCAAATTCACATGTGAATGTTTTTCTTTGTATGAATATTATTTACTGCATAGAGAATGCTGTTTCCTATGTAGAAAAAAAGTATTTTCTTCAGAAAACCACCATGTGCATTTTTTGTAGGCTATGATCTGCAAATAACATTTGAAAATAGTTTCGTTTCTGAAGACCTTTTTCAGAGAGAGAAGGACATGGCTAAAATTTCTCATGGCTTCCTTTGAGATGAAACTTGCAAATAATTACATCCTTGATCCATGGCAATTATATAAGGACCTTATCACATTAACCAGCAAACTGAGGGATGGTGGGGCAAATATTTTGCCCTGCGCACCGCTTCCTTGAGGTGCCATTCTCCACATCACATATGAGAAGCATCTCCTGAGTGGTGAGGATCCATGTTGGCTCTAATGAAGCCAGTGTAACATGCACAGATATCTATAAAAATACCAAAAAAAATGCAGATTGCAAATCACAATTTCTATATTACAGGAAAATCTTCATTAAACGTAACGTGGGAACAGTAACACTACTGATTAGTAATTGTTTATAAATGAAAGGTTGCTCGTCAATTTAAGCTTTCAAGATGACAATTACTATATACCAGGAGATTCTTCATTAGGTCATGACTTCATGCAAAGTTGCTTGTCAATGTTTTTTTAGGATATAATGAGATTTAAGTTTCCAAAGTAATAATTTCTATGTTGTAAAAAGGTCTTTATCAATACATAACATCAGGAACAATAACACAACAAGGTCTCCCAGGTTGTTTTTCTTATTTCGTAAAATCTTCTTCAGGTGTTATTCTTATCTATGATGATTGAATTCAATTCCAGTTAGTAGCTATTGGCTCTGTTGTTAGGAGCCTATGGATCCAATTCCTGTGAATAGCTTAGGTTCTGTAGTGAGAGGAGTTCTGTAACAACATGGGCAGGCTCACATGTTTGGAGGGAAGCTTCCTACAACTATTCCATTCCAGTTGTGGGCAGGGCATCTGATGGAAGTTCAATGACATCATGTGATGGGAAGCATACCCATCCATTCCTGGACTGGCAGGCAGAGGTGGCCCTAGGTAATTTTCAACGATAAGCAAACAGTATTTTGGCACCACCACCCCCCCACCCCCCCCAACCAATCATTGATATATATTTTCTGTTCGTCATGTGAGTTCTGTGTGCCATATTTGGTTCAATTCCATCATTGGTGGAGTTCAGAAAGCTCTTTGATTTTAGGTGAACTATACATCCCAGTAACTACAACTTGCATATGTCAAGGTCTATTTTCCCCCAAGAGCACCTTAAGAGCGCACCTGGGCAAAATCAACTATACTGCGAATGCTTACTTTGTGTAATGGTTTGAGCCGCCTCTGTTGGCAGGATAGTGTCCTGGGATGCTAAAAAAGCCCTGTGTTGATGTGTCAATGATTAAGTTCCCACTGAGTCTAAGAATTTCTTCTAACTGGGACCAATAGTTAGATTTTGGTGAAGGATGGGATAATCAACAACTAAAGAAATTGACTTTGGAGAAAGGTTTCCAAACTGTACAGAGAACCTCTGAGTGCATTCCACATGAAGAAAGAGACAACAGAGTGCTCCAGACTTGCCTGTTTCCCTTCCTCATGTGTCAAGTTAACCTTGTTTTTAATGCTTGAATAGGACTTATAACAGCTACCAGGTTAGTACGGCACTGCATTGTGGCACTATCTGAAATATTCAACCATGGTGAAGAGATTTAAATACTCCTCCCTCTGAATACTCATCCAACATAATGTTCTGGGGAATGGGGAGTCAAGTCTTTTCCATACACTTTCAGTAGGAACAACGCTACATTATCATCTAGTGCTTTTTTTCTGAAAGTAAAGAAACTAGTGAAACTATTGTTCAACTTTTCCTACTGAAGAATATTCAGTTTTGTTCCCTGCACATAGGACATACATTTCAGGGAGGTCATCTGGGATCAGCTATAAACTGGAACTGATAATTCTCATGCTCACTTTACAAAATTGCAATTACAGTGTATATAGTCATGTATAGGTCTATAAATTGAAGTACATCCTGGACTGCTAACATTCTTACTCACTCAGGGTTTTTCTTTCTTTTTTTTCTTCTTTTTTTTTTGCATTCAACAAACACATTTCCAACCAATTTTTGGAACAGTTTTGAATAATCATCCCAGTATGCTCTATGTCAGACTCTCTTTAAAATGTTATGCTCCATATGAAGAGAACAACAGTTGTCAGAGTATGCTTAACCTGTGCTTTTTCCTCATATGTTGAGGTGAATCTTTAGCACTGAAACAGGGCAATGAAGAGGGCAAGATTGTGAGGAAGCAGGCAATTTTTTCATTTCTTCAGTCTTGCTGCACAATAGTAGTTCCCTTCCTGCAACACAGCCAGGGATTACTTCCTTAATCTCTCTGCCTCCATCAATTCACTAATAGCTTGTGTTCAAGAACAATAAAGTATGGAATCAGAACAGCCTCCTGTGAAGAGACAGTCACCGAACAGACATCTTTATTAGATTTAATAAGGCAAATATTGAACATCAAGGAAATAAGTGATTATTAAATCTCGATAAATAGGCATGAGCCAGATTCCACTCCGATCTCACAGCTATAATAAATATCTTTAGGGTGTTTTATTTAATATCTTCCTGCCCACATATATTAAAATGATGCATATTTTGGAGTCCTGATATAAAACAGAACCTAAGCTGCCTAGCCATCAATCAGATGCTAAGTTGTAGTTAATAGCCTTCCCTGGGGAAAACTGCAGGCAAATAGTTATGAATTTGGCGATATGGAGCCTTTATGCAGTCACATTGGAGAATTCATTTTGCTTCCACTGCCTGGGAGAAAAATAGGCAGTTGTGACAGAAGGCAGGATTGGGGAGTCGGCGGGAGGTAGATGTGTGTGTGTGTGGGGGGGGCGTATTCAAACTAAATGTGTGAATGCATCCTCAGTTGAGAACAAAAATTGTATCTCCCTTTGTTTTAAGGTAAAATGAAGAAAAGCACATCAAAGGAAAACAAAATCTGAAAGCCATCAATTATCACAATATAACTACAGTCCACATTGTATTGTCATAGAATCATAGAATCATAGAATCAAAGAGTTGGAAGAGACCTCATGGGCCATCCAGTCCAACCCCCTGCCAAGAAGCAGGAATATTGCATTCAAATCACCCCTGACAGATGGCCATCCAGCCTCTGTTTAAAAGCTTCCAAAGAAGGAGCCTCCACCACACTCCGGGGCAGAGAGTTCCACTGCTGAACGGCTCTCACAGTCAGGAAGTTCTTCCTAATGTTCAGATGGAATCTCCTTCTTGTAGTTTGAAGCCATTGTTCCGTCCTAGTCTCCAGGGAAGCAGAAAACAAGCTTGCTCCCTCCTCCATGTGGCTTCCTCTCACATATTTATACATGGCTATCATATCCCCTCTCAGCCTTTTAAAATATTTTTTTATTGATTTATCACATTTATTACATACTATTACATTTTGTACATCAACCTCTTTAACATGTTGTTTTGTTGTTTTGCTCTGACATTTCCCCCCCTTTTCTCTTTTTTTCCTTTTTTCACCACAGTGCTCCCCTCCACCCGTCTCAAGCCACCATTCTTACATTTCATCTGTCCAAAATTTCATTTCTTCTTGTGACGGTAATTTTCCTTCCTTATTTTTTAATCCATTTACCACAAATCTTCCCCATACAGCATCAAAATCGCTTTGTTTCCATATACCTTTTTTAACCTTTAATATACATGTCAATTTATCGTTTATTGCTATTTTCCATGCTTCTTTATACCACTCCTCTATTTGTATATTCATTTCTTTTTTCCAATTCCTTGCTATAAGCAGTCTTGCTATAGTTAGTAAGTTTGTTATCGCTTCTTTATCCTCCTTTTTCAATTGCTTTTTGTTATATAATGATAGTAAGGCTATACTAGGACTTTTATCTAATTTTATATTCATTATAGTTTCTATTTCTCTAAATACTTTCTCCCAAAAATTATTTACATATTTACATTGCCACCACATATATGTTCCTGGTTCTTGACACCCTCTCCAACAATTTATTGAGTTATTTTTATTCATATATGCTATTCTTACCGGTGTCAAGTACCACTTCCATATTAACTTGTAATAGTTTTCTTTAACTCGTATCGATAAATTTTTTAAATGTCTTTGTCCCCATAATTGTTGCCACTCTATTTCACTTATTTTTATCCCTAAATCCTCTTCCCAAATCTCTTTAAGGGTGCACTTTTTTGTTTTTTCATCCTTCATTTCAATTAGTATCTTATAAATTTTGCTAATTATACCTCTCAAGTTTTCGTGTTCTTCTACAGCCCTTCCCTTCTGTATTATTTGTTCGAATTGATTGAGTTGGCTTCCACTTCTATTATTTTTTTCCAGTTTATTAACCATTGTTCTAATTGTATACAATGAAACCATGACAATTTTATTTCTTTAAACTCTTCCAACATCATTTCCCTCTTCATTTCCACCTTCATCCAATCCCCTATCCTATCTAAATTTATTTCCCTTACCTTTTTATCCATTACTTTTTAAAAAAATTTTGGGAACTTCTTTTCCATCACTATTGGGGTTATAATTGATCCCTCCTTTATTAACCTCCCCTTATATTTATTCCATACTTTCAGTATGTTGCTCAGCATTGGGTTTCTAATTTCCCTCATTTCTTTTCTAGTAAACTGTTTAAAAAATATATTCCAAGTTTCATCTTCCACTTTTCCTGAATCATTACTAAGCCAATCTATTCCCTCTTTTTTAACCATTCCTTCTATAACCAAACTTAATCTACTTGCTTCATAATATTTTTTTATATTAGGTAGCGCTAGTCCACCCTCCTTTTGCGATCTGTACCATAACTGTTTATTTAGTCTGTTTCTTTTACTTCCATTACAGTACTTATTAATCATTTGTTGCCATCTAGTTAGTTCTTCTTCTGTAATTTGAAGTGGTCGCATCCTAAATATAAAATTTATTTTTGGAAGTATTTTCATTTTTACTAATGCTATTCTTCCAAACCAGGATAAGCGTATACCTTCGTACTCTATTAACTTTTTCTGGACTTCTTTCCTTAATGTTACTACATTTACTTCCTCTATCTCTTTTAAATCCTTAGTTATTATTACTCCCAAGTATTTTAATTTATTCTTAATTCTTATTCCCATTTTGCTCTGTTCTATAAAATCTTTTTCTTCTTCTCTTGTATAATTAAGTAGCATCATTTCTGACTTGTTCCAATTAACTTGTAAACCTGTTGCTTTCCCAAATATCTCCAAATGTTCTTTTATTCTATCCATTTTCTCCACTATATTTTCTATAAATAACAATGTATCGTCAGCGAATAAGCTCACCTTCTGTTTCTCCTTTTTTCCTAACCCTTCTAAATTTTTATCATTCCTTATGTTATTAGCAAACAGTTCTATCACCATAGCAAATAGTATCGGAGACAAAGGGCACCCTTGTCTGGTTCCTCTAGTCACTTTTATTTCGTTTGTCACTCCGTCATTTATAGTTACCACTGCTGAGTTCCTTGAGTAAAATTGTTTTAGTACTCCTTTTATTCTATTTCCCATTCCAAATTTATTCAATGTTTCCCTTAATGTCTCCCATTCCACACAATCGAACGCTTTAAAAATATCTAATGATAATATCCCTGCTTTTTCCTTCCCCTCTTTAGCCCAATGAATTTTATTTAATACTCTCCCTATCAAATTTGACATTTGTCTTCCTTTTACAAACCCGCACTGATCTTCTTTTATGTACTTATACATGCATTTATTCATTCTATTGGCTATTATCGCGGACAATATCTTTGCATCCTGGTTAATTAATGATATGGGCCTATATGACCCTGGGTCTGTTAAGCCTTTATCAGGTTTAGGTATTAATATTATTAATGATCTTCTCCATAATTCAGGTATCTTATCTCCCTTCATTATTCCATTATATAATTCTAATAATTTTGAGGTTAAAACTTCTCTAAAGCTTTTATAATATTCTGTCCCTAGACCATCCAGGCCTGGAGCTTTCCCTACTTTTAATTTCTTAATAACTTCCTCTATTTCTTTTTTCTTAATAGGTTGTTCCAGTAACTCTTTATCTTTCTCCTCCAGCTTACTCTCCCAATTTTCCTCCACATATTTCCTAATTGCCTCTATGGGGCTTGCTTTGGTTTGATATAGTTCTTTATAAAATTCTTCAAATACTTTCAATTTTTCTTTCATAGCGCTACATAATTTACCTGTTTTATCTTTTATCGTATTTATCATTCCTTCTATTTTCTTTTTCTGTGTTGATTTGGCTAGCATCTTTGAATTCCTATCACTAAACTNTTATAAAATTCCTCAAATACTTTCAATTTTTCTTTCATAGCTCTACATAATTTACCTGTTTTATCTTTTATCATGTTTATCGTTCCTTCCATTTTCTTTTTCTGTGTTGATTTGGCTAGGATCTTTGAATTCCTATCACTAAACTCAAAATATTCCCTCCTTAAATAAATTAAATTTTCTTGTACTTCGTCTATTTCCATTTTATCCAATTCCTCTTTTTTTGCTCTTAACCTAGCATAAATTCGTGTATCTCTCTTTATTACATATGCTTTTTCAATCTCTTCTATTTCTCTTTCTAAATTCCTTTTCCTTTCTTCTTGCCTTCTCTTTAAATTAATTGTCTCTTTTATACATAACCCTCTGGTCACTGCTTTCATAGTGTCCCATAGAACTCCTTTTGTCACCCCCTTTTCGTTGAAGCCCCATATTTCTTGCCATTCTGCTTGCACTTTATCTACTATCTCTTTATGATTTAGTATTCTTGTGTTTAACCTCCACCTTTTCATTTCATCATAATCACATTTCAACGCAATCTCAATTGAAACCAAAGCGTGATCCGAAATCTTAATCATACCTATATCAGCATTTAGCACTTTACTTGTCATATTTTTGGAGACAAAATATAATCAATTCTTGTATACACCTTATGTACTGATGAATAATATGTATATCTACTTTCATTCCCTTTTACCAATCTCCACACATCCTTTAATTGCCATTTATTCATTACTCTACTTAATTCCGTTGTTTCAATATTTCTAGCTTTTGATGCTATCGTAGTTTTATCCTTCTTTAAATCCATACAGCAATTACAATCTCCTCCAAATATTACATTTTGTTGATGGTAATTCTCTATTTGCTCTAACACTTTTTCATAAAATTCTTGCTGTTTTACATTTGGTGCGTATACATTTACTAATACATATTTTTCCTCCCCTATTTCCCCATATATTATTATATATCTTCCCTCTTCATCTTTCAATACCTTGTTTATGACAAAATTACATTTCTTAGCTATTATTATTGCTACTCCTCTTGACTTTGATGACCCAAAAGATGTTTCATAGTTCCTTATCCAGCTCGACTTTAGCTCGTTTGAGCCCCGCTTATTTTGATGTGTTTCCTGTAGGAAGATGAGGTCCGCTGCGTCCTTCTTCAGTAGAGATTCAATCCGCCTTCTCTTAATTACCGTCCCCAACCCTCTCGTGTTAAGTGTTGAAATTCTTAATTTATGGGACATCATTTCCATTTCCCTTTAAAAGCTTTTTTGTGGCTTGAAACAACGTGAACCCTTGACCCTTTCCCTCCCCTACCCTTACTCCCCATTCCCCCCTCCCCCCCAATCCCCCCACTTCCCTCATTCCCCCCTTCCTCCCCTTCCAATCTTCGGGACTTCTCGTCCCAATCATGGCCCCCGGCCTTCCCAATTGGGGAGGGGGGGGCGAAGTCATCCCGTGGCCCAGAGTCTCCCTCCCCCCGAGTGCTCATTTTAAATCAATAAAAAGCTTGATTGCAGTGTATAGTTTCTTCTTACATCTCGATTCCTCCAACAGCACCGATTAATTCCTCCAATTCTCCTCCATCCGGATCCTTCACCTCCTCTTCCTTTCGATCTCTCTCTTGTCTTCTTACTATGCCAAGCTCCTCCAGTAGTTGATAACCTTGTTCCAGTGTGTCGATTCTATATCTCTTGCCTTTCCATTGAAATTTAAGAAAGATAGGATATCCCCATGTATACAAAATTCCAGCCTTCATTAACTGAATCGTAATAGGCTTCATTGAATATCTCCAGTTCTTGGTTTCTGGACAGTAGTCGTTAAATATCTCCAATTTTGAATCACTCATCTTTAGGAATTCAGGATTCTTCTTTAGTATTTTCATCAAGTCTTCTTTCTTTACGAAATTGTGAAATCGAATTATTATGTTCCTAGGAATTATTCTATTTCTTCCAGCCGGAAGGCGATGAACTCTCTCAATATCCAGTTCTGACCAGCTTAGTGTTGGCGAAATCTTTTGCAACCATTTCAAGATCTCAGATTTCAGATCTTCTTTCTTGTTTCCTTCTGGATAATTTTTTATTATTGCGTTGTTTCTTCTTTGGTTGTCTTGCATGTACACAAACTTTCTTTCCACATCTGAGAGCCTATTTTCATTTTTTTGCGTTTGTTGTTTGAGTACCAGTTGTTCCTGTGTACTTCTTTCAATTTCTGCTTTGTTTTTTCATATTTCTCCCTGTGCAATCTCCAGGGCTTCTCTTATTGTCTGAAATTTTCCATCTGAGCTTTTTCATTCCGCGTCCAACTCTGCTCTCATTTCTTTATTGCTGGTCAGAATTTCTTACTTCAATGCCTGAATTTCGCCCTTCCTTATTTCTCTTTCTTTATCAAACATCAGGTTCAAATTCAAGTTCATTTCCTTTGTTTGTCTTTCAGCCTCTCCTTTAATCAATTCTGCTGTTTTACTTAGCATTTGACTACTGCCCATCCCCAATTCTTCCCTCTCAGCCTTCTCTTCTTCAGGCTAAACACGCCCAGCTCCTTAAGCTGCTCCTCATAGGGCTTGTTCTCCAGATCCTTGATCATTTTAGTTGCCCTCCTCTGGACACATTCCAGCTTGTCAATATCTCTCTTGAATTATGGTGCCCAGAATTGGACACAATATTCCAGGTGTGGTCTAACCAAAGCAGAATAGAGGGGTAGCATGACTTCTTTAGATCTAGACACTATGCTCCTATTGTCCAGTCAAACTTAGAAGGTCTAGGTCAGGATTTTGTCCTTTTTAACTATTTTTAAGGGTTTTCCTCACATTACACTATATCAGGGGTCCTCAAACTAAGGCCTGGGGGTCTGATATGGCTCTCCAAGGTCATTTACCCGGCCCTCGCTCAGGGTCAACCTAAGTCTGAAACTTGAAAACACACAACAACAACAACAACAATCCTATCTCGTCAGCCAAAAGCAAGTCCATACTTCCCACTGAAATACTAATAAGTTTATGTTTGTTAAAACTGTTATTCATTTTAATTATTGTATTGTTTTTAAGTGGTTTTTTTGCATTACAAATAAGATATGTGCAGTGTGCATAGGAATTCATTCATTTTTTTTTTCAAATTATAATCCGACCCTCCAACAGTTTGAGGGACTGTGACCTGGCCCTCTGTTTAAAAAGTTTGAAGACCCCTGCACTATATTGTGCAGTGATCATATATCATAACCATGGAGTACTACTTATGGGGGGGGGGGGGGAGAGATGAATGTGAGAGATTTATAAGAATGCAAAACCTAGCAAAAGGTTTATTACATTTACTCTGGCTGCTCACATTATTATTTTATTCTTATGCAGAAATCTTTCCATGATGCCTGGAATCATGTTGATATCATACATCTATATAGAGTCTCCTAGACATGTGTCTATACTTTTATGCCTGTTGTGTATACATTTATGAGTTATGTAAACAGAAATCCACAAATGTAATCCTTTTGTATCTCTGAACCTGCAAAACCTATGTGAGGCTATTGATGACTTGGACATCTCTCTATCTATGATGTTTCCACAAGTCAAGGTTGACATGACTGCAGTTAATAACAGCAAGGAGAGAATGCCTCTAGACCATGGCCATATAGCCCAAAAAAACCTACAACAACCCAGTGATTCCGGCCATGAAAGCCTTCGACAATAACAGCAAAATCCTATTGTTAGTCCCAACTTGAGTAGAACCATTGAATCACTGATTCAGTGAATTGATTCTAATTTATTAGGGCTGATGGGAGCTATTATTCATCAAAGCTTAGATGGCCACAGACCCCCTTGCAACACACCATGTATAACACCCAGCCAAATGAAATGTTGAGACACTAGGAGATGCGTTCCCAAAGGAATGGACAAATGTTATCATTTGAAGGCCTGCCTTACTCTCGGAGATCTAGACAACTCCATGAAATCTGTAGATATGTAGAACACACAGAAGAGCAGCTTCACATTTGAACTGCCAAAAAACATTTGGTCAATAGGAAATCATTCCTCGTGTTTTTAAAAGTACTAGCAAAAAGGAATTATGTGTTTCAGCTAACCAAACACCAGGAGAAAACAATTACAGCATTTAATCCATAAAAGGTTTTAAACGCTTAGTGATTGCTTGACATGCTTTCCCTCTTTCTTCTTCCTCAAGAAGAATCAATGATAATCAATGGTAAACTCATTATTATCAGTTCCTCTCTAATAACCTCTGTGTACAAATGGGTATTTCAAGGAAAGTCATCAGAATAGTGATGGGGAAATGGGACTGAATTCAAGGGCAGAGGTGAGACTGGCTGTCCATGTGGGGGTATTCCTGGCTCTGTTTGTAGTTTGGCATGAGGGACAGAAGAAGTGGAAAAATAAGACGTTTCTGCATGTGCTCATAAGCCTCAGTACATGCTTGAAGGGATTTGCTGTTGTTTTAACATGATGGCTTATGAAAGAGCCTGAAGGAAACGATCACAGTAGTAGGAAACCTCATAGCAAGTAGTAGGAAACCTCATAGCAAGGGGCTACATCTTGCTTCCATGACACCACCATTTTGGAAAGTTTACCAATTTTGATATATTTCAAATTACATAATGGTCAATTCTAACAGATAGACATGCTGCTTCTAAGTCTTGGTTACAGACAACCAGACTTCAAGATACAATTTTTTTGGCATTATGGCTCAAGCCTGCCCACCATTGGCATGCACTTCTTGTAAGGTTCTCCTAAAGTTCTCCTAAAGTGAAATCAACCCTTTGAAAGCAAGCTGTTCCTAAAGATGTTCTAATATAGGTATGGGTAATACATGACACCAAGGACCAGTTTCCCTTTTCTGCCCATCTCTCATGGGCTTCTCCCTTACCCTAGCAAACTCAGGTGCATGTTTTCTTCTTCAGACTGTCTCAAAATGGGAAATAATGGGAAATAAAGCTATGCCTCTTCCAGTTGTCATTGCCACTGTAAAAGAAAACCAAAGCAAATATCTGCTTTAAGACTCCTTTGTGGAAAGTAGGGTAATAATAATAATAATAATAATCATCATCATCATCATTATCATCATCATCACAATCATGTTAAAAAACAAAGTATGGATCATTGATGTTGCAATCCCAGGTGACAGCAGGATTGAAGAGAAATGACTGGAAAACCTGACACAATATGAGGATTTAAAGGATGCAAAGACTCTGGCACAAGCCAGTCAAGGTGGTCCCAGTGGTGATCAGCACACCGGGTGCAGTACCTAAAGACCTTGGCCTGCACTTAAAAACAATCTGAACTGACAAAATTACCATCTGCCAGCTACAGAAGGCCACCTTACTTGGATCTGCACACATTATTCGCCAACACATCACACAGTCCTAGACACTTGGGAAGTGTCCGACGTATGATCCAATACTACAGCCAGCAGAGTGATCTTGTCTACTGTGGACTCATCTTGTTGTGTTTAAAATAACAATAACAATAATGTGTAGACTCTGCAAGGAACCAGATGAAACAATAGAACACATCCTCAGCTGCTGCAAGAAGATCGTGCAGAGACAGAGTACAAGCAGAGGCATAACACTGTTGCTCAGATGATTCATTGGAACTTGTGTGACAAATACCATCTGCCTGTGACAAAGAACTGGTGGGATCACAACTCTGAAAAAGTTACAGAAAATGAACACACTTCAAACTGCTCTGGGATTTCCGAATTCAGATTGACAGAGTTTTGGAGTACAATACTCCTGACCTCATGATCATGTTAAAAAACTGTCGATGTTGCAAACCCAGGTGACAGCACAAGGCCACTTACTGGGATCTGCATGCATTATTCGCTGATACATCACACAGTCCTAGACACTCGGGAAGTGTCCGACTTGTGGTTCAATAAAACAGACAGCAGAGTGATCTTGTTTGCTGCGGACTCATCTTGTTGTGTTTCAAATAATAATAATAATAATAATAATAATAATAATAATAATAATAATAACCACCTGCCAGTAGTAAAGAACTGGTAGGATCATAAACCTGCAAAGGTAGTGGAAAATGAACATGCAAAAATACTGTGGGACTTTGGAATCCAGACTGACAAAGTTTTGGAACACAATATACCAGACCTCATGATACTGGGGAAAAAAAGTTTGGATTATTGATGTCTCCATTCCAGGTGACAGACGCATTGAGGAAAAACAGGAAAAACTCAGCCATTATCAGGACCTCTGGCATAAACCAGTACAGGTGGTCCCAGTGGTCATAGGCACACTGGGTGGCATGTCAAAAGATCTCAGCTGGCATTTGGAAACAATAAAAATTGACAAAATCACGACCTGTTAATTGAAAAAGGCCACTTGACTTGGATCAGCACGCATCATTCGAAAATATATCACACAGTCCTAGATGCTTGGGAAGTGTTTGATTTGTGATTTTGTGATACGAAATCCAGCATATATATCTCGTTTGCTGTGACATGTGTTTTTGTGTAATAATAATAATAATAATAATAATAATAATAATAATAATAATATATCCATGTATTTAGGGGACTTTCTGGGCAGTTTTAAGGCAAATATTGTCTGAAAATCACTCTGTTTTTAAAGAAAAATCAGGGTTTGGGGGCTTGGGGAAAATAGGGGGTTCAGGGGCCTCATACAACTGAGAGATCACATGCTATCACCCTTATTCTAATATAAAACCATATGATGTGTTATAATGAGACACTGGACCACAGAGAGAAGGAAGCATGGCGATGGTAAGACTTTTACTTAAAATATAAATGAATTAGATGGAATGGCCTCTTTAAATATCTAAGGAAGCGCATTAACCACAAAATGCTGGAGGTCACATGGGAAAGGAAAATGGAATAGAGAGATGACAGTGAAATTGTTGAAGTAAGTAAGGGCAGTATGTTAAAAAAGAGGATAAACTGCAACATATTGTACCAGCCTCCTGTTGTTAAGTTGAAATAAGATGCTACAATGCTCCAATAAATGAGCATACCTCCCTGAAGTACTCCACACGCACACACACACACTTCATCCTTTTGATAGACGGAAGGAAGAACCTGTTCTCAAATTGTATTACGTACATGTTTGCCAAAACCTATTCAAATACTACCCTAACTGTATAAGGTTAGATTGTGAAATCCAATGTGAATTAATTTATTTGTATAAGGGGGGCTAGCAACTGAAGAGCACCATCGAACAGAATGAAGAGATCTCTCCCATCTTTTCTCAATTTGACTCTACATTGGCCTTAACACCATTATCTTTCTCCTTTATGTGAGATAAAAATTTAACAAGGACAGGAGAAACTCCAAATGAGGATATTTTCATGGATGTTTGAAGGTCCGTAATGAGAACAGGAAATAATGCATAATTGAACAGCGAGCGAGTACAAGACAAGCCGTCAGGGTAACAAACTGAAACATGCCACCTGCGAAGCTCCAAACCCAATTTATTTTGTATGAATTTGAGAGAGGTTACTTTGAACTGCTGGTGGGATTTATTTTTCATTATCATTGGGGCTGCTTCTCAGGGTTAACAGATCTGAGTAGTTCCACTTAATGAAGCAAAAGGGAGTCAAAGGCAGGCATTTGTAAGCTGGAAGGATGGCACAGAGTTGAGTCTCAAGAATTTTCAAAGTGGAAGTGAGGATTTTTGCCCCAAAATGGGACACTGGCCTTGCTACCTGAAGCTCTCCTTCATCCATATTTTAGGGACAGGTGGGAATTTTGCCTCATTGGTTATCTTTCTTAATGAGAACTTACATAATTTTGTCACTGGGTGGAAATAAATTAAAGAGATATCTGCACAACACAATGCTATCAGTTCCATACCTGCATGACCACATTTCCATCTACGAACCTACACGATCTCTTCAATCTTCCGGAGATGCCTTTCTCTCACTCCCACCCCGATCGCAAGCACAACTTGTGTGGATGAGGGCCTTCTCTGTAGTGGCCCCTTGGCTCTGGAATTCGCTCCCCAGAGATATTAGCCAAGCCCCCACCCTGGCAATCTTTAGGAGGAGCCTGAAAACTTGGCTGTTTCAGTGTGCCTTCAATGATTGAATGTACAATGATTGAATGTACCAGACAAGACAGAGGTACTCCTGGTCAGTTGTGAGGCCGAACAGGGCATAGGGTTACACCCTGTGTTGGACGGGGTTACACTCCCCCTGAAGACACAGGTTCGCAGCTTGGGTGTGATCTTGGATCCTCCTCCTCCTCCTCCATGTCACTCTCAGACCCATCACTTCTTTCAAAACCCATAAAGTCTTCATCCTCTGTTGGATACGCTTCCTTTGAATCTCCTCATCAGATTCTTGTTCACGAGTAGCCCGCTTGACTCCCCTGCTTTCCTCTCCTTCCTCCATTTCGCAGTCTGAGAAACCCTCGAAGGATTCGGAATCAGTTGGGGCCGTGAAGGTGTCTCTAATCTGCTTTCGCTGCTGCTCCTCCTCCTACAACACCTGCACAGCACTCTTCTCCCTTCTACCAGTAGTAGTAACGTTACTATCACGCTGTACTACAACATTATTATTATTATTATTATTATTATTATTATTATTATTATTACTATTATTATTATTATTATTATTGCTTCATTCTAAGGAATCTTGGGAATTGCCGTTTGTTGTGGTACTTTTTTTTTCAGCCGCAGAGTTCTAGTCTGTTCCCTTGTGCTAGATTTCCCAAGATACTACAAGTTCCTGGCTACATTAAAAATTAAATCAATTCTGAAACCTTCACTTCTGTTTGAGAATTGTTGCTCAAGAGAACTGTAGCTCAAGAGAATGGACTGCAAACCCAGGGTTTCTTTGAGTTGAACCATGGGAATTACAGTAGAATAAAACTGATATAATTGAGATATGCCTCAAGATTTTTAAATTGTGGATATGAAAGAAAGCATAATTCCTAGATTCAACCCAGTGTATGAGATCCCACAGTAGTGATGAATTATATGTATATCCTGCACACACACATACATACAATTATGTCTGTATAAAAACAATAATAAGCAATATTTCCCATAACAGAAATGTAAGATTTCCAGAATGCTACATTTCTGCAATGCTCTCTTTGTGCTGACAGGCTATGAGTCTCCCAATAAGGAGAGATTCATCATCTTCTTTTATCTTCTTTGATGTGTGTCTCCTACGGGAGATCAACAAACATTATTCACAAAAAAGATTGCCAGCATCCCATTATTTTGGCGGAATGCTGCCCAAATGGTGATGGCGCTTTTAAAGGTGAGGTTATACAATTTTGATAAAAGGTATTTTTCAGGATTATCTCTTTTGGCAATCTGTCTGGCTTCCCCTTCTGAATGCAAGGAATCAGCAAGCAGGCAGTGGGTTGGGGAAGGCAAGAGGGTTAGTAAATCATAACTTGGGTGTCACTTTCTGAAAAGATAATGGTTTTCATTCAGAGATATTTATTTCCTCACACTAAATCTGACAGACAAATCGCATCATTCCAGTATTTCCCTGGAGACCTTTGAAGCTGATAACATGCCCACCTCCCTCTTCTCCCAACATAGATTTATTTATGAAACAGAGCAATATTTTTGGGTGAGCCTTTTTACTGATCCTAGGCATGTTTATTTCAATGTAAATAACTTGGTGAGGATACTTGGCATCCCAGACTTTATTTCCTAAGCCTATTGTGAAATAAGACTATGTTCTTAGTTCTCCAATAGTCCTCCATTCTGGATTGCCCCAGATCCTGAGATTTCAAGGCCAAACCTGAGATTTATGGATGGCCCTGGGTAGGTGATTAAGTGTTATGCATTAAGCATCCAGCACAGTTGCTCACAGTTGGTCAGTCAAACATTTACATACACTTCAAGAATATATTTTCCAGTTTGGAGATTACGACCAACATCTCAACTAAAGAGATTGTTCATAGATCAAGGTGAAACAAAAGGGTTATTCCTTCTCACTTACATAGTGAAATGTGATAAAAGCATTTAATATACCCATCAAATAATGGAGGGTAAGCCTTGACACTCCAAGGTATAGAAGAGTAGAGGCGACATGGAGAGTCTTTGCGAGTTGCAGCAACAAAGTAGTTGAACCATGGAAATTGTAGGAAGCTGGTATTCCTATGTGAGTTAGAGATTTGCATAAAGCTTTTACATAGAGTTGAGCTCACCAAAACTAGAAAATTGGAACCTTTACCTCCTTCTTGGAGGTTATAGAAATGTCTGATATCTATATTAAGCAGAGTGCATCAGGGATAGTGCTATATGATTTTGTGAAAGAAACCACAGCAATTACTCTTGATGCTCTTGTGAAGTTTTTAAAAATATTATGTTTATTGTCTCAGGAAATATTAGGATGGGAAAGGAGATGGAAAAAGAATTTTGCCTATATTTGTTAAGAAGAGCCCCTAAAAGTTGACTTTCATGTATTGAAGCTAATAGCCATCATTGGTGTTGAAACCCCATGAATGTTCCCTTCCAGACAAAGGGAACAAAGAGACAAAGAAACATATTGAAGAAAGGGGAAGTCACTCTGCAGGTAAGAAGGAAGAAATGGTTTGAATATATAGACCAAAGAACTGTACAAAGAAGTGAAACAAAGGTCAAATGTTAACTAGACTCCCCTTTCCTCATAATTCAGTATATACAGTGTGCTGCTACGGCTGTACCAGGAGCTCCAACTTTATTTTCTTTCTGTTATTTGTTTGCAGTCATAGGACAGGCCTCCTGTCCATGATAATTAAGCTTTGGTTCTGCCCCTTGTTCTGGGCTCTGGGAGGGAAAGGAGCCATTTTTTGGGGGGGGGCAGTCTCACATAAGGAAGCTAAACTGTAGGACGTAGACAAGCTCGTCCCATAGAAAAGCTTCTTTTCTCAATAACGTCCAGGGATACAGAAACAGAAATTCCAGGAGAAAGGTCCCAAAACTCTGGCTGAGAGCTCACAGCCTCTCAGCCTCACAGCAACAGAGGGAAAACAGCCCTGAAGTTTCAAAGAATTCTTGGAGGGAGGACAGCATTACAGATCCACGGAACTCCAGCTGAAATATCTTCAAGCCTCAGCTGGTAGGTCTACTCGATACCCAGATGTATTTGGAATCGATAGTAGCACCTACACCGATGAGGCATAGCTAGAAAGCAGCCTGGGAGAGGTTAAAAAGGGTTTTTCCTACAGAGAAAGTTTAGTTAATCAAAGTCAGGTGCCAGTTCATTGAGGACTAGACTAAAAAAGCCTTGAAGTGTTGTTTGAACCTTTGAAGATTTGTTGTTTGTTCCATAATAAAGACTTTGTTGTATCATTAAAGACTCTAAAGACCATCACTACAGAAAAATCGCTGAGAACCTCTCTTTGAGGCCCCCTGGCTTCCCGCTGGGCTTAAAGTATACGTCCTAAAGAAAAGTACAGCTGTTACAGGCCCAGCGCGCAACAGAACATACAGTATAAGCAGCAATGCATCCTTGCTCCCAGCAAGGATGACCATGGAATAGGGAGAATCAGGGCCAGGCCCTGAGACCTGGCAACCTGAGGTCCAAAACAGATTTTGTGAAATGTGAATGACAATTCAAAACAGCACTATGGGTGGGTATGCCAGGAATGGGTGAGCGAGCAATCTGTGGAGTTCACAAATAGATATGATGCAGGCGAAACGTCAGGAGAAATGCCTCTAGAACATGGCCATATAGCCCGAAAAAACCCACAAGAACTGAGAGATATGCGTTCACTACAGCTCCTAGAAGTGAACAGAGACTTCAATACTAATTCGTGCAAGGAGACCCCCATGTTCATTAACTCTCAATGTAATCTGTGTAAAAGCAAAAATACATGGGAGAAAAAATGTGTGTTTCCCCCCATAAATATGCAGATATTTTGGAAAAGAGCTTAGAAATCTGTATAAAAATAGTCATGCCTAACCCAAAAAAGCCTAGTGTAAATCATAGATGGGGACCAGAATTCTATTGATAATCTATACTGGAAGTGATTCAGTGAATCAATGGATTGATGACCATCCCACAATCGATTTAATGGTTCTTCTCTAGTTAGGGCTACCCATAGGATTCAGGCCATTATGTTATAGGCTTTCCCTCTTCTCATCAGAGAGACTAAGTCAAAGAGAGACAAAAAGAGAAAACAGGAGAAGAAAGTTAAGGGAGAGAAGTAAATAAAGTACTAGATCAGCAGTTTGGAAATGAGTGAACAACATGAACATTGAAAAAAGAACCCTGCTATTTGTATGTGGGATGAAGTGACCCAACCTCTTTTTATTGGAGAATTAATACAATTTTCTTAATTGAACAAGAAAAAGTGTGAGTTCTTGTGATAGAACTCCTTAACTTTTATGAGGGTTTGTTGATGTATGCTGCCTCCGTGCTTTTTGAAGCAATTTCTGTATCTGCTCTACAGCTCTTCCAATAGTTTTTAAAACACGTAACATGCTTGGCTGCAGTAATCTTAAAGTTTGAAGGGCAAATACTCTCTCTGTGAAAAATTGTAAACAATACTTAGAGTTATAGTGTTATTTTGCAAAAAGTGTCATTTCACTGATGCCCTATAGAACCATATCTCTTTTTTAAAAGGAAGGGGGAGAGGTACCTTGAGAAAAGAAAAATACTTTTGCCGCTGTTGTTTTGATATGTCTCAGAATTAGAAAGGACTGCATTTGATGTTAGATATAGAATGTTGCAGCTGCTGGTGTGAATTGCCAGAAAATAGCCCAGGACAACATATACATAGGTTAGATTTTGAAATAAAAGACTGGAAAACTACACAAACTAATTATTTCCAAGTGCCAATAACGTCCTGACACACTTTTTGAATGTGGTGAAATCCAGTATGGAGAAACAGGTGGGATAGAGAATAAAGGGACTATAAGTAGGATTAGAATGCCTACTAGAAATAAAGGAATTAGACAATTTCTGTTTCCTATTAGTCAGCATCCTGTTAAGGGAAACTATGCCTACATATCTATTTTTGGGATTGTGGTAGATAGAAAAATTGAGAACTTCTGTCTGCTACCACTCCAATGCTGAACAACCTAGCTATTTTAGGATTGGCATAACCTACAGTCATTAGGCAGACATGGAAAGTGATCCTGAACTCATTGCTGAGCCTGGAACCCCAGGTCTCAGCGGTGGTCAGGGGAGCTTTTGCACAATTAAAACTTGTGCGCCAGCTGCGCCCATACCTTGGGAAGTCTGACTTGGCCACGGTGGTCCACGTTCTGGTTATATTCCATATAGACTACTGCAGCGCTCTCTACCTGGGGTTGCTTCTGTAGTCTGCCCGGAAGCTGCAATTAGTGCAACGAGCGGCAGCCAGATTACTAACAGGAGCAGGGTACAGTGAGCATACTACTCTTCTGTTGCGCCAGCTCCACTGGCTGCCAATTAGCTTCTGAGCACAATTCAAAGTGCTGGTGTTGACCTATAAATCCCTAAATGACTCCGGCCCAGTTTACCTGTCCGAACGGATTCTCCTCTATGAACCATCAAGGTTGTTAAGTTCTTCTGGAGGGGCCCTGCTCTCGGTCCCACCATCTTCGCAATCGCGTCTGGTGGGGACGAGGGACAGGGCCTTCTCGGTGGTGGCCCCTCGGCTCTGGAACTCTCTTCCATTGGAGATTAAAACTGCCCCTTCCCTCTGACCTTTAGAAAGTTGGTGAAAACCTGGCTTTGGAATCTGGCATTTGATGAGTGAGGCAATGGCTTTTGACCACACAGACGGATGGGGATGAATAGTGATTTTTATGCTAACGACTTGGCTTTATATAATTATATGATAGTACTTTATATTAGTGTATTATTGATGTGATGTTTTTAAACTATTGTGTATGAACCCCCTTGTTGTAAACTGGCCTGAGTCCCTCGTTGGAGGTGAGAAGACAGGTATATAAAAGTTCTAAATAAATAAATAAATAAATAAATAATATATGGGGTGTCCAGGGGGCAGCCAAAGACAGGCAGGAACTCTTGGACCAGAAATCTCCTGAGGTCCAGGAGCCTGAAGTTGTCTTCCTGCTGGCAACTGGAGGAATAATTTGGGCAGCTTCTTGTCTTCTGACCCTCCTAATCTCCTCCTGCCTTTCTCCCAGGCTCTGCATTTATTAATTTATTTATCGTATCAGGAACAAACCAAACGGTTTTATTGTATTTTTTTAAAAAACACTAAGTTGGAAAACTTGGCATTCTATTAAATGTCCTTTGACCAGTAGCTGGCCACTTAGAGTGCCTCTGGTGTTGCTATAAGAAGGTCTTCCATTGTGCATGTGGCGGGACTCAAACTGCATTGTAATAGGTGGTCTGTGATTTGTTCTTCTCCACACTCACATGTTGTGGACTCCATGACTCCATGGCCCTGCATGACTGTGAGGTCATCCATTCTGCAGACAGGTAAGTCAAGTCTCATGGAAGCAAGAGGACATTTAATTACACACCACCAGTGCAATGTGGGATCTCGGCCATTGGTTTTTGTCTTATTTCAGCATTGGTGACCAGCAGAGAAGGCAGAATCAGTAGATTAAATTATCAAACCCAATGATCCTTGAAAATAGTTTAAATATGTCCTCTCTGAAAATATATTCTTTTTAAATTTATTTTGATGTAAAGCATGAATACTGTGATAGACTATATTATTATTATTATTATTATTATTATTATTATTATTATTATTATTATTATTAAACTTTATTTGTACCCCGCTAGCATTTCCCGAAGGACTCGATGCAGCTTACATAGGCCAAGGCCTCAACACAACAACAGCATAACAAAACAACTCAAAGCAAAATCAAAAACATAAAGCAATAACAATAAAACATTACACTATAACACAGTAAAAACTAGAGCCGGGCCAAGTAATGGGTACAGAGTTAAAAAGTGTTGGGTATGACAGGTGGTATGTTGGATATAAGACATAAGAATCCCAATGAATAATTAAATCCTTGTTTGTAGAGTTCACTTAATATCAGACTTAGAGATGGGGGAGGAATATTGAAAAATATCAGAAAAGTGGTAAAAAAAAGTGTTTCTCAAGTATTAAGACACCCTGGTAAGAATAATTTTGAGTTGATGAGAATCTTTGCAGTTTGAGACTTATTCTGTGAAAATTTTCATGTGGTTGTTTTATTTTATATTCTTTTACAGACTAGTATGTCAAATATTGAGTTTTTAATTAAATTATTTTAAAAACTGTTTTGATACATTCGTAAATAAAGCATGCATACATATATAATGCTGTTTGTAATGCAGAAGGTATTTCTGTGCAGAAAATAAACTTTCTCTGAGCATGCCATTCCACATAGAGTATACAGCCTAATTTCTGCACACAAAACAGGCATGGGGATTTTTTCAGTGTGTGAATGATAACTCTTTAATAGGCCTGGTCAATCCATGGTTCTAAAGTACTTAGAAAACTAAAGTTCTGGTGGTGAAAATTTCAGAACTCTAACAAACTCTCAAAGTTTCATTACAAATGGCAGTTCCTAATTGGTTCTATCACAAAAATCACCAATAATGGGAAAAAATGAAAGTTTTGTTAGAGTTCTGAAATTTTCACCATCAGAACTTTAGTTTTGTAAGTGCTTTAGAACCATTTAGAACCATGGATTGCCCAGGCCTACTCTTTAAGTGTAAAAAAAATCTTCAAATCCTCTGCAGTTCTTGAAGCCTTTTTCACAATAAGAAAAATGCTCAAGAAAAAAAATTGGTAAGGAATTATATCAGAATTTTTTTTAAAAAGCTAGCTCTTATGTCTTCTTAGATTACATGAAATTTGACCAACATTAAAAATTTTGAAGTTCATGAAGAAAGGTTTTGGGGCCCATTCACACTATAGAATTATAGCACTAATATTCCAATTTTATTGCCATTGTCCTACTATAATTCTGGGATGTGTAGTTTTTGGTGAGGCTCTGGCTGAGCATCCTAAATGCATCTCTCTAAACTGCCACTCTCAGAATGCTATAGGAAGGAGCTACGGCAATTTCCACTGGAGATCAAATGTAGTATAGTGGTTTGAACAGTGGGTCTATGACTCTGGGGGCCAGAGTTTGATTCCCACAAAAACTCGCTGCATGATCTTGGATGAGTCATTGCCCCCCCCCACCCAAAGAAAAGCATTCCATGCCTTAAGGATGGCAAAAATCAGCAAACAACAAAACAACAACATAACACTATAATTCTGTGGTGTGAATGGACCCCTGCAATGTTCAAAAGATGCATGATTTTTTTCAAAAATAATTCTTAGCACAATCTCTCCACAGGGTTCCTTACAAATTAATTCATGTGAATAAAGTTTTGCTTTCCAAACGCTACTGCTAATAAAGCTGAGATCAGATCTGTAGCTGTACTTCCACTGCTTGTTCGGCATTAGTTAGCACTTGCTGCCTTCTCCAGTGAGACTGAAAAGTTCATAAGAGAGGAGAGACAACCCATATAAGGGAAGGGGTGAAGAAACAGTGTGTCTGGTCTTATAAAAAGCAATTAGTTCTAAAGCTTTGATCGTTCTCCTTTTGGTTCCTTGCTTAGCAAAGTACAAATCCACAATAGAGGAGTTGATGGAAGGATCGTGTGTGCAGGGGGCTACTGACACGTTTGTACCCCTAAGTTTCATTTATCTGTCACCTTTGTTTACTCCCACTTGTGTACTTAACTAATATGACTTGACACAATAAGGGCACGGCCACAAGAAGCAAAAGACATTGTTTAAATATTTTATACAATGCTTGAAAAAAGAAGAAGAGACAAGTACCAAGCCTTATGCCACATTCATTTTTATTAGGGATGGGGGGTGAGCATGAAAGGAGTTAAGGCAGAAATGAGCAACATTATATTCAGATGATGAATAAATTCATAATAAAGCACCTAAAGATATGTAGAATGCCAGTGCATCCACTAATGGGAATTGATTCTGATTTTTATTCATTTTTAACTAGGTCTAATGAACTTTCCTTGTACGTGGTTCCCAGTTGCTCATTATTCCATTAAGTGCCATCTAATTGAGGAGATAAGTGTAGAAAAGAACAGCTTCAGAAAGGTTTTGTTTCACAAACTCCCAATCTGACAGGTAGTGACAGTTTCCCTTTCAGTGAGGTAGTCATCACTGCCACATCTTCCACCACCTCATGAAAGATGGATGGGATCAGCGGAGAGTCGATTTATTTCGTCAGATGGACTTGTAGAAGATTTGCATGTCTGTGATCAAAAATGCATAAGGAATGTTCCCTCATCCTAAGGAATGTGTGACAACTGGAAAGGTCTCAAACCCTCCAAAGGGCAACCAAAATAAATATGGGATGAGAATCACAACTGTAGTGGTAAGATTCTAAATGTGAGTATTCATCATGACAAATTCTCACATCTAAACCTCCAAACATAGTTCAAATGTGAAAGTGGCTGGGCTGATCCTTATCAACAAACTTCTAAGAATTTCCCACTCTACCAAGAGCAAATATCTGTCAAAAATAATGGGACTGGGTTGCGCATTTACGACCAAGTCAGACCAAAATGCTTGACAGTGGAACAGGGGTAGCTCACAACAATACAGTATTGATAGGAAAATACTTACAATACATACACATATGGAGGAGAGCGTGCCCTACTGTAAGGACTGTAGGTAGAGAGAACAAGAGGAATCTGGGATGAGGTTGTAGATCAGTGGTTCTCAACCTTCCTAATGCCGTGACCCTTTAGTACAGATCCTCACGTTGTGGTGACCCCCAACCATAACATTTTCATTGCTACTTCGTAACTTTAATTTTGCTACCATTATGAATCGTAATTTAAATATCTGATATGCAAGATGTATTTTCAAATCCCTAATACCCAATATGCCCAAATTTGAATACTGGTGGGGTTGTGGGGGGATTGATTTTGTCATTTGGGAGCTGTAGTGGCTGGGATTTATAGTTCACCTACAATCAAAGAGCATTCTGAACACCACCAATGATGAAATTGAACTAAATTTGGTACACAGAACTCCCATGACCAAGAGAAAACACTGGGAGGATCTGATGGACATTGACATTGAATTTTTGAAGTTGTAGTTCACCTACATCCAGAGAGCACTGTGGACTCAAACAGTGATGGATCTGGACCAAACTTGGCACGAATACTCAATATGCTGAAATGTGAACACTGGACGAGTTTGAGAAAAATAGACTTAACATTTGGGAGTTGTAGTTGCTGGGATTTATAGTTCACCTACAATGAAATAACATTCTGAACCCCAACAACGATAGAATTGGACCAAACTTCCCACACAGAACCCATGACCAACAGAAAATACTATGTTTTCTGATGGTCTTTGGCGACCCCTCTGACACCCCCTCGCGACCCCCACAGGGGTCCCGACCCCCAGGTTGAGAAACACTGTTTATTTATTTATTTATTTGGGGTTCTTCTACCCCGCCCTTCTCACCCCGAAGGGGACTCAGGGTGGCTTACAGTAGCAAGGCACAATTTGATGCCTGCATCATAAAACAAATGTACACAAAATTACATCAAATCAATTAACAACAATTCATACATAAATTCATACATTATTCCCATAAAACCAATAAAATCAATAAAAACCCCATACAAACCCAATTTCTCCTTTTACATGGTCAGCGTTTGCTCATTCATAGTTCTAGTTTCCTGTTCCACTTCATCAGTCCTGCTGATCTTACTCGCCTGAATGTCTGCTTTAATTGCTGGAGTGCCCAAAGGCCTGGTCCCATAACCACGTCTTCACCCTCCTCCTAAAGGCGAGGAGGGATGATGCTGCCCTGATTTCCCCAGGGAGTGAGTTCCACAGGTGAGGAGCCACCACTGAGAAAGCCCTGCTCCTCGTCCCCACCAGCCTCACTTGTGAGAGTGGTGGGGTCGAGAGCAGGGCCCCCCCCAGATGATCTCAAGGTCCGGGGTGGGACGTAGAGGGAGATGCGTTCGGACAGATACGCTGGATAATGTAGATAATGGCATCATTCCTGCTAACTGAAATGTATTCATGCTTCAACCCTACAAACAGTTGCTTAGTTATGCCACTGATAATTTCATTAATTCAGATTACCTCCTTTGTAAAATGCTTCTGTTTTGCTCTTGCAATTACACTCCAATAATTGTTATGGGCATGCAACACCAGGTGTTTTTCAATAATCAACACTGAACGTCACTTTTATTTATAACCAAATGTTGAACACCGAACATTTGCTCAAAGTTCATTAGATCTGGCAGATGTTGTTGATGGCCAACTCTATAGTACCATCACTACATTTGCCAGTGTCTTTCCATTATCTTGCTAATGTTGGTATAATCGTGTTCCTGACGTTATTCAGTTCCATTAGGAATCAGGCTAACAACTACTACTGAGAAAGAGTGACATTCCTGGTAATTTAATTACAAGTTTCAGTTCAGAACATGTGAATAAGAAGATGTTCCCAGGCTGGGATGAGTGAATCAGGTTACATCTACTTCGTGTCACTCTCATACCTGTTCATCCATAAGTTTCTGCTCTGTTTCCATATTAATCTACTAAACTTGAAAAGAAAGTTGTATAAATTTTATAGCACTTAAATAGGTACTTAAATATACTATATATATATATATTTGTTTGTAAGGTAATATATTTCTAAATTACTTTCAGTCAAATTTATATTTTAAAGAAAAAGATGATACATTTATCGATTTACTGAAGCAAAGAACTACCAGAGAGCATTTGCTGAATGGGAAAGGCAGTAAAGATGTCCATGTCTTTAATAAAAGTCTCATTTTAATTACTTTTATAAAGAAGCATTGACAATATTTTTAAAGTGTCGGCTAATGTAACCTGCATGTATTAATACATGTGTGATGAATTGTCTACCTTTTAGGCCAGGAAAAAGATCAGGAAATGGGCCCAAGTATTTCGGCAGCCTTTCTGTGCAATGGTGCAGGGAGGCAGCCATCTTAGAGTACTCATTTCTTAGACAGGGTGGAGCTTAGGAGCAGCCTGGAGGGAAATGTGGAGAGCCTTTGTGATTGGCTGGGAGAAAGTGGGTGGAGCTTAGTGAGAGTGCAGAAAAAAACTCAGGGCGACTTACATGAGGCCAAGCCCAGACAACATATTACAGCAAAATAAATCCAAAAATATAAGCAACAAGCAACAACATCATACATAAAGACATATGAATACATTAACAATATAACATTGCAATAAACACAATCACAGTGACAATGGGCAGGCCACATGTGCAGGATAAAATGTTAAAAAACTCGAATGAGATAAGAAGAGGAGCAAGTTATTTGCAAAGAGGGAGCTCATAAAAAACACAGGGTTGTGGAACCAAACTTCCTTAACCTCATTGTTGAAATCCAGGCTTCCTTGAAGGGAAGAAAGGAAAGGGTTGTAGGAATGGAAAAGGGAGCTTCGTAAGTTCCCCATTGCCACCAATGGGGTGGATCTAGCTGTAATTTTTATCTGCAGACAGAAAAAGGCTATCGAGCTACCTGCCGGTTTTTTGGAGGCACGTAAAAATGGATATGGAGGTCTACCATAATCCCACCAACAGAAACTGATCGAGGTTTGGCCAAAATGCATAAGCCTACCAAATAGTGCTGGTGCTTCACAAAGTTAAAAGCCTCTGGATTCCAGAGTGTTGAACCATGTCACTTACTGTGGTGTCAGACTGCATTACTTCTACAATGCATTCACACCCTAGGAAGTAAAGTAGCGGAGCTCTTTTCTTCCTTTTCCCCATTTATTTCCAGAATCTCCTAATACTTCTGATATCACACTTATTTTGTGTGTCACTTGAGTAATTGAATACAACTTCATGGGATAAGGCACTTAGTCTCACTGAAATTGTAGAACTGAAAATGAGTTCACCCATCCCGAAGCTGCCATCATGCTGTGCATGTCATTTATGGAACTAGTTGAGTTATGCTACGAATCCCAGAGTAAGTCACATATGGGCAAAATGGGGGTCTGTTTTCTGAACTATCCCCTGCTAGTGGGACACAAAGGATATCCCATACAGCAGGTCTTCGGGGAATTATATTTGAGAGGACACACATATCAAGCTGCCTAGCTGAGATTCCAGATCTCTGTATAAGAAGGGTAGAAAACACTCAGCCCTCTAAATATTTTTGACTGCAACTCCCAAGAGTTCCAAACTTGATATACCATAATCTCCAACATTTACTGAAGACCTTACTGTAGGGCCAGCGTCATCTCATTTATAGCGGATGTATGGTGTGAACCACCCACTTTCATAAAGAAGGGGAAGTCCCCCGAAACAAGGCAACCTCAACCCGGGAATCCTTGTCATATCATCATTTGGATTATATTTTGAACTGGATACCATTTGGACTTAATTTGGACAGTATTTGAAGATAATTTACTGTCTCAAGGACTACAAGATAACTAAGTAACATTCAGTTTTGTTTTGTGATTCATGTGCAGTGTATTTYCACARTTTATCTTACCTACAACCCTGAATGGTTTGGGACCCACCTACCTGCGTGACCACATCTCTGTATACGAACCCACYTGATCTCTCCGTTCATCTGAAGAGGCCCTGCTTGCAATCCCACCTGCATCGCAGGTGCGATTGGTGGGGACGAGAGAGAGGGCCTTTTCGGTGGTGGCCCCCCAACTCTGGAACTCACTTCCTAAGGACATCAGGCAGGCCCCAACACTGGCAGTCTTTAGGAGGAGCTTGAAGACGTGGCTGTTCCAGTGTGCCTTCCCGGAATAATGATCCCATAGCACTTTGTCCTCCAAAGCACTTTACATTTTTAGGTCTGCTTGTATGTTTTCCACAAACGCCCCATCACTTTTTCGCCCATGTTCCAGCATTGCTTTCAATTTTAATTTCACAATTGGCCTTCCCATAGTTTTTAACCGTGTGGTCTTATTGTTAATGTTGCCTTATTGTATTGTCCATGTTTTATTTTTAATTGCTTGTATTGTTGTTATTACTGTTTGTATAGTTGTATTTGGGCTTGGCCTCATGTAAGCCGCACTGAGTCCCTTGGGGAGATGGTAGCGGGGTACAAATAAAGTGTTGTTGTTGTTGAGGAAGAATTGACACTTCACATTTTACTCTGTTTCCATCTCCTTCTATTGCTGGGTGTATTGATTATAGATTACTTTTGTATTTTGAACCTAGCTGAAGCAAATGAAAGAAACTGAGGATGAAAAGGACAGGTGGGGGAGGGAAGAAAAACTGGGACATTTTAAAGGCAGATAAAAAGTAGGACAGTAAAGAATTAAAGAGAACCATTCATTGCCAAATTGGGACAGTGGAAGTTATGGTAGAGCCATTTCAACAACTGGTAGTCACATATCCCGCAGTCTCTGTTTTACTGCTGACAGGAAGTCTTCCTCCTTCAATCTCTTCCTTTGGCAGAGCTTGGAAAATGCTACACAAGTTAACTGAGAATGGACACAAATTGCATAAAATGAGAACCATAATGGACATGAGGGTATCAAATTGCCATGTCCATTACTGTGAAACATTGCCAGTATTCCCTTGCTTCTGGACAGGCTTTATAGCAGAGAGAGACGTTTCCAAAATAAGATTTAAAATTATCAGAGAAACACAGTCTTCTTTTCCTGAGTGATAATCATGTTTGAAGCATTTGCAAAAAGGACTCCTTTCAGTGTAATAATTGGCAGTAGAGAAGAACCTCTGGAGGAACGTTAGAGTCCAGGCTACCAGTATCATTCTTCAAAGTTTTCATTTAGGACAGTTGCTGATTGAGTGCTGCTTCCAGCAGCTTCCAGCAGCTTCCAGTCCTTTCCCCAGTTTTTTTTCTTATTTCAATAGATAAATACCAAAAAAAATTCTCCAAACCATATCAAAATACTGCCCTTTGACTTGGAAGGAGTTGAGTCAAAAACTGAGCTCTTCAAGATATGGCAGGAATTTATTTTAGCTTTTTGGGGGGTTTTTTTCCTTCAAAAATCATGTAATGTTTTTCTTATTGGAGATGGAAAGAACTTCATTTGAAATCCTCAAGACATATTTATGTGATCTATTATTTATTTATTTATTTATTTATTGTATTTGTATACCTCCTTTCTCAGCCAATCGGCGACTCAAAGCGGTTTCCAACAAAACAGTATACATAGTATCAAATACAATATAACCATATAAGCATTAAAATTACATAACACAACAACAATAAAACAACATCATTGGTGTCTCCTTATTGTCAAGCATTGTCCAATTCCATCGTCAGTTGTCCATTTCCTATGTCAATTACCTGTATCCGCTACTCTCTATTTCTGAACACTTGCTCAAACAGCAATGTTTTGACTTCTTTCCGAAATGTTAAGAGGGAAGGGGCAGATCTAATCTCTCTAGGGAGAGTGTTCCAAAACCGGGGGGCCACCACTGAGAAGGCCCTGTCTCTCGTCCCCGCCAAGCGTACCTGTGACAAAGGCGGGGCCGAGAGCAGAGCCTCCTCGGACGATCTCAAGGTCCTAGATGGTTCATAAGGGGAGATATATTCAGACAGGTAAGTTGGGCCAGAACCGTTTAGGGCTTTATAGGCTAGAACCAGCACTTTGAATTGTGCCTGGTAGCGAACTGGCAGCCAGTGGAGCTGGTGCAACAAGGGGGTTGTATGCTCCCTGAGAGCTGCTCCAGTTAACAATCTGGCTGGACCAGTTGAAGCTTCCGGACAGTCTTCAAAGGCAACCCCACGTAGAGTGTTGCAGTAGTCTATATGGGATGTAACAAGAGCGTGTACTACCGTGGCCAAGTCAGACTTTCCAAGATACGGGAGCACTGGCGCACAAGCTTTAATTATGCAAATGCTCACCTGGTCACCACCGAAACCTGGGGTTCCAGGCTCAGCAATGAGTCCAGGATCACACCCAGACAGCGAACCTGTATCTTCAGGGGGAGTGTAACCCTGTCCTGATACTTACATGTAAAGTATCAGCCTTGGATGAGCTTAACAATACAACTCTCAAACCACTATTTATTATTTATTTATTTCATCTACTTATACCCCGCCCTTCTCACCCCGGGGGGGACTCAGGGCGGCTTACAGGGAAGGCACAATTAGATGCCCAAATCACACAACAAACAATACAAAATATAACAATTCAACAATTAAAATAAAACATCAATACCTAATAAAATCATAAAAACTATCTCATGTCCATATATCAGAGTCCATATATCCATTCCATTCCATTGTCCTTGTCTATCGACAGGTCCTTTAGTTAGTTGTCAGCATGGCCAAAAGCTTGGTCCCACATCCAGGTCTTTAGTTTTTTCCTAAACGCTAGAAGGGAAGTCGTCGATCTGATCTCCCCGGGGAGTGAGTTCCACAGGGGGCCACCACTGAGAAGGCCCTGCTCCTCGTCCCCGCCAGCCTCACTTGTGCCACTGGCGGGGTCGAGAGCAGGGCCTCCCCAGAAGATCTTAAACTTCGAGGTGGGATGTAGAGGGAGATCCGTTCGGACAAATACACTGGGCCGGAACCGTATAGGGTTTTGTAGGTCAAAACCAGCACTTTGAATTGTGCTCGGAATTGGATCGGCAGCCAGTGGAGCTGACGCAACAGGGGGGTGGTGTGTTCCCTGTACGCCGCTCCGGTGAGCAATCTGGCTGCTTCTCGCTGGACTAGTTGAAGTTTCCGAGCAGTCTTCAAAGGCAACCCCACGTAGAGTGCGTTGCAGTAATCCAACCGGGATGTGACAAGAGCGTGGACCACCTGCGACTTCCCAAGGTACGGGCGCAGCTGGCGCACAAGTTTTAATTGTGCGAAAGCTCTCCCGGCCACCGCTGAGACCTGGGGTTCCAGGCTCAGCGATGAGTCCAGGATCACTCCCAAGCTGCGAACCTGCGTCTTCAGGGGGAGTGTAACCCCGTCTAACACAGGATGTAACCCTATACCCTGTTCGGCCTTCCGACTGACCAGTAGGACCTCTGTCTTGTCTGGATTCAATTTCAATTTGTTAGCTCTCATCCAGTCCGATACAGCGGCTAAACACCGGTTCAAGGTCTGGACAGCCTCCTTGGTGACAGGTGAGAAGGAGTGACAGATTTGGACATCATCTGCATAGAGATAACATCTCATTCCGAAACTCCGAATGATCCCCCAGCAGCTTCATGTAGATGTTAAATAACATCGGGGACAAGATTGAATCCTGTGGGACTCCAAACAACAATGGTTGTGGGGCCGAACAGGTGTCACCCAATAACCCCTTCTGGGTCCGTCCCTCAAGGAAGGATCGAAGCCACCGCAGAGCAGTGCCTCCGAGCCCCATATCCATGAGGCGGCCCAGAAGGATACCGTGATCGACGGTATCGAAGGCCGCTGAGAGGTCCAGCAGAACTAACAGGGACACACTCCCCCTGTCTAGCTCCCTGCGTAGATCATCTACCAAGGCGACCAAGGCTGTCTCAGTTCCATGTCCCGGCCTAAAGCCAGACTGTGCCGGGTCTAGATAATCAGTGTCTACCAGAAACCCCTGGAGTTGTGTTGCCACCACACGTTCCATGACTTTGCCCAAGTAGGGGAGATTGGAAACTGGCCGATAGTTGTCGAATTGAGTGGGATCCAGTGATGTTGTCGAATTGAGTGGGATCCAGTGATGGTTTCTTCAACAGCGGTTTTATAATAGCTTGTTTTAAGCTCGCGAGAAATTTTCCTTCCTGTAAGGAGGCATTAACCATCACCTTCACCCACTCCGCCAAACCCCCTCTGGCTTCCTTAATCAGCCAGGATGGGCAGGGGTCTAGGATGCATGTGGTGGGTCGCACCTCTCCAAGGATCCTGTCCACATCCTCAAGCTGAACCAATTGAAAAGAATCCAATAAAACTGGACAAGCAGATGCTCTCGTTACATCCCCAGAGACTGCCGTTAACATGACGTCAAAACCCGACCGAATCCGCTCAATTTTATCCGCGAAGGATCGAGCAAATGCTTCACAGCGAGCCACCGAGTTGTCCGAGGCCTCGCTTTTTGGCGGATTTAACAGGCCCCTGACAACTCGGAAAAGCTCCGCCAGACGATTCTTCGCTGATGCAATATTGGCTGTGATGAATATTTTCTGAGCTGCTGTTATTGACACACCGTAGGACCTTAGAAAGGCATTCAGGTGTGTTTGGGCTGGATTGGTGGGGTTCTGGAGCCACATGCACTCTAACCTCCTCTTCTTTCGCTTCATCGCTGCCAGCTCCTCGGTGAACCAAGAAGCTGGTTTAGCTCGGTTACTCGAGAGGGGGCATTCCGGAGCGATAGTGTCAATTGCCCTAGTCAACTCATTATTCCAACGAGAGACCAGAGTATCGACAGTATCACTAGCCAAGGAGGTGGAGAGATCCCCAAGAGCCGTCAGGAGTCCATTTGGATCCATAAGTCTCCTGGGGTGGACCATTCTAATGGGTCCCCCACCCCTGCGGAGGTTAGGAGGCCCAGTTAGTCTAAATCTGATCAGGTGGTGATCGGTCCATGGCAACGGAGTGATGGTCGGCTCCTCCATCCCGTCACCCTCATCCCATCCCTGGACAAAAACCAAATCTAAAGTGTGCCCGGCACTATGGGTGGGACCCGATATTAGTTGGGACAGGCCCATGGTTGCCATGGCGGCCATGAAGTCCTGAGCCGCGCCAGAAAGAGGGGCCTCGGCATGGACGTTGAAATCTCCCAAGACCAGAAGTCACTGGAAGCTCAACGCCATGTCCGAGACCACTCCCACTAGCTCAGGTAGGGAGACTGTAGTGCAGCGGGGTGGTCGGTACACTAACAGAATCCCTATCCTGTCCCGGTCACCTATCCTAAAGCCGGCACATTCAAAGGAAGATGATTGTGGGATGGGACACCTGATCAGTGGAATAAAGTCCTTATAGACCACTGCGACTCCGCCTCCCCGCCCTCCAAGCCTTGGTTGGTGCTGAACGGAATAACCTGGTGGACAGAGTTGGGAGAGATTGACCCCTCCCCCCTCGTCCAACCAGGTCTCCCTTATACAAGCCAGGTCTGCTCGTTCTTCTTGGATTAGATCTTGAATGATAGAAGATTTTCCATTTACCGACCTGGCATTGAACAGCACC